>OZ004706.1:170685407-170782907 GCA_963924515.1 Vespertilio murinus | reverse complement strand
GGAAAGCCTTCTGGAACAAGAAAAGCCTTCTCAAAGCTTCCCTTCTTACCACATCACGGGAGCTGTTTGAGATGGATTTTGCTATTTAAGAATGTAATGATTTCTTTAATTTTTCTTTGCTCATATTACCATCCTATATAATAAAAGTGTAGCATACAAATTGTCCCCTCAACTGGGAGTTCTTCCGGTAGTCCAACCAGGGCGTGGGGCCAGGAGGGAGTACTGGGCTGGTCATGTCAGCCCCTAGGGACCCTACCAGTGCACGAATTTCATGCACTGGGCCTCTAGTTCTTTATAAAACCTGCCATCACCCTGAACTTCCTGTTTTTTGTTTTTTAAAAAGAATATATTTTATTGATATTTTACAGAGAGGAAGGGAGAGAGATAGAAAGCTAGAAATATCGATGAGAGAGAAACATCGACCAGCTGCCTCTTGCACACCCCCTACCGGGGATGTGCCTGCAACCAATGTACATGCCCTTGACTGGAATCGAACCCGGGACCTTTCAGTCCGCAGACCGACGCTCTATCCACTGAGCCAAACCGGTTTCGGCTGAGCTTCCTGTTTTAAGTAGGCCCATTATTGTTTGAAACAGACCAAAAAGAAAATTATGAGAAATTTTTTTAAAAAAAGGAATTTATTCCTTTTCTACAACTATTCCTTCTAATGAGGCTTGGGCGTTGAATTCAAAGTAGAAGTGTCTATAGTAATCTTAGTTTTCTAAAAATAGCATAAAGCCATATTATAAAAATCTATATTCATGGATAGGAATAATTCGCCCTCCCCCCATAAGCGTGCCAACAACTAATAATAGTGATAGATCCGAATTTTCTAACACAGAAAAAAAAAATCATTTAACAAACAGCAATTTATATTATGATAGCATAGTATTTACAAACAAGTTTCTTGTTAATATTAAAAGCAATGAGGAGTGGGTTTTAAACCGGGAAGCCTAATTTAACTTGTTCATTGACTTCAAATGGCCTCGATGACGATCTATATTGTGTGTAGAAGAGAAGCTTTGAAGGGTACAAAGCATCCTCCTTTCTCTGAGACTTGAACTAGAAAATGACGTAAATTTATATTTTAAATTTGTTGTGGGGCAAGTGTCTGAATGGCTGCATAAAAGAACTTGACAATGCTCACGGCCCTGTCAATTCCAGGTTGGAGGAACTGGAAGGAAGCAAAGAATACAGTTGCGACACCAAGCCCAGAGCCAGCACTCAGATGGAAACAGCAGCGGGTTGTGAATGCGCGGCAGGGTTTGGCTGATCAGGCCTGGGTGCCAACAGGGGTAATTTAGGCGGCAGGTTTGGAATTCCGGGACGTGGATGAAGAACTTAAACAAGGTGCTTAGGCGCCAGGTGCTGGCCCTCCAGCAAAAATAAATACTCTTTAGATTGTGTAGGAGAATAAGTTCTCCAGATTGGTGCTTACATATGGTCACTGCTGGAACCAATCTTGGGATGGCCTATCCAGACCAAAAAAAGCAAGCAGTTGTCCCTACATGCATGTGGAGTAATGTGCTGGATAGGGAAGGTCACAACCTGACCTTGCCACCTTGCCACCTGTGTAAACTATTAATTACGTATCAGTTTGCTGGGGCTGCTGCAACAAAGTATAATACTTATTTTTATAGTTCCAGAGGCTGGAAGTTCAAGATTAAGGTGTTTGCAGGGTCGACTTCTCAGGTCTTTCTCCTCTGCGTGCAGATTGGCTGTGTAACTTCTCCCTGTGTTCTCATATGTTTTTTTTCCTTCTTCTGTGTATCTGTAATCTCCTCTTCTTAAGGTATTAGGGCATCAGTCATGTTGGCTGAAGACCCCTCCCAAGATCTCACTTTACCACAATTATCCTATTTGAAAACACAATCCCAATCCCCAAGACAGGGTTAGGATTTAAGCATATGAATTTTGGGGGACACAATTCAGGCCATACCAGTTCCTCACACCCAAATAGTTTTGTTTTTTTTCTGCACACATCGGTGAAGGATATTTTGCTTTAAATTCTGGACCAAAAATTGCAGTGAAGGGACCGAATTCCCTGGTTCTCTCCCAGAAAGACATTAGCAGTATCGCAGCAAGGCCAGGATAGAAGAAAAACAGTCGTTCTCTTTCATTTCTCTTCCAACTGCTGGCAGATTAAGTGACTTCTGCAGAGTAGCTTTGCGAAGCCACCTCACAGCAGGGACAGTGAGACTCGTGCCGAAGAGCCTGCACCAGCTTTTCTTTTGCAAGTGACAGAAGCGTGGTTTGTGCGCGGCAGCTTGATCTGCTCCTTTCAGGCACTATACTCTTGGCAGAATGCTCAAGGCGCTGCATGGAGGTTTTCACAGGGCTCTCCACGTAGGCGTAGGCGGGGATGTGCTGGAGCGCAGCCTCCCTCTCTTCCCACTCAGAGCCAATAGAAATGGGCTTCTTTTGTGGCTTCTGCCCTCTATCTTGAAGATGGGTGAGGAAGTGTGTGAGGGAGCAGAAGTGTGTAAGCAAGGGTAAGAATTGACTTCCCCATAGAGATACTTTCTCAAAGGAAATGATTATAGCCCCAAGAAGAAATGTTGAAAAAATAGAATATAAATGAGAATACAAATTACCCTTTTACCAGGACGCGGATGTTCTTGTTGTGTTTTAATGTACCACATTTTTTTATTCTTTTGGAGACCAACACATCTTGAGGCTTTGAACCTGGCTCACATTGCTCTGGCAAAGGAATGAAGATTTATTTATTTCTGGTACATTATGGAATAACTCCTTAATGAAATAACTTTGAAAAAAAAATGTCGCTTTGCCGAAACCGGTGTTGCTCAGTGGATAGAGCGTCGGCCTGCGGACTGAAAGGTCCCGGGTTCGATTCCGGTCAGGGGCATGTGCCTTGGTTGCGGGCACATCCCCAGTTGGGGGTGTGCAGGAGGCAGCTGATCGGTGATTCTCTCTCATCGATGTTTCTAACTCTCTTTCCCTTTCTCTTCATCTCTGTAAAAAATCAATAAAATATATCTCTGTAAAAAATCAATAAAATATATTTTAAAAAATCTAGCTTTCTTAAAATCATGGGAATTTTTGGTTAGAGACCAAAATATCAGGTTTTCATTTTGTGATGGGTAATTTTGAGTTGGGGTTGTCTTCCATGAAGAGTCTATTATATGCATATTGAAAAACTTTTTCCTTCATGCTCATAAAGTCCATGCAAGTAGGTATTCCTAATAAATGAAAAATGTGATTGTTTTGTTTTATTTTCAAAGTTAACATAATTAGCTTCAAAGGAAGCAGTACTGTATTTGCAAAGTTCCGAGATGGGAACCTTTAATATTTAGTGGCCAATGGGTCTTTGTTATTACATTAATACTGACACAATTTGGTCATAGTTGGTTTGGCTCAGTGGACAGAGTCAGCTATCCTGTGGACTGAAGGATCCCAGGTTCGATTCCAGTCAAGAGCACAAGCCCAGGTTGTAGGCTAGATCCCCAGAAGGGAGTGTGCAGGAGCAGCCAATCAATGATTCTCTGTCATCATTGATATTCCTTTCTCTTTTCCTTTAATCAATGATTCTCTCTCACTATTGATGTTTCTATTCCTCTTCCCTTCCTCTCTGAATTAAATAAAAATATACTTAAAAATGAAATAAAACAATGATACAATTTTGAATGATAACTAGAATTTTCTAGAAAATTGGAATAAATTTTTGAGCACTATTTTCAAATTAATCTTTTAAAATATATGTGGGTTTAATTTGGATGACTTACTTTTTTTTTGAAATTTAGAATTAACCTGAGAAGCAGATTATTATAAAGATTATAATAAAGGAACAGATTATTATATCTCAAGAATATCCTACCTTGAGATTTCCTTATAAGCCTGGGTCATTTATGCAATAGCTAGATTGACATTTTTATGATGATTTTATTAGTATAAGTATGTCAGAATAATATATGTAATAATTGAATGCCTCCCATACCTTATGATCAACATTTTAAGGCTGAAATATTACCTTAAATTTACAGTTCTTTTATTAAGCAACCTTCATCATAAATTCTGTATTTTTCTAATGTAAGGGAATATTTGGCAGTATGCCATTACATTTATCATCCCAGTGATGTGAAAATTATATTTTTATGCAGTTTAAGTTATTTAAATTTTTATTTGCATTTATTAGCACTGTCCAGAAACAACCAAATATTGTATAAACAGGTAACTTGTATGTAGCAAAGTAAGCAGATTTTTTTCTATAGCTGTTTTGAATTCTCTACTTTGCAACCTGCCCTGTTTAAAAATAGTCATATGCCGAAACCGGTTTGGCTCAGTGGTAGAGCGTCGATCTGCGGACTGAAAGGTCCCGGGTTCGATTCCGGTCAAGGGCATGTACATTGGTTGCGAGCACATCCCCAAGAGGCAGCTGGTCGATGTTTCTCTCTCCTTGACGTTTCTAGCTCTCTATCTCTCTCCCTTCCTCTCTGTAAAATATCAATAAAATATATTTTAAAAAATTTTTTATTTCCAGGTTCTTTTAGCATAGACATAAGGATATCTGAAGTATTTTAAAATCACTCAACTGTATAACTGAGGAAGCTGTGAGTGACGGATTCTGTTGACATACCTAAAGTCACAAAATTAGAGATGAAAGCAAGATAAGAACCCAAGTCTCCTAAACCAATGCTTTCTCTTACCTCGAGCAACTTTCTATCCTCCTAATTAGATTGTAAATCCCTGGGAGCACAAGACAAGTACCGCTTCTCTTTTTCTTTTTCTAGGACTATGTTAATCCTGTCTTTAAAGACAGCAGTTTGACTCTCACACTAACAGAGAAACAGACGAATCACATCCCATCAAACCTAAACCAGGTCAAGTTCCCCTTCTCAAATTAATCCAAACACAAAACAGAATAATCGTCCTTTGCAGCTCCTGGTCACAATAAGGCTATTTAGTCCACCAGCCACTCAGTAGATGTAGGATATGCTATCATGTTGCATGCCTCTCTCAAAGGAAAACATTTATAAAAAATCAAATGAGTAGCTTCTTGATAGGGAAACTTAAATGATGTGCTTGGGTTGGTGTAGCTCAGTGGCAAAGCACATTTCATTTATAAATAGAATTTAAAGTACGCTCTTGTTCTAAAGACCCTGAATAATTTTCTGCTGGCGCATTAGAGAAACACCAGCTGATAGAAACTCAGAGTTATCCGTGTGGGTTTCAGCAGCCTCCAGACTCTTCAGAATGCCACAGAGCTTTTATTCTTGATGATTTAAAAATGAATCACCAAAAGGTATCACAGGAATAAATAGCCACATTACTGCAATTATTTCATAAGCACAACTGGGTATAACTAACGAGTTTTAGGCTCTGTGTTTAGTGGTAGGTGTTAGCAGAGTTTAGGACCCTTTTTGTCGTTGTGCATTCCAGCTCTCTTCTTTGTTTAGTTATTGGAAGTTAGGCATCCGTTTCCCCGTGTATTGTTTCCCGATTGCATTGGTTGACTGGTGGTTTCGGATTAGGGAATGGCTTGCTGGTGTAAACAGCTGATTAATGGTAGGGTTGGGACAAGAACCTGATGATCTGGTCCCCAGACTTCAACTGTGCCTTCCACAAAGCATCTGTCTTATCTCTTGGGCTACGATGCAGATTACTGAGTGGGAAGCCAAGGATGACCTTGGAAAAGTGCATATTGGAGAAGTAAAAAAGGATTCAAGGATGCTTTATTTGAAGACAAGACATAGGTTGCATGGGTTAGCTTTCTGCCATTAGAAAGCAAATCTGCCCTTGTACTTTGTCTATGTAAATTTCATGTAATTCATCGATTAGCCTGTAAAGCTCATTTATTAATTAAATGCGTGGTCACTGTGCGTTGGGTAAGTGTTGTGGATAAATTATTCTGTTTAATTGTGAAGGCAACACTAGAAAACAAGCATCATCATCCCATTTTGCAGATGAGAAAAACTGAGTCTTTGTATTAAACAATATGCAATATTTCACATGCTACTTTGTGTCAGAGCCTGTTTTTTTGCGATTCAGATCAGTTCTATCTCAGTCAGAGCCTCATGCTGTGAGCTATTTATGTTGTGGGGATGCAAAATGCAGTCCACAGCCCTGTCTGGCACCAAGAGAGGATTTCAAATATAGGAAGCGCTCCTTTATAAAGCATCACAAAGCAGGAGAAAAAAAGTACTAAAGGAGCCTCCCAACCAGGGAACTGTTCATCTTGGAAGCCAGTGGCTCTATGGCCCTGGTGGCACACAGACCCAGGAGGGATGACTGTCTGTCTGGAGCCCAGGAAGAGGCACTGCTGTGCCATGTAGAAAAGTGTCCTTTTTGTGCTAGTGCCTAGTGCTCAAAGTTTGTCTTTTCTTCCTCGGGTTTCAGCTTTGCTTGGCAACCAGATACCTCTTCTTTTTCTTTCTTGTTTCTCTCATTTGCCAGCAATTGATCTCTGTGGCGCTTCCTAGAGGACTTTATATTTTAGAAGGCAACAGATTGCAGGAAGATGCCATTAGGGGGCAGGCGTCCTCCTATAGCTGACTTCCCATCCTCAAGATGTCTCAGCCCCAGCCAGTTTGGCTCCGTGGATAGAGCATCAGCTTGCAGCCTGGAGGATCCCGGGTTCAATTCCGGTCAAGGGCACGTACCTTGGTTGCAGGATCCTCCCTGGCCTGGGCTCTGGTTGGAGCTCGTGCAGGAGGCAACCAATCGATGAGCTGCTCTCACATCCATATTGCTCTCTGTCTTTCCCTCTCTCTAAAAGTCAATGGGAAAAATACCTTTGGGTGAGGATTAAAAAATGAATAAATAAAACATGCCTCAGAGGGGGGATAAATCAAATGGGAGAGAAGTGAAATGAAGTGCTATCATCAAGAGATCTGCTACTATACCTTCAAGCTATCAGTTTTATATACTTCCAGTCTTTACTTTTCATCTGATTTGTATCTTATATACAAATGTTAAAAGCAGGCCAAGCCCCACCTCATTAAGAATGGAAAAAACGAAGACTTGTCATGCTTTTTTAAAATTTATTTTTATTTATTTGTTTATTTATTTATTCTTTATTGAGTAAGGTATTATATATGTGTCCTTATCACCCTCATGCCCTCCCCTACTCACACTCATGCCCTAACCCCCCTGGTGTCTGTGTCCATTGGTTAGACTTATATGCATGCATACTAGTCCTTTGGTTGATCTCTCCCCCATATCCCCACTCTCCCCTACCTTCCCTCTGAGGTTTGAGAGTCTGATTGATGCTTTTCTGTCTCTGGATCTGTTTTATTCATCAGTTTATGTTGTTCATTATATTCCACAAATGAGCGAGATCATGTGATATTTATCTTTCTCTGACGGACTTACTTCACTTAGCATTATCCTCTCCAGCTCCAGCCATGCTGTTGCAAATGGTAGGAGTTCCATCCTTTTTTTTACCACAGAGTAGTATTCCATTGTGTAGATGTACCATAGTTTTCTAATCCATTCATCTGCTGATGGGCACTTAGGCTGCTTCTAAATCTTAGCTATTGTAAATTGTGCTGCTATGTACATAGGGGTGCATATATCCTTTCTGATTAGTGTTTCTAGTTTCTTGGGATGTATTCCTAGAAGTGGGACCACTGGGTCAAATGGGAGTTCCAGTTTTAGTTTTTTGAGGGAACTCCATACTGTTCTCCACAGTGGCTGCCCCAGTCTGCATTCCCACCAGCAGTGCAGAATGTCTCCTTTTTCTCCACATCCTCACCAGCATTTTTCATTTGTTAGTTTGTTGATGATAGCCATTCTGACAGGTGTGAGATTTGTTTTGATTTGTATATATATATATATATATATTTAAATATATTTTTATTGATTTTTTACAGAGAGGAAGGAAGAAAGATAGCTAGAAACATCCATGAGAGAGAAACATCGACCAGCTGCCTCTTGCACAACCCCTAACGGGATGTGCCCGCAACCAATGTACATGCCCTTGACCGGAATCGAACCCGGGACCTTTCAGTCCACAGGCCGACGCTCTATCCACTGAGCCAAACCAGTTTCGGCTGATTTGTATATTTTGGATGATTAGTGACTTTGAGGTGTTTTCATATGCCTTTTGGCCTTCCTTCTGTCTTCTCTCAAAAAATATCTATTTGGGTCTATTGTCCATTTTTTGATTGGTTTATCTTTGATTGAGTTCCCTGTAACTATTGGAGATTAAACTCTTATCGGTGATAACATTGGCAAATATGTTCTCCCATACAGTGGGGTTTCTTATTGTTTTGTTGATGGTTTCTTTTTCTGTACTGAAGCCTTTTTATTTTGATGTAGTCCCATTTGTTTATTTTCTCTTTAGTTTCCATTGCCCTAGGAGCTGTATCAGTGAATATATTGCTTCGGCATATGTATGAGATTTTGCTGCCTGTGGATACCTCTAATATTTTTATGGTTTCCCATCTTATGTTTAAGTCCTTTATCCATTTTGAGTTTATTTTTGTGTATGGTGTAAGTTGGTGACCTAGTTTAATTTTTTGCATGTATCTATCCAATTTCCCCAACACCATTTATTGAAGAGACTGTCTTGACTTTATTGTATGCTCTTGCCTCTTTTGACAAATATTAATTGAGCATAGTGGTTTGTGTCGATTTCTGGGTTCTCTATTCTATTCCATTGATCTATATGTCTGTAATTGTGCCAGTACCAGGCAGTTTTGAGAACAGTGGCTTTGTAATATAGCTTGAAATCTGGTATTGAGATTCCTCCTACTTTGTCCTTTCTCAGGATTGCTGCGGCTATTTGGGGTCTTTTTTTATTCTAGATAAATTTTCGGAGAGTTCATTCTAGGTCTGTGAAATATGCCTTTGGTATTTTAATGGGGAGTGGATTGAATCTCTAGATTATTTTTGGTAATATGGACATTTTAATGATGTTGATTCTACCAATCCATGCACACCAAATATTCTTCCATTTGTTTATGTGTTCCTCTATCTTTTTTTTCAGTGTCCTGTAGTTTTCTGAGTAGAGGTCTTTTACCTCCTTAGTTAAGTTTATTTCTAGGTATCTTTATTTCTTTTGTTGCCATGGTAAATGATATATTTTTAAAATATATTTTATTGATATTTTACAGAGAGGACGGAAGAGAGATAGAGAGTTAGAAACATCGATGAGAAAGAAACATTGACCAGTTGCCTCCTGCACACCCCCCATCGGGGATGTGCCTGCAACCAAGGTACATGCCCTTGAATGGAATCGAAGCCGGGACCTTTCAGTCCGCAGACCAATGCTCTACCGCTGAGCCAAACCGGTTTTGGCGATATATATATATATATATATATATATATATATATATATATATATATTGATCATGCTTATATCCTGTTTGCCACACCTGTATGTTTGGGCTTGAAATCATTCTTGCAAGGTTTTCTGGATGTCATTGGCTCTCATAGGCTGATACTTCTGGTTGACTATACTTTATAAGATAGCACATACTTTCTTGGATGGAAATAGGTTAGCTCAATAGTTACCTAAGATCCTGAGAAAAAGTAATCATGCCATATGTTAAAGGTTGACATTTAAAATGCCAAAGTCTCATTATATGGAAGAGGGAAGATTATGAAAAGGAAAATGATCCAACCAGGACCCGCAGCACAGGTAGAGCAGCAGGGAATCTTCAATAACCAGTGAGAAAAATGTAATCATAAAGAGAGAATTTTTACTTTTAAAAAAATATATTTCATTAATATTTGACAGAGAGGAAGAGAGAGAGATAGAGAGCTAGAAACATGGATGAGAGAGAAACATCGACCAGCGGCCTCCTGCACACCCCCTACTGGGGATGTGCCCACAACCAACGTACATGCCCTTGACCAGAATTGAACCTGGGACCCTTCAGTCTGCAGACTGACGCTCTACCGCTGAGCCAAACCAGTTTCAGCGAGAATTTTTAATTTTTTAAAATTTAAGTCCTTTATTGTTTAAAGTATTACATAAGTCTCCTTTCCCCCCTCCCCCATTGACCTCTCTCCAACTGCTCCCATCCCCCAGCAGAAGTCCTTACTGTCCCCTCCTATCTGTGTCCATTGGTTATGCTCATATGCATGGATACAAGTCCTTTGGTTGATCTCTTACCCCCTCACCCCCTGCCTTCCCTCATAGGTTGGACAGTTCGTTCAATGCTCCTATGACTCTGGTTCTATGTTTGTTCATCAGTTTATGTTGTTCACTATGTCCCACAAATGAGTGAGATCATGTGATATTTATCTTGAAGAGAATTTGTTTTTTAATTGGTGTGCAATAATGTCAAAATCGTGGCTAAACATGAATTAAAATAACATTAAAAGCCTTGAGCTTTACAGACTATCCTGCACCTGGGTGAAGAGAGCTTAAAAAATTCACAATTTCATGGAATAGTTATTCCATATCTCCAATTGCTAAAATAAGTGACTTCAATTTCTCTGCAAGCTTGTAAATCAATAACCCGTAAAAAATCTATGGAAAATATAAAAGTTAACCAGAGAAACCTCTAAATCTGATTTGAATCACAACACTTCTTGATTTTCGTATGAAAACAGAACAAAGAAGGAATCAACATGTTCACAAATGTAAACCGAAAGGCAAACCTGCCACCTAAACAAAATAACCTCCTGGCAACCTAGCAGAATAGCCTCAGGACGCTTGGGAATCAAATAACTCTACCCGCATTCGCTCAAGTCAAAAATGGCCTAAATTGCCTTACATCTCTGAAATCCATATCATTCTCAAATGAGAGAAAATGAAATGAAATTTAGAGGTTACTTTTATCCTCCCTTAACAATCATCAGAAACACGAAAAGCGTTTTAGGGGAGGCCTGGGAGGAAGAGTTGACTGTTTCAATGGTGTGGGGTTCCTCCATCACCTACTGCTAATGACTTAAAAAACTGAACCAGCACCATTTAAACAACAGGTAAATATTTCTCAGGAGAGGTCGAGGATTAATTTTTTTTTGCTTGCTGTGATGTCAGCGTTTTCGCTAGAGCTTGAAGGATCAATTTGCAGACAGAGGGCTAATGTACAAGGGAAGTGTGCTGCCCCCTGCAGGGCACATTCAGAGCACTGGCTTCAAAGTCATACATTATCTGGATACCTGACTGTTTCTGCAGGAGACAAAGCCCTCTATTTTTTTTTGTGTGACAATTGGGGCTTCAAAGCCAGAAAACCTCTGCAAAGATGGCACTCTGACTAAAATTCACGTGGAGGTGAAGTAATTAAATGTCGGGCTCATTTTTGAAAGAAGGCTTTGGCCCCTGGCATGTCCAAGTGGCTTGAGGAGGAGGGCCAGTGTGAGGAAAAGGGAGGGATGGGTCAGGTAAAAAGCAACCTCACCTACTTGACTGTCTGGAAAAATCAATATCACCAAATATACATTGAGTGGCCAGATTATTATGATTTCTGAACGCATAATAATCTGATCACTCAGTGTATATCCTATATAATAAGAGGCTAATATGTAAATTGTCCCCTTGACTAGGAGTTTGACCAGCAGGCAGGCCAGCCAACTGCCCATGTCCCTTCCCCCTGGCCAGGCTGGACGGACCCCACCCATGCATGAATTCATGCACTAGGCCTCTACTATACTGAGTGGCCAGATTATTATGCATTCAGAGATCATAATAATCTGGCCACTTAGTATATATAATAGTAGTAAAATGTACACATGAGTTTAATATTATTAGGGTTCAGGTGCCTCCCTCCCTCCCTCCCTCCCTCCCTCCCTCCCTCCCTCCCTCTCCCTCCCTCCTTCCCTTCCTTTCTCCCTTCTTCCCTCCCTCTCCATCTTTCTTTTACCCTCTTTCTGCCTTCCTAATGCCTGGAACACTCACAGCACATCAACAGAAGAACTACACAAAACTATACAAACAGGAAATAATGTCATGGTCACTATCTCCTTCATGAGAACACTTACCCTTGGATCAAACACACGCCTACAGCTTTCACTTAAAAGTGAACCTCCCTTACTGGCATACTACCTCAAATAGCATCAAAGCAAAATGAAACATAGGCAGCATTTAACAACGCTGGTAACCATGGAAACACATCATTAAAGAACATATAAACAGGAATGAATAATTAGATGAGGAATTTATTTCTACATTTATTTTTTTTCCCAAGACCCAGGAAAAGCAGCTCTCTTTTACCTTTTATTTGAATCTGGACACTTTCTCTTTAGTCTGTCTTCTAACTGAAAAAATATGAGAATTTATAGAATTTTAATATTTCCTAGCTTAATATACAAATCTCTTTGTAGGCAAGTGACTAAGAAATCTTGCAGTGCTCATTGCTGTCTAGATGTAACACCGAATGCAAGAAAGTCTCCTGAAGCAGCCAAGGAGTTTGCTTAGGGGATAGGAGATGTGCAGGCAAACCTGACTCATAGCAAGATGAGGAGGGGAGAACAGTTGTTAACTTTTAAAAATAGGAAGCACAGGTTGCCTGGGAAGGCTGAGGGAATAATCTGGGGCTTATGCATTATCTCACTTGTATTGTCAGGTAGTCAGCATCACCTGTGCAGGACATCTGACACTCCACCTTTCCAGCTAGGGAATGCTAAATTGATCATTAATTTTAAAAGAAATTGTAATGGCCTTAGAGACCCTGTAGCCCAGGACTGTGCATTAGAGTCACCTAGTTGGGAAGAAGTAGACAAATACAGTTCTCAGGACCTCATGCAAGTCTGGGAATCTAATATTTTAAATATTTTCCCAAGTAACTATAATACAGTTGGTCACTAGATAGTATTAGAGAACCACTGTCTGAGGCTAACTTCCCCATCATATGAAAGCAGAAACTGAAGACTAGGACAGTTGTAGATTGAGTTTCTGGATTCAATTCCCCCTCCGTATAGCAATGTCATATCCATATCTTTATCATAGCTTTGCAGTGAGTGGATGAATCTTACCCCTTACCACTGGGCTTGGCCACATGGCTTACTTTGGCCAATGGGTTGTTAGAAAGCATAGTGTGAGGAGAGGTTGGAATGTGCTTACTAGTATATAGTTTTGCTTTCTCTCTTAGACTCCTGTGTTTTGCCATAAGAAGAAGAGACATCAGGTAGCCATTGGTCAAAGGAGGGTGAGAGGCATGTGGATCACACTTGGGCCTCTTGGTAACTTGGAAGTAAACCTAGTCAAGCCCAGGCAATCAACCTGTTTATTATTAGAAGTCACTGAGTCTTAGAGAGATTTGTTACACAGCATTACTATAGCAGTATCTGACTGATACAGAAATGAAATGACTTATTCAAAATAGAATTCCAGCATAGGAATTAGAAGTTACATTTTGTGACTCTCAGGCCTGACCTCTTTCTACTGCTCATATTTATTTTGCTTCCTTTCTTTCACAGAGTTAAGCACAGATAGCCATTTCTTCCATAAGATCCTTCTGCTCAAGATACATTCTCTATATCCTCAAACATTCTGTCACTGCTCCTCATTAGAGCTTGCATGAATTCTGTTACCTTCCGTCATCAGAGATTACCTCTTCTTTGATCTTGTTCCTTAGGATTCTGTTTTCATGTTTCCAAAGAGACTAAGAAGTCTTAAATCAACCTATTCCCACAATTCTGTTCAGGGTTCACTAATGAATGAGTTAAAAGTTTCCAGATAAAATTATTTTGCATAAAACCATAGAGACTCAATGCCAAATGGTGGGAATGTAAACATGATACACGGAAATTGATAGGGAAAGGTTTTTAGGTAAGTGTTTTGGTTATTTCTCAAGTCATATCTAATATAAATACTATAGGTGAGGCAAAAGTAGATTTACAGTTGTTTGTATGAAAAATAATACAATAATTAATAAATAATACTACAAAAATAAACTCTATTTCCTGTACTCACAACTGTAAATCTACTTTTGCCACACTATATATAATGCCTGCTTGCTTTTATACAATCTGTGTCCAAATATTTTAAAAACTCTCTGCCTGACAAGGACAAATAAATAAATAAATAGACTTTAAATATACACCATTAAGAGAAATGGCTCATATGGTATTTCTATTATGTTCCTTTTGGTGGAAAAATTTTTCATGTGGAAGAAAATCTTTAGAGAGAACACATTTTTCTTCTCCAGAACATGTAGGTGTTTTATTAAAGCTAATAAAAAATTTTTGTTACCTTGACCTTACTTTGCTTGTCATTTCATGCTGAAGATTTTATTTTTATTCTGAGGTTGAGATATCATTAATTTTCACCATGTAAATGACTAATATTGGAATGATTTTGCAATATCGAGAAGAAAAAAAGAACTGAAGCAAAAAGTTAGAATTAATTATTAGTATAAAGAATCAACTTACG
The DNA here is from genome assembly GCA_963924515.1 of Vespertilio murinus. NCBI lineage: Eukaryota > Metazoa > Chordata > Mammalia > Chiroptera > Vespertilionidae > Vespertilio > Vespertilio murinus. The sequence goes on along the minus strand of OZ004706.1, from coordinate 170,768,623 downwards.
TTCAGTGTTAAGTTATGCTACACCATTCTCTGATTAGTGCAGAGAAATCCATTAGCTTGCTGTTGCCTTGATTGCCACATTTGAAAGAAGCTAATAGCTAAGACCTTTGTATTTTCATGGAGACACTAGTGATCACAAGCCAATGAGACAAAAACTCTTGGAATTCTATACCCTTCTCCAAATAGTCTGATGAATACCACACGCAACTAAAGCACAAAAAATGCCCACAACTGTAAACTTAACATGCACACACAGAGAAATATTTGTGGGATACATATAAGCACTAAATTTTAAAATTACAAATAAAACAACTATTCCAAAATATTATAAACATTATTGGTTTGAGCTTTATGTCAAACCAAAATTTAATGTAATTGATTTATTCATTTAACAACTATGTATTGAGCTACTTTTTTTGAAGTTCACTTTGATGAAAACAAAGTGGAGAAAAACATGTACAGTAAAAGAGGTTAAGCTGAAATAGTGTCCAATTTAAGTACCAGTTGTTTTTCTTCAAAATATTCTGTGTCAGAAAACATATGTGTTCCATATATGTCTTCAAGACATATATCAGCGATGCCTATTTTGTTTAGTGGCACATTCCCAACACACAGCACAGTGCCTAACATATCGTCACTAATAAGCTCTCAATAAATATTTGCTGAATGGGTATGAAAACAAATGCAATTTGAGAGCAAAGTAAAAAAGGTATCTACTAATTTAAGAAGCATCTGGAGACACAGGATTGGAAAGGTTTCAAGTTTGAATGACTACAGTGCAGTTTCATCACATGGCATTAACATTCTGGGTGCTATTTTTTGCTGTTAAGTGCTGAAAGCAGTAAATGTCTCTTGCTAGGCCCAATACTAAAGAGAAGAAGGGCTGCTGCAAAGAGAATGAGTTGTGCAAGAGTCTTAACTCCCAGTTGTGAACCCCTGGCAGTCAAGTAAGGGCTTTAGGGGCCCAGAGATGGCACCATCTTCTTCAAGGATGTGGCTGGGTAAAATCTTGTTTCTTGGTGCAGCCAACACCTGGTTTTGTCCACTGAGAATAATTACATCAAAGAAGTATTCCTTTTTGGTGAGCCCTTTTTGAAAACCATACATGCCATTGATATCTTGAAGATGGCGAACATTTCGATGCCAAGTACAACTTGGATTGGATGGGAAGTCTTGGTATTCTCTGCACAGATGGACAACCTGTGAAGTTGGCACTGCCTCAGCCTTTGCTGCTTTACTAAGGAAAGATGCTCCACATGTCGGGCTTTCTACATGGGTCTGTGTTGGTGTTAGCAACCCTTCCAACAATCCCCAAAGAGGTCTTTTACTACTATGAAAGTCTTAAGCTCTCTCAGAGCCAAGGACTCAAATCAATGCCACCTCAGTAGATCTTTGTCAAGATACAAGAACACACACCATGAGGTTCTTGCCTATTAAATAAATTGGTTGGCAATCCAGAGGGGAAATTTAGAAATAATTTGGTTTGGTTAATTTTTTATTTTAAAAATGTATTTTTACCGATTTCAAAGAGGAAGGGAGAAGGAAAGAGAGCTAGAAACATCAATGATGAGAATCACGGATCAGCTGCCTCCTGCATGTCCCTCACTGGGGATTGAGCCTGCAGTCCAAGTAGATGCCCTGAGTGGGAATTCAACCGTGACCTCCTGGTTCATAGGTTGATGTTTATTTTAGAACAAATTCATAGTGAGTTTATCCCAGGACTAGTTTTTATTTTTTTCATGGCTGATATCTTAGATAAAGTAGACAAATCTTTTTTTTTTTAAAAATATATCTTTATTGATATTTTACAGAGAGTAAGGGAGAGAGATAGAGAGCTAGAAACGCCGATGAGAGAGAAACATCGACCAGCTGCCACCTGCACACCCCCCACCGGGGATGTGCCCACAACCAATGTACATGCACCTGCCCGGAATCGAACCCGGGACCTTTCAGTTTGCAGACCGACGCTCTACCACTGAGCCAAACCGGTTGCGGCAAAGTAGACAAATCTTTTGATTGACACACTGAATTAGACCTGCTGCTGAAAAAACCCATGAGCTTGTTTTTGGTCAAGCTCCTTCTTCAAACGAGGTGGCCTGAGTCAAATAACAATATGAACGTTGCAATACTAAGAGTAAGGCTGACAAAGTTTGGAGAGTTTCTAGCTGCAAAAATCTATAGAAGCCTAGCAAATGGCTTGTGTCTTATAAAGGTCCCTTTTCATTTAGATAGCGTTAACATTGAAACACATTGCTGACATAGACAGCTTTGATGATATAGAGCAAAGAAAAAAGGTATCTACTAGCAAAAATAAATCTCATTGACTTGACAAAGGAATGATGTAATATAAGTTTTGAAATTTATTTATTTATGTTAATCCTTTATTTAATTTTGTTATTTTTGTTAATCAAGGGTATTTTCCCCATTATTTTTTAGAGGAAGAGGAGGGGAGGGAGGGAAGAAAAGAGAGAAGGCAGGCATTGAGGTGAGATAATACATAGATTGGTTGCCTCATGCATGTACCCTGATGGTCTGGGGATCAAACCTGCAACCCAGAAACATCCCCTTGACCGGGAGTCAAACCTGCCACCCTTTGGTGCCAGGGCCGATGCTCTAACCATTGAGAACACCGTCCAGGCCCAATTTTGTGTTTTTTGATGCCTGCCTACCCATATGAGAGATTGTGAACTGCAGGAGTTCTGACTCCATTTGCTATTCAAAACTGTGAATCAGGGTTTTAGCTCCATAGCCATTAAAATGAAATGCTGACAGTGATGAGATGTCAAATATGATATTTCATTTTTTTTTAATTCCAGAAAACGTGCACAACCCTCTCACAAGAGTGAGAAAGCCAGAGTAATCTGTAAATGCTGCTTTGGTGTTCTGTGTGTAGGAGATCAATTTTCAATGCAGTGAGATAAAGGGTAAACATATTTTTCTATGTGTATGTGTTTATGAGTATTGTTTCTAGGTGGATGCCTGCAAATTGAATCAGATTCTCAGAGGGGCTTGTGATTCAAAAAAGAAAAAAGAAAAGAAAAAAATTAACAGAACAGCCGAAACCAGTTTGGCTCAGTGGATAGAGCATCGGCCTGTGGACTGAAGGGTCCCAGGTTCGATTCCAGTCAGGGGCATGTACCTTGGTTGCGGGCACATTCCCAGTAGGGGGTGTGCAGGAGGCAGCTGGTCAACGATTCTCTCTCATCGATGTTTCTAACTCTGTATTCCTTTCTCTTCATCTCTGTAAAAAAATCAATAAAACATATTTATATAAAAACAATTTAACAGAACAGTTAAGGTGGGGAATGAGCTTCTCAGGCAGCTTGCCTGAGTAGAGAGAGGAAGGGAGGGAGGGAGGCAAAGAGAGGAGTGGGGCCATCCATGTGAGACAGACACATAGATGGGTTGCCCCATGCGCACTGACAGGGATGGGGCTCCTCCACACTCATTGCATGGAATTCTGCAACAAAATTAGCTGCTATCACCTTTTCTCCCTCCGCTTTGCTGAGTGGTGCAGGCCAGAGTTGGCTCTGTTACTCACATGGCAGGAGATAAAGCCACACAGAAGATAACCCAGGTGGCCGGGAGCATGGCTGAAAGTGAGGGCTGGAAAGCAGGAAAAGGAGACAGGAGTGGAGGAGCAGGAAGCCTTGTTTGTTTCCGGATGCTATTAAATCTGGCCCCGGACCTAAGGGGCAAAGGGCTTGGGAGGTGGATTAAGAGTTTACCATGAAGATTTTCTTGGAATAATATTATTATTTTTAGGAGCAATGTGTAAATACATAAAGGACACTGCTTTAAAATAGTTAATTCTTAGCCTGAGTAGGGCTTCCCATTTTGTGAATTAGTTCAGAATTGCGATGCGGTCTCCAGTGTGTGAGAAAAGGGTGGCTGATAACAGAAAAAAAAGGGTTGCAGAGGCATGTATGCAAGGACAGTCTGCTGACAAGTTATTTCCAACCCTCTCTAGCTCTGACGAGGTGACACTATTATAGAGTAACATGCGCAAACACTTTTATTCAAAGTGATATATCCCAGTGTGAGCTGTCATATAGTGTAGAGATTTATGCCCTTCTTTTCTTGCTGAGTGGATGATATGAAAATATTCTTAATACAATTTAAAGGGGTTCTTGCGCTCACCAAAGCAAAGGTCTGTTCTTTTTGCATATAAACGTTGTAACTCAGTGGTCCATAAGAGTGGGCATAGACCGGTTCTCAAATGTTTACATTATGAGATTTTCCATTTTCCTGCTTAAAACCTCTAAAAAAGAATAACTGACCAGAATGGGAGCGTTTTATGTAGTTGAATGGAAAATGTATAGTATCTTCTCCACTTACAAAGGTAGCGGAAACACCCCTGCCTATATGCAGCCTTAATGGATGTCTACGAATGTCCATGCAAATACAATTCCTAGTCTGTGATGTTTGGGGCATTCTTAAATTCAACAGTGTAGTTGCGGTGGTGTTGGGGTAGTGGGGCATTCCTACCTTTAAAGTTGGCATGGACTGGGCACTCGCAGGCAATGTCCCGAACCCCCTTTGGATTTAGAATAGACCAGGTTTATATTTATGTTTGAATTAAGACCAAGGAGAGGCTAGGAGGCACAAGGGAGAATATACCAGGCAATACAATGGTATGGTGTGGTGAGGCTGGGGCTGGTTAGAGGGGTTTAGGTTATGGAATTTACCTCCAGGATGAAATGTCTAATTATGTTACTTTTTCTCTTAAAATTTGTGATATCATGTTTGGATGTGACTAAAAGTGTGAGATTTTAGTGCCCCCATGGGCTTTAAGAATAGACCTCCTTAAGTACTTTAAGCTAGGCATCTCTTATTTCACAGCTGAAGCCCCTCTGGAGACTACCCAGCCTCAGGTTGGGTGACTAGTGCTTGAACTTGGACTGAATCACATGCGACTTCCAGACAAGGGCTCGTTTTCAATATGCCATGTTTGCTTCAAATTAAAGGAGAAAAGAAGAGCCGAACCGGTTTGGCTCAGTGGATAGAGCATTGGCCTGTGGACTGAAAGGTCCCGGGTTCGATTCCGGTCAGGGGCACGTACCTTGGTTGCGGGTACATCCCCAGTAGCGGGTGTGCTAGAGGCAGCTGGTCGATGATTCTCTCTCATCGATGTTTCTAACTCTCTATCCCTCTCTCTTCCTCTCTGCAAAAAATCAATAAAATATATTTAATAAAATAAAGGAGAAAAGAAGAATACAAAGAGAAATACCTTTTTTCTTTTTAAAAAATATTTTATTGATATTTTACAGAGAGGAAGGGAGAGAGATAGAGAGCTAGAAACGTCGATGAGAGAGAAACATCGACCAGCTGCCTCTTGCACACCCCCTACCAGGGAAGTGCCCACAACCAATGTACATGCCCTTGACCGGAATCGAACCCAGGACCTTTCAGTCCCCAGACCGACGCTCTACCACTGAGCCAAACCGGTTTTGGCGAAATACCTTTTTTCTTATCTTTCCTTAATACAGAATGGCAAAGTAAGAATGTTTATTTTATTCTTTTTTAAATATAGCAAACATGCATGTATTGCTACGTGGAGATTATTTTCTTAGTTTGAGGTAAATAGTGATATTGGTGCTCTTTGAAAGATAAAGGAAACAAAATGATTAACTAATTTCAGGCTCTTGACCTGTGTTAGCTTGAACCAACATCAGACCTCCCCCCAGCCCGCCCAGCTCAATGCAGAAAACACAATAGATATTAAATATATGTTTAATGAATGGATAAATGAAAACACTCATTTGGGAGCTGATATATACCAGGCCTGCTAGCTATTATCTCATCCTCAAGATTTAATTCCTGTCCCATCTCTCTCTAGAAGCCTCTGAAATCCTTTAATAAAGTGTCCTCTTCCTTTACTATATCAATAGCCCATATTATTTGCTTGTGTTTCAAACCTAGCAAATTTTTTTTATAATTATTTACTAACATGTCTATAAACAACTACTATTATTTTGCATATTCTAAATTTCCTTAGAAAATTCTAAAACTTATCAGCAAATTAATAATTTTTTGAGATTAAAATTTACCTACCTAAAGGTTCACTTAAAAAAAACCCCAACCATTTATAGGTCTCAATTATAATCATCCTAATATTTAGATGAAACAATATACATTACTAAGAATTTTACATGATATTCCAATACTTTACTGTTTAATGAAGATAACATTCTGTATTTCCTGATAGAAATACAGTAAACCAGGGGCCAAGACACAATAGTGAGAATGTGGGAAACATTAGGAGGCACTAGAAGATGGCAACAATTATTTCTCACTTTCATATTAGTGTTTTGGCAGACCTTATTCTAGTTGGTTCCAAAGGTTTGTATTTAATTAAATGAAACTATCTTGAAACACAAAGGAAAAAACAGCCTCACATAGTCTCGAGGGGCAGAAGCTATGAAGGAGGAAGGTGGCTTTTGTAGTTGATTTTCAAATATTTGAAAAAAAATATTTGGCAATGTGTTTCCATTTGATCATTGTGGCCCCACTGGGAACCGCTTGATCTAAGTATCAAGGGGGTAGAAATCCACTTTGAATAAAGAAAGCAGTTTATCTAATTAGCAAGTTAGATGTTGTTTCTTGAAGATAAGTGAAATCTTCATTTTGCACATATTTTAGCAGAAAGTCATTGACAATTTGTGGGGGGGGGGCGGAGCAGAATAGGACAAAAGTAGATTTGTAGGAGATTAACTTAGTACATTCTTAATTCTCCTATAATTCTGAGAAATTATGATTCTCTTCTTGACATCTAACTGACCTTTCCTATGACCTTTTGCTGCCATTTTGAATAACAAAAAAGAAGATGTGCAGTTTGCTTGGTTATTGTTGCAAATCCTAAATGTTGCCCAATAAATACAACTGATGTTTATATTTCCACTTATTATGTAATTGGTATTACTTGCAGCATCTGATTTTACAGGTCATAGACCAAAAAGAATGTATGAGAATACAAAGTTAATATTTTAAAGGATCATGTTATAATAGCAGCATGTGTGGGAAAACAATTCTGGGGATGTCTAAAAGTTATAGTGGGTTGTAAAACTGAAGTATGGGCCAAGGGTTAACCGCCTTGAATTTTGCCCTTAAAACTAGCACCAGAAAAATCTACTTAATTACAAATACATTAAATACATTACTACTGAGTAGTGTCCCTCTGCTGGATATGCTCACAGCTACCTTCTTCAGCAGTCTTGTAAGTACCAACCCTTCATTTTGGTTCTAAAAATGAGTGGGCCCCTCCTTCGTAGTTGGGACACCAATCCTTACCTGCCAATACAGTTTGATGAGCTTGCTTATACACTGTTCACTGCCTCCAAAAAGCCAGAACATGTAGTCAGCTACCATGGCACTCCTAAAAACAAGGACAGATAACAAACAACAACAACAAAACAAATTTATAAGACAAAAGGAAAACCATACCAGGTAGTATATATAAATACCAAGGAAAAAGATTCTGTAATATACAAGTAAGTCTTTTTTTTGATAGCTACATTGAACTATAAGAGAAGCAACCAGCCATTTATCTTTTATACATATTGTTGATTATACAGTATAGAAATAGTATTTATAGATGATGAGAGAATGCTTTGTTTTGGTTGCATCTTACTAAGCTCCAAAGCATTTACAGAGGAACACATTTTATGGAGTCTAAAATGCCTTTAAACCTAGCATAGCACTATAGCTAACTATTATATAGTGGTATTTAAGCACGTCTCCTGCTTTACCTGAGTTAAAGATCATTCACCTCTGATTCAATTACCCTCCTTAAAATTGAAAATAAAAATTTTCCAATTCTACAAACACTCCCCTCCCCGTAAACTTGTGTTTAATTGAATTGGTTTTAGTATCTAGTGTGTACAACCACTGCATTAGTCTTATGAAGCTGAGGGGATATTAAAAAGTACTGTGCAATGGATATTAATTCATTGCTTAGTACCCTTTGGAAAAACAGTTTACTTTTATGACTGTTTCTCTGCTAGGCTTCTCTATTTCTTTTCTCCAGAGACTCCAAATCCAATTAAATGCGACTAGAAGTAATTCCAAATTGTCACGTTAGCCAATTAAACATATAATAATCCTGTGTACCTAATCACTAGAACCAAAAGTTTATTTATTTAAGTAGAGCTATCACTGAATGTACCCCTGAATGTTTTTCTTATCTTTGCCTGCAGATACGTGTTGTTTCTTGACATCATTGTAAATTGAATTAGAAATTTTACTTCCCTGAATGTGGGTTGTGTAAGATGCAGCGGCTATAAACTTACTATGGTACTACGTTAAAAGTATTAAAATGTTTAGATTCTTGCGCAGAACAGAGAAAAATCGGGACTTTAAAAATTAACAAGGGAAAATAATACCACCATTTGGCGGATTATTCAGCTCAATGTTTTTCTTTTCACACATGTGTTATTGAAAAGAAGCTGTCCATTGACATTTCAAAATAAATGATAATAATTTAAGAATAAATAATCTTTTAAGAATCCTCCCATATTTTCAGAGCTCTAGTTTAATAAGATAAAGGGAGCTAGGAGGTTCTGATGTTGTATGAATATGTATGGGATAGCCAACAAGCTATAGAGATCATAGACAAGAAAGTGCTAAAAGTGGATTTCAAATATTTGCATTATGAGAGAAACACCTGAAAACATTTTTTTTTGCCATGACTACCTGAACAGGCAGCCTATGGGATATAGAGGTACCTGTCCCCTAATAGGAATACATTTAATAAATTCTGAATTGAGGAAATAAATGAAAATATTAATTAAAAAACCAACCAATGAAAAATCTTGCTCTCAAGGATAGCACACATTGTATAGCTAGAAGCTTTTGTGAGAACTGACTTCATTCTGATTCTTCCTTCCCTTGATTATTCAATATGGCTCAACTACCACTGTTTAACAGGACATCAATCAGCCTGGCAAATGGGGAGGGGGGACAAACTTTACCTGTAAAAAATCAAAATCAGATAGCAAATATTTGTGGGCCATGTGTCTCCTAACAACTCAGCTTTGTCATGCGGAAGCAGCTATAAACAATGCATAAACAAATGCCCGGGGCTGTGTTCCACTCAGACTTTATTTCCAAGAACATATGCAGGGCCAGATTTGGCACAGTTTGTCTAACTCTAAGGCAAACAAATTACTAGGTTGAGCAACAGGTGGCAAGCATTGGTATAACTGTCAGTCAATCGTCAGAAACCAACGTCTACACCTTCTGACCATAGGCTCCTGAAATATTTCAGTCTACTGTTTTCTCTTCTGGGGCAATGTACACATTGTACTAAAATGGCTGTACAGAGATCAGGAAAGAAACTTTATAACTTTAAAACAGTTAAAAAATTTAAAAGATATTCTGGCTCATAGACCGAGTGTCTTGAGTTAGGTAAAAGCTAAACTGGTGGTTTCTATTATGTGAATGATTGTCACCCTTATACTGGAATAATTGTGAGAGAAGAGGAGATAGATCAATACAGTGGGTTTCTGGAGATTGTCTGCATTTTTAAAGCTTCTGGTGCTTTGGTTTTGAGCTTACTAGTGTAAATTTAGAAATTTTAGTATTATTATTATTATTTTCCCAAAGTTGCTTTTTTCCCCTGTAATGCTGTGTTGTCAAATTGCTAAATTCTTAAGTATGATTTTATTACACCTGGGGGCTCAAGTCTTTTTCCAAAGGAACATCTTCAAATTTATGTTGAGACTGGGTAAAAAAGGTGAAGAGACCGAGAAGCACAGATTGGCAGTTAAAAATAGTCACAGGGATGTAAAATACAGCATAAGAAATATAGTCAGTAATATTGTAATAACTATACTAATATAGTAATATACAGTAATATTGCAATAACTATTCCAGGTGGATCCTAGAATATGGGGGCGGGGGCAACACTTTGTAAAGTATATGATTATCTAATCACTATGCTCTACACCTGAAATCAGTACAAAATGATACTGAATGTAAACTCTAATTGAAAAATAAAATTACATAAAAAAGAAATAAGTGAAGAATTAAGATTCATTGAAATTTGTTACCTGCCCTCAGTGAAGCACAATTATTTTAATACTAAAAATATATAGAGGGCCTTGTTGGTGTGGGTCAGTGGTTGAGCATCAACCCAGGAACTGAGAGGTCATTGATTCTATTCCTAGTCAGGGCACAGGCCCAGTTTGTGGGGCTTGATCCCCTGTGGGTGGTGTGCAGGAGGGAGCCAACGAATGATGTTTCTCTCTCATTGACATTTCTTTTAAAAAATATATATATTTTATTGATTTTATCACAGAGAAGAAGGGAGATAGAGAATTTGAAACATTGATGAGAGAGAAATATTGATCAGCTGCTTCCTGCACACCCCCTTCTGGGGATGTGCCCACAATCAATGTACATGCCCTTGACCGGAATCAAACTTGGGATCCTTGAGTCCGCAGGCAGACGCTCTATCCACTGAGCCAAACCAGTTAGGGCTCTTATAGATATTTCTATCTCTTTATCCCTAAAATTTTCTTTCTCTAAAAATCAATAAAAATGTTTTTAAAAAGGTATGGAGGTGCCTCAAAAAATTAAGACTGGAGCTACCATAGGACCCAACAACCCCTCTTCTGGGTAGCTACCTGAAACATTTGAAAAGACAATATGCACCCCTATGCTCATTGTAGCATTATTCGTGGTGGCCAAGACATGGAAACCACCTAAGAGTCCTTCCATAGATTTGGATAAAGAAGACATGTTACAAATATACAATGGAATACTACTCAGCTGTAAGAAAAGATTAAATACTGCCACTTGCTATGGTCTTTGAGAATATACTAAGCCAAATAAGTCAGACGGAACAAGTTAAAAACCATATGCTTTCACGTATATGTGGGGTATTAAACTGAAAGCAACAAATGAACAAACAAGATAAACAAAAACTCTTGGATGCAGAGAACAGTATGGTGGTTACCAGAAGGAAATAGGGGGGCAGAGGGTTGGGGGAAGGAGGAAGTAAAGGGTAAAGGGTATCAAATATCAGGTGACAGAAAATGATTTGACTTTGGGTGACAGCCACACAATGCAACATGGAGATCATGTTTCATAGAAATGTACACTTGAAACTTATGTAATCTTATTAGCCAATGTCACCCCAATAAATTTAGTAAAAAGAAAAAAAGGGTACTAGAAACAAAATATGGTTTCATAAAGCTACAAGCGTGTGGAGATATTTTTATTAAGTATCATGCATTTCTTTCAATACCTGGCAGAGCTATGCACATATGAAGAACAAAATTTAGCTTGTAGTTGCTCCAACCCCATTTTCTTCCCAGTGGAAATGGGAGTTATACCTTCACCACCACCTTCCTTTGTCAGCTTCCCTATCACCGCTCTGCCCTACAGCTTAGTCTTTATGAATCAGTATAAAAAGCAGTGGAAGAACATAAAAAGGGCACAAAAATAACATTGTACTATGCAATATTTATGAGGGAAGAGACTTTTTTTGTGTTTTTCAATCATGCTGAATTTATAATCAACTCAGAGCATCTACAAGGAGTCAAGTACCTGTGGGATCTGAGTTCTGGCTGACTTATGAGTCGATGTAAAGAGTACCCTATCATTCTCCCTACTTTCCTTCAGGTATCTATCTCTGTTTACTCTAGGCTGATATCACAGATGCTCATCAGTGTAATTCAGTGTTGCTACTAAGTGTCTCCATTTCATTGTCATTATTCTGTTCAACTTATTTTCATTAATCTACTGAGTTTTTTAGCTGCATTAGAACTGCATGATCATATTAGCCAGACCTTTTAAATTGACAGTTGATGTTTTAATATCTGTCAGTTTTGAACCTTTAATAAATGCTAAGCACCATGCTAGCTCTTTGAATAGCAGAATGTGAACCCAACCCACCCACACTGCTGCACCAGACCGTATCCTACCATTCCTACCCATGGAAACTGCTCCAGTTTCTCTCTCTCTCTCTCTCTCTCTCTCTCTCTCTCTCTCTCTCTCTCTCTCTCCCATTTCTTTTATTTCTCTCATTTCTATTCTTTCTTTCTAATTTTCCTTGGATGTTTTCCCCCAGCACATAAAATGCTGTCCTTTTCACCTCCTTAAAACATTTTCCCTCCCTTAATCATTTCCTTCTCAACAAACAAAACAAACAAACAAAAAACAAAATACTTGAGAAAGCTGTGAGGAAATATCTAATTATCTCTAATTTCTCTCTCTTAAACTCACTCCAGCAAGGTTTTCATTCTCACCTCTTTACTGGAACTGCTCTTGTGAATGCTGCTATGGGTCTCAATGCAATGGTTCAGTGCTCAGTCTTCATTTTACATGCACTCTCAGGTGCAAGTGATGCCATTGCTTGTTCCTGCCTCCAGTATACCCTTTCCCTCCCCCCTCCACACACACACACACCATCTGACTGCTCAGCTCTTCTATTTCTGTTTTCCCTCCTACCTCACTGGTTACTCTTTTTAGCCTCCTGTGCTGGTATCCCATCTCCCTGGATTCCTAACTTTGGGGCAATCAGGGCACAATGCTCACACCCTTTTGCTTTCTTTCTGTCCACAATCCCTTAGTGATGCCACCAGTTTCACGGTTTTAAGTATCATTGGCAAGTTGACAACTCTTGCATTTATACTCTGAGTTTAAACCTCTTCTTGGATCTCTAGACTCTTATAAAAGCTGCTTTCTTGATATCTCTATTTAGATATGTGAAAATCAAAAAAAGCAGAGATCAGCTTTGAAAATCCCCTGGGCAGATAAACCAGGTTAGTCATACATACAAAGCTTCTAAACTCATTTTTGCAAGACTAACTTGACTGGTGGGTTGTTTCTTGCTTATGCCTTTGGAAATCGTAAGCAAAACTTCAACTGTTTTTCAGGTTGGTAAGGGGTAACCACTGATCAATTTGCTATCATTTGAAAAATTCTAAGATTAAAACCAATCACTATGAAGAATTAACAGTCACTGCTTTCTCATAATATTGGCTGCTTTATAACAATAGACCCCTGAGCCTCATTTCATGTTTTAGTTGGACCGCTCCTGGTTTATAAACCATCTTTATGATGTGTGCACAATACATTTTGCTAATTACTGCTACTTCAGTGATTCATTGAATTTAATTGGGCTATTTTTGAACCTTTGGAAGATACCTAATTGATATATATTTTTAGCATTCACTTTGTTATTATTTTGAAATATTTTTATTGAATTCAAAGAGGGAGAGAGGGGAGAGAGAGAGAGAGAGAAAGAGAGAGAGAGAGAGAGAGAGAGAGAGAGAGAGAGAGAGAGATCACACCCCCTACTGGGAACTGAGCCCACAACCCGGACATGTGCCTTTGACCGGAATTGAACCTGGGGCCCTTCAGTTCAAAGGCTGACACTCTATCCACTGAGCAAAATTGGCCAGAACCCTAATAGGTATTTAAAACTTAACATTTCCTTATGGGAGATGCTGATCCTCCTTACGCTGCCCCCCCCCCCTCCAGTCCTTAATCATCTACCCATCGATCCAATTTCTCAGGCAAAAAATCTTGAAGTCATCTTTGACACCTCCCTTTATTTCACATGTTCTATACAATCGAAGATAAAATTCTGGTCAGATTACCTTTAACCTATATCAGAATCCTGTCACTTGTCTCCACCTCCAGCATTACCACCTGGTCCATCATATCTCACCTGGATTATCGCAACAGCCTAACCTTCATACTGGATCCCCTGCCGCTCCATCTGTCTATTTTCAATGCAGCAGATGGAACAATCTCATTAAAACTGGTGAGCTGGCACAGGTCACTGCTATGCTTAAAACGGCAAAGGCTACTTATGTCACCCATAGACTCCACCAGTCTTTAAAATGGCATTTGATATACTACAAAGCCATTGTAATAAAAACAGCCTGGTACTAGCACAAGAACAGGCATATAGATCAAGAGAACAGAACAGAGATCCCAGAAACCAACCCACGCCTTTATGGTTAATTAATATTTGGCAAAGGAGGTAAGAACATTCAATGGAGTAAAGAGAGTCTCTTCAATAAGTGGAGTTGGAAAAATTGGACAGGTCCATGCAATAAATAAACAAACAAACAAACAAATAAATGAAACTAAACCACCAATTTACACCATACACGGAATAAACTCAAAATGGATAAAAGACTTAATTTAAGTTGAAAAACCATAAAAATCTTGGAAGAAAACATAGGTGGTAAAATTTCAGACATCTCATGTAGCAATGTTTTTGCCAATACATTTCCTAAGGCAAAAGAAACAAAAGAAAAAAAAATATAACAAATGGGACTACATCAAAAAAGGCTTCTGCACAGCAATAGAAACCATCAACAAAATGAAAAGGGAACTGGCTGTATGGGAGAATATATTCTTCAATGATACATCTGATAAGGGGTTATTATTGAAAATATATGAAGAACTTAATTTAACTCAACACCAGAAAGACAAAAAACCCAATTGAAAAATGGGCAAAGGACCTGAAATGACACTTTTACATACAGATGGCCAACAGACATGAAAAAAGGCTCAAGGTCACTAACCATCAGAGAGATGCAAATAAAAACTACAATAGGGATCACCTCACACCTGTCAGAATGTCTATTATCAATAAATCAACACACAACAAGCACTGGTGAAGATGTGGAGAAAAGGAAACCTGGTGCATTGTTGGGAATACAGATTGGAGCAGTCACTGGGGAAAACCGTGTGGAGTTTTAAAAATAAAAAAATGGGACTAGCTTATGACCCAGCAATGCCACTCTGGGAATAAACATAAAAAATGGGACTAGCTTATGACCCAGTAATACCACTCTGGGAATTTGCCTAAAGAAACCCCAAACACTAATTAGACAGGTTATATGCACTCCTACGTTCAATGCAGCCTTACTTCTAATAGCCAAGATCTGGAAACAGATCAAGTGCTCATCAATAGATGAGTAGATAAAAAAGCTGTGTTACATTTACTATGGGATACTATGTGGCTATAGGAAAGAAGGAACTCTTATCCTCTGCGACAGCATGGATGGACCTGGAGATTATCATGGTAAGTGTAATTAGACAGTCAGAGGAAGACAAATATCACATGATCTCACTTATATGTGGAATCTCATGAACAAAATGAACTGATGAACCAAATCCATCCAGAGGCATGGACGCATGGAGCAGACGGACAGATCTCAGAGGGGAGGGTATGGAGAGGGACTATAAGAAAACGTATATGCATAAATGCATAGCCCATGGACACAGACATAATGTGGTGAAGGCCTGGGGGGTAAAGTGAGGCAAATGAGGGAAAAATGGATGACATCTGTAATTGTGTAAACAATTTAAAATAATGGTATTTGAGTTCTACTCCATTTGGTCAAATGTTGCTCCTCTGATCTCATTTCTTACTCTCTCCAGACAAACAGCAAGATCCCTGTTACTGTTCCACAAGCCAAATAGGGATACTATTGTCTCTGGGACCTTGCAATTGTCAATTCCTGTCCTAGAATGTTCTTTACCCATCACCCTTAGCTCTCTTGATTACCTCCTTTAGGTCTGTATTGGGTGCTATTTTCTCACGGAGAACTACCCTGACACACTGCAATACTATCCATGTTCTTGCTTTTTACTTTTCCAACCATACTCATCACCATTATTAGATTTGGTAGCATTTATTGCTGTCTTCCTCTACAGCATGGGCCAGCAAACTATGACCTATAGGTCAAATCTGATCTGCACCTGTTTGTAAATAAAGTTTTACTGGAATATAGCAATGCTCATTCATTTGTGCATTGGTTGTGCACTGTCTATAACTGGTTCTTGTGCAATGATAGCAGAGTTGAATAGTTATGAGACACCCTTTGTGCCTGCCAAGCCTAGAATATTTACAATCAGCTCTTTACTGGAATGTAAGCTCCTTGAAGGAAGGAATTTTGGGGCTCAGAACAGTGGTAGCTACATAGTAAACATTTGTTCACTAACTGACTAAACATTATCTTATTGATTTATTTAAACTGAAAAAATAAATTCTTGTTACAAAGAACCCAAAGCCTACAGAATTACATAGCTCATTAGAATCCTAACATAAGCAGTCTGGCCCTAGGACCACCCCTGTCCATATCTGACAGATGCTTTTGTAGTGGAGCAGGCATGGGAATGGAGTGACAGGGTGGGCTTTGTCAATTTAATTTCTGCAGTAGAGAATACAATGCAATGGTAAGTCATATGAGAGCTTAATAAATGCTAATGTATTTATCACATAAATTAAAAAGGGAAAGTCAAAGAAGCACATTGGCCTAATATGTTGTTTCTATAATTACTTCAACATGATGTCTTCAGATTTATTATTTCTCTGGAAGCAAATCTATTCTTTTGATACTATATTTGAACTCATTTTACAAAATTGTTTGTGAAGTCACATTTAATTTTCTTAATACATCTGTTAAATATAAAAGAGTCAGAATCTCAATTTTAAATATATATACATCTGGAAATTTGGAGGTTAGGGAAAGGATGTGAGTGAGTGAGGGGGTAAAAGGAGAGTTTGTGGTGTGTGTGTGTGAGTGAATGTGGGACAGTTAAGTCCAGCAGGAGCAGCAGGGACTGGAAGACCAGGTTCTCTTGGACAGGGAGAACCCACCCCTGCTGCGGGCACTCCCCAGGCTGCGGCACTTGGGAACAGAGCCCACACCATCTTGAAGGGGAGAGTAGCCTCTTCTAGGAACTCATCAACACTATCACCCAGACAGCCCTTAGACACTTCCCATGACCCAGCAGCCACTCCAGCCAAGATCTTGCTACCATACCCACAGACCTGCAGACCTTGGGAACTGCACCTCCAGAGGTGCACCGCTCTCACAGCAATAAGTCTGATTCTCCTCTCCCCAAATGCAGACCTTCAGACACTAGTCACACTTTTCCACCGTGTTGCTGTTGGATACCTCTGTGAGCCTCTGCTGGGTGTAATCTTATACAAACAAGGGCACACTGCCCTAGCAGTAGAAATTCTGAACTCCCTTTTCCTAGATACCTGCCCACAGACACCTTGAACATGTGACTTCAGCACCAGGGCCCTTCAGAGTGTGTCAGTGTGCCATTGCTGGCAAATGCACTGTGGGTGCCCCTGTGAGCCGCCACTGGGTGTGAGTGTATCCAACCACAGAGGCAGCAGCGAAACTGAGTCTTTCCACCCCATAGATATAGAACTCTGGACACTATAGTCGCACCTTACCAGAGCTCAGGCCTCCTGAGCCCCACCACCCTGACAGACCGGCTCCTGGATGCCTCTGTGAACACCTGCTGGACGTGCACGATTTCAACCAAGGGCACAAGACAGCAAAAACTGGGACATCCTCCCTGGCTTCTGACTTCTGGAAACTGCAGTTGAGTCTTTCCGGTTTTCTGGCCTACATCAAGAAAACCCAAATACTTCAAATAGGGAGCTACACTAGATTACCAAGCCCAGGAAACCTGAGAGATTGCACCAGCAGCACCATCCCCCAAAAAAACCTGGGCAGCAAAGATGTTGGATCTAGGACACAGAAACAATTAAAATGTTACAGCAAAACATGGTGAGACAAAAAAAAAAAAAAAAGAAAGCAATCCCCAAAGGAAAGAAAAAAAGGAATCACCAGAAAGGGAGTTAAATGAAATGGAGGCAAGTAACATGTCAGAGAAAGACTTCAGAGTAATGGTTATAAGGATGATCAAATGGCTGTATGTCAAATACACAGAACTCAATGACAAATACACAACTCAATGAGAATTATACGGAGCTGAATGAGAATGTCACCAACATGAAAAGGGACAAAGAGGAAATGAAGAACAACATAACTGCAATAAAGAACACAATGGAAGGCTTAAACAGCAGACTACAAGAGGCTGAGGACTACATCAGTGAGTTAGAAGACAAGGTAGAAATAAACAAACACAGCAGCAACTGGAAAGAAAATTTAAAAAGGAAGAGGAGAGCCTAAGGAAGCTTTGGGACAATATAAAATGAAACAACATCTGCATAATAAAGGTACCAGAAGGAGAGGAAGAGAAGCAAATAATAGAAAACATGTTTGAAAAAATAATGGCAGAAAACATACCTGATATTGGCAAGAAAAAAACTACAAAGTTTAAGAAGCACATAGAGTCCCAAACAAGATGAACTCAAAAAGACCAACACCAAGACATACATAATTAAATTGGCAAACATCAGTGACAAACTAAGAATCTTAAAAACTGCCAGGGAGAGACATAAAGTTACCTATAAGAGAGTTCCCATTAGAATATCAACTGATTTCTTAACAGAAACACACCAGGCCAGAAGGGAATGGACTGAAATATACAAAGTGATGCAAAGCAAGGGACTGAATCCAAGAATACTATACCCAGAAAGGCAATCATTCAAAATTGAAGGTGGAATCAGGAGCTTCACAGACAAAAAAAGGGCTAAGAGAATTTATTACCACAAAGCCAGCAATGCAAAAAATGCTAAAGGGACTGCTGTAAAAAGAATAAAAATAAAGGCAAGAAGAAACACAAACATTAAGAATAAAAATGATGACAAACAAATACTTATCAATAATAACATTAAATGTAAATGTAAATGGACTAAAGGCTCCAATCAAAAGACATAGAGTAGCTGAATGGATAAAAAACAAAAACAAAAACAAAACAAAACAAAAAAACCACCCATATATTTTCTCTCTATAAGAGACCCATCTCAGAACAAAGGATTCACAGACTGATAGTAAAGGAATAGAACAAAATTTTCAGGCAAATAGAAATGAGATAAAAGCTGGGTTTGCAATACTTATATCTGACAAAATATACATCAAAGTAAAGGCCTTAACAAAAGATAAGGAAGGCCACTACATAATACTAAAGGGAACAATTCAACAAGAAGATATAACTCTGATAAACATATATGCACCCAATACAGAAGCACCCAAATACATAAAACAACTTCTGGAAGATATCAAAGGAGAGACTGATAGCAATACAGTCATAGTAGGGGGCTTTCATATCCCAATGACACCATTGGATAAATCCTCTAAACAAAAAAATCAATGAAGAAACAGTAATCCTAAATTACTCACTAGATCACATGGACCTAATTGACATTTTCAGTATTTTACCCAAAAGCCACAGAATATACATTCTTCTCCAGTGCACATGGGACATTTTCAGACGGGATCGGGCGCGTTCAGGGTGGTGTGGCCGTAGACCACATGGGACATTTTCAAAGATAGGCCACCTATTAGGACACAGACAAAGTCTCTTCAAATTTAAGAGGATAGAAAGCATAGAAAGAGTCCTCTAAGATCACAATGGCATAAAGCTATAAACCAACTACAATAAAAACAATTAAAAAAATCAAACACCTGGAGGCTACATAGCATGCTAATAAACAAAGATTGGGTTACCAAAGATGTCAAAAAAGAAATAAAAGCATCCTGGAAACAAATGACAATGAAAACACAATAATCCAAAATCTATGGGACACTATGAAAGCAGTCCTGAGAGGGAAATTCATAGTTCTATAGACCTACCTAAAAAACAAAACAAAAAAAACAACAAACAAAAACAAAACAAACAAACAAACAAAAAAAAAACAAAAAATGGTAATAAATTTTTTAACCTCACAACTTAAAGAATTATAAAGAGAGCAACAAGAAAAGCTCATGGTACTCAGTAGGAAGGAGGTAATAAAGATCAGAGCAGAAATAAATGACATAGAGACCAAAAAACCAACCAACCAACCAAACAAACAAACATAAAAACAAAAAACAACAATACAAAAGATTAATGAAACCAAGAGCTGGTTTTTTTGAAAGGATAAACAATATTGATGAACCTCTAGCCAGGCTCACCAAGAAACAATGAGAGGACCCAAATAAACAAAATCAGAAATGAAACAGGTAAAGTAACAACTGACCCCACTGATACAAAGGGTTGTAAAAATATACTATGAACAACTCTATTCCAACCAACTGGACAACCTACATGAAATGGACACATTGCTAGAAAAATACAAGCTTCCAAAACTCAATCAGGAAAAATCAAACAACCTGGATAGGCTGATAACTACTGATGAAATTGTAACAGTAATAAAGCTTCCTGGACAGATGGCTTCACAGGAGAGTTTTACTGAACATTCAAAGAAGAACTAAAGCCAATCTCCACAGAGTATTCCAAAAATATTCAAGAGGAAGGCATACTTCCAAGCTCTTTTTATGAAGCTAGCATTACCCTAATCTCAACACTAGATAAAATCACAAAGAAAGAGAATTACAGGCCAATATCCCTGATGAACATAGATGCTAAAATTCTAAGCAAAATTCTAGCAAACTGGTCCAGCATTACATTAGAAAGGTCATACACCATGACCAAGTGGGATTTATTTCAGGAATGCAAGGCTGGTACAATATCTGCAAATCAATAAATGTGATACAAATTGAGGGACAAAAATCACATAATCATATCAATTGATGCAGAAAAGGCATTTGACAAAGTCCAACACAATTTTCTGATTAAAAACATTTAGCAAAGTGGGAATAGAAGGATTATACCTCAACATAATAAAAGCCTTCTATGACAAACCTATAGCCAAAATCATATTCAATGGGAAAAACCTAAAACCATTTCCCTTAAAAGAATAGGAACAAGACAGGGATGCCCACTTTCACCATTCCTGTTCAAGGTTAGCCATAGCCATCACACAAGAAGAAGAAATAAAAGGAATCCAAATGGGAAAAAAGTAAAATTGTTATTATTTGAAGATTACATGATACTATACATAGAAAACCCTAAAGACTCTATAAAAAATTATTAGACTTAATAAGTGAATTTGACAATGTAGGAGGATACAAAATTAATGCCAAGAAATCTATGGCATTTTTATACACCAATAGTGAACTTACAGAAAGAGAGATTTAAAAAAATCTTATTTATTATTGTAACAAAAAAATTAAGATATATAGAACTAAACTTAATTAAGGAGGTAAAAGACCTCTACTCAGAAAACTACAGGACACAGGAAAAAGAGAATGAGGAAGATATGAACAGATGGAAGAACATACTGTGTTCATGAATTGGTAGAATCAACATCATTAAAATGTACATAATATCCAAAGCAATCTACAGATTCAATGCAATCCCCATTAAAATACCAATGGCATATTTCTAAGATCTAGAACAAACTCTCCAAAAATTCATCTGGAATAAAAATAGACCCCAAATAGCCACAGCAATCATGAGAAAGATGAACAAAGTAGGAGGGATCACAATACCAGATATCAAGCTATATTACCAAGACATAGTTCTCAAAACTGCTGCTTGGCACTGGCACAAGAACAGACATACAGACCAATGGAACAGAACAGAGAACCCAGAAATCGACCCAAGCCATTATTCCCAATTCATATTTGACAAAGGAGGCAAGAGCATCCAATGGAGTCAAGACAGTCTCTTCAATAAACGGTGCTTAGAAATTTGGTCAGATAGATGCCAAAAAAAAAAAAAATGAAACTAGACCACCAATTTATACCATACACAAAGATAAACTCAAAATGGATAAAGGACTTAAATGTAAGATGGAAAACCATAAAAATATTAGAGGAATCGAAAGGCAACAAAATCTCAGACATATGTCGAAGCAATTTCTTCACAAATATAGCTCCTAGGCAAAGGAAACTAAAGAAAAAATAAACAAATGGGACTACATCAAAATAAAATGCTTTTGTACAGCAAAAACACACATACACACACAAAAAAACCAAACAAAAACCATCAACAAAATAACAAGAAGTCCCACTGCATAGGAGAACATATTTGCCAAGATTATCACTGATAAGAGTTTAATCCCCAAAATTTTCAGGGAATTCCTACAACTCAACAAAAGGAAGATAAACAACCCAATAAAAAAAATGGCTCAGGCCTAAATAGATATTTTTTTTGAAAGAAGACATAAGGAAGGCCAAGAGACATATGAAAACATTGTCAAAGTCACTAATTATCCAAGAAATGCAAATCAAAATGACAATGAGGTACCATCTCACACCCGTCATCAACAACAAATCAATAATGACAAGGGATGGTGAGGATGCGGAGAAAAAGGAACCCTCGTTCACTGCTGGTGGGAATGCAGACTGGTGCAGCCACTGTGGAGAACAGTATGGAGTTTCCTCAAAAAACTAAAAATGGAACTTCCATTTGACCCAGTGATTTCACATCCAGAAATATACCCCAAGAAACTAGAAACACCAATCAGAAAGGATATATGCACCCCTATGTTCATAGCAGCACAATTTACCATAACTAAGATTTGGAAACACCCTAAGTGCCCATCAGCAGATGAGTGGATTAGAAACTGTGGTACATCTACACAACGGAATACTTATGCTGCTGTAAAAAGGAAGGGACGCCTACCATTTTCAACAGCATGGATGGAGCTGGAGAGCATTATGCTGAGTGAAGTAAGTCAGTCAGAGAAAGATAAATATCACATGGTCTTACTCATTTGTGAATTATAATGAACAATATAAAATGATGAACAAAAACAGATCTAGAGACAGAGAAGTATCTATCAGATGCTCAAATCTCAGAGGGAAGATAGGGGAGGGTGGGGGTAAAGGGGAGATATCAACCAAAGGACTTGTATGCATTCATATAAGAATAACCAATGGATGCAGAAAACAGCGGGGGGGGGGTGTTTGAGAGTGAGGATAGGATTAGGGTGTGGGGGGCAATGGAGGGATAAGCACACATTTGTAATACCTTAATCAATAAAAGGAAAAAAAAAGAATTTGACATGCTATCCTATATAATAAAAGCCTAATATGAAATTGTCCCTTCTGGTGGTTGGACACCACAGGGAGTTCAACCAGAACATCAGGAGTTCTACCACTCTCTATGACATGAGCTGGCCACTAGGGAGTGGCATGGAGCACGGCAGGCATTGGCCATGTGCTGACAGCAGGTGGCAGTGGAGGCACTACAAGCCTAATGGGCCCATGATGGGATGGTAGAGCAGGTGAGAGGGGCGCCAAGCCAAGGTGGGTTTGAGTGGGGGCCTGATCGCCCCCTGGTTGCAATGCAGGTGGTAACTAGTGGCAGTGGCAGGGAGTGGTGCTGCCACCCAATTCCCAGGTGCTGAGGGAGTCAGGCAAGGGGCCCTGCCTGGACTGATCGCCCCAGAGACAGGGATCAGTGGGGTGCCACGTGGGGCTGAGGAGCTGCAAGGCTGGGGATGTGAGCTGGAGCCCGATTGCCATAAGCCCCATCCCCAAGGGATATCACCCATGCATGAATTCGTGCACCAAGCCTCTAGTCATTAATAAGATAGGTACTAGTTTTGCAATCCTAATTAATACCATAAAAGGATCACAATATATAAAGATATTCATGCCAGATGATTTCACATACTGGATATTTCTAAAGATTGAAATTCTAGGGGCATGAGAATATACTATTGACATTTCTCAAAGTCTATGTTCAGGTTCTAAATTTATAACATTCTACTCAGCATGGCCACATGGTGGTGTAAAACAATAAGATATGGGTAAACAAAAGAAAGCTATAGCACACAATTCGCTGTGTGGTCTTATCCAGCTGCTGGCTGGGACCTTGAAAAGTCATTCCGTTCATCACCTTGCCTTTAGGCAGGATCACGCTTAAACCTTTCAGATGAGACTGATGAGAATCTATTCTGTTTTAAAGATCTCCACAGAGGACATTGCTCTGCTTTCCTCCTGATTCCAGGGTTTCACAGCCATAAGTAGCATCTTTTGCAGTGTTAGTCTGCGGGCTTCAGTTCGCTCTCTGTTGTTAATACCACCCACAAAGACCTTACCCTCTGAAGAGGATTTCTACATATCCCCACAATAATTTATCAATCTTTTCTCCCCTAGGTTAATTAATTAACCTTATTTTCTTTCATTTAGTCTTTCTCCAAGGTTCCTCTTTTCTAGACAGTCAGAAAAGCTTCATGGCTGTACTTTCAACTTAAATTTCAACTGATTTTTTTCTACAATAGGGAGTTGACCTCTTTCAAGAGTCTAAGAATAATCATATGTCTTTGCATTCATCTATTTCATTTGCATATCTGGTATGGGTACTTATTATAAGAGTATGTCTATTGGGTAGCTGTAACTATAGAATCTTTCCTTATTATCAACATATTTAGGAGATTATTTTTATCTGCATTTAAAAAAGCTCAATGATACACATGTATAGTTAATTTTAGATGAATTAATATAATACAAAGTGTATATTATTTTTTAATATGGGTACATAGTATTATTAAAGAGATTATTTCTGACCGAGAGAGCTAAAGACAAATCAATTCAAGCAAACACACACACACACACACACACACACACACACACACACACACAGAGCAGCTTTTTGAAGGCTCCCATATTTTCCAGACAGCAATCAGCTGCCATGATCTTTTAAAGTATTTACATGTAAATTACCTCAAATGAAATCCAAGCTCCCACTGTGGCCCACCATTTTCAGAATGGGCTGCCTTTGTTTTCCTCATCCACACGTTTCCATCACCCTCCAGGTGAGTGTGGCTCACTCAGTTGCTAAAGCAAATACAATTTTCCTACCTTGGGGCATCTGTGTAGGTGGTTCCTCCTGCTTGGAGTTTATTCCCTCAATTTTTCATCTGGCTGCTCCTTCTCAAGATTCGGGCCTTTAGGCTTTAGCTTAAATATTGATGGCCTCTTCAGTGCGGCCTACTCTGACCACTCCATCTAAATAAGTTCTGCCCTATCATTCCTCACTCGGAACTTGATCCTTTTACTGCATAAGCCTCACATTCTGTAATTACTTTTGGTTTATTTCTTTATTACCTTTTTTCCCTAGACCTGTGTCATCCAATATGATAATCACTAGCCATACATATATGGCTATTTATATTTAAATAAATCAAAATTAAAAACAGTTTCTCAGGTACATAAAGCCCATTTCAGGTGCTTGGTAGTAGCTAGTGGCTACTATAATAAATGACACAGAATATCCCCACTACTGGTCGGCACTGCTCCTGACTGTAAGTCTCAGAAGCCTACCACTGAGTGCCTCATAGAAAACCTTGCACACAGTAGGTGCTTGTGATGGTTCATTTTAAGTGCCAGCTTGGCTGGGCTATGGTTTGCCAGGATATTTGATTAAATATTAATCTCGATGGATCTGTATGGGTGTTTTTAACATTTGAATTTATAGACGGAGTAAAGAAGATTGTCCTCCCCAATGTGGGTGTGACTTATCTAACTTGTTAAAGGGCTGAAGAGAACAAAAAGGCCGAGTAAGGAAGAATTTGCTTTCTGATTGTCTTTGAACCAGGACATCAGTCTTTTCCTGTCTTTGGACTCAGATTTGAACTAGAACATATACCACCAATTCTCCAGGTTCTCAGACTTTGGATTTAGACTGGAACTACATCTCTGAACGAGAGTCTCCAGTTTGCTAACTACAGAGTTTGGGACTTCTCAGCTCCTAGAGTTGCATAAGCCAATTCCATATACAGATACATAGTTCTGTTTCTCTGGGAAACCAAGACTAATACAGTGCTCAATAACTTATATCTGCTTCTGTTTGCACTTTGTCCTGGTCATCCTCTCCCCCAAATAGCCTACATCTAGTCATTTGATGTTCATTAGGAGGCTGAGCCCCTACAATGTTCTGGGCCTATCATTTCAAATAGTTGATGAGCATTGAAGAAGCTCTGGTTCAGTCTCTGGACTTCTACAACAAGTTTGCCTCTTTGTCTAATTGCCAATTCTAAGAGCTGAAAGTTGTCCCTGAGACAAATCTCTACCTTTTGCCAGCCAAGTCTAGTCAATGTGTTCTTGCCTTGATTGTATTTTCAGATTTTGACTGTTGCTGGGATGCTAGCCATGCTTGCTCCTGCAAGATTGTCCAGGAATAAATGAGAGTTTTTCTTGAAGTTCATTTCCTACCTTTGTTACTAGTCTGAAATTTCAAATATTGCCTGTCCCTATATTCTCAATTGACAACAACAAGCAACGATAGTTTCATACTGCTATTTGTAACAGCAGCTAATATTTATTGAGTGATCACTATGTCTATAGTAAGCACTTTTACATCTTAGTTAATTCTTAAAACTAAGCTATGAAATAAGAGAACTGAGTTTCTTCAAATTGAGGAGACTAATTTTTCAATAAAAGTCAGTGGCAGGGTCAGGATTCAATCAAATATGCGTGTTCCCAAATTTTGGCCTCTTAACCATGATGCTGTACTATGTACATATTGGTATTGTTTTTCTGTGCACCTTTTAGAAGACTTCATTATCTTTTGTTGGATTTCCCTAATCTAATTTCTTGCCAAACTTTGATCACAGGTGCACTACCTAAAATCTATATTCTTGTGGTTGATTAAATAGCACGGAAGGTAATTATTATTGCCTATTGATGCCTGGTCCTTTTCCCCTACCCCCATACCAGGATGTTTCACCAGCAGTCATGTCTTCTTAGTTCTGGCTTATTAAGCTGGCAGAGTCAACTTTTCTTTCCCTGGCTATGTAAAAAAATGTGTTATTACTTTTATAGGAAATATATTTCTGTTTGAAAAGACCTAGATAAATAGGACTCATCTCAGATTATATACCAGTATAAAGTTTTGATTTTATTTTTGATTATTATTTTGCTTCTGTTTGGAGTCCAAAAATGAGGCTATCAAGTTTTACAGGTGCTTATGTTTATTACAATAATCAAGGTCTGGAGCCATGGTATGATGAAAAAGTGCGAGGATACGATGCTGACCTCTATGAACTGCCAAGTTTTGAGTATTGATATGACAGCTATATTTGAAAGAGTAATCAAAATAAAAGGCAGTTTTATAGCCATAAAGAACTATGCAAATGTTAAGTACATAATGTTAACTAGAAGCACAGAGCATATGTGCTATAGAATTTCAAAGAGGGAAATGATTACTGTTGGCTCTAAAGGACTGATTCAGGACTGAGACCTGAAGCGTGGCTAGTATTATTGCTAAGTGATGATGAAGAAAAAGGATTTTATTTCTTTTTACCAGCACATGTAAAGGCATTGAAGGTGGAAAGTACCAATACAGAATCTGAGGAGAGGCAGAGTGTTTGTGTCAAAGAAGAGAGTTATGAAATTTGTTGGCGACAGATTGCAGGAGGCCTTTGATTCCAGGCAGGTGAGTTTGGACTTCGTCCTGTGGAGGCTGGGGAGCAATGATAGATTTTCGTCAGGGGGAGTAACATGGGAACTTTTAGTTTGAAGATCTCAGCTGGTCTGGATGCCATGTTGAGGAGGACCTGTCAGGGACCTCTAGGGACAGTGACAGCCATGGGCAGTACTTGCAATGTTCTAGGGGTGTCTCCTCTTGGCTTTTTAGGCATGTTCTTCAGGATGGAGAAGAAGGTCTGGGGAACATATAGAAAGGGATCTGAGTACATGCTGTTTAGACTCATAGCTGTCGATTTCATTAATTCATTTATTTTACAAAGATGGAGATTCTAAGGTGAATAAACCATTTCTTATCTTTAGATCTAATGGGAGGCAAACATGCCCCCAAATAATTATATAACAACGATTAAAATAAAATAATTAATATACTGTATGCACTAACAGCTGAACTGGTCCTAGAGAACCTGGGTCAGCCTAAAATGATGATCAGGATTTAGCCAAGCAATCTATAATAAAATGATGATCAGGATTTAGCCAAGTAATCTGGTCATAATATGCTAATTAGACCAGATAGCCAAACAACCTTCTAGATGAAGTTGGGGCTTTGAGGACCAAGTCCCTTGGCATGAATTTTGTTGAATAAGACTGAGAAGAGCATTCTAGACATAGAGCACAGCCTGCACACAGAATACCTGGAAGACCTTAGAAGCCTGATGCTAGATTCCAACAGCACAATGTTGAGTTTATAGGAAATCACTGTTCAGAAATTTAGAAAGAGGAGGAAGAAAGGGAAATCCCAACAGAGGTTGCTGAGTTTAGAGATGTGAGGGAGATAGGAAGAAGTCATGAGTAGCTTGGATTTTAAATACAGAGTAACATGGAAAGTTCTGTGGTTTAGAGAGAGAACCTTGGTCACTCTTATTTGAGGGTTAGAAGACTGGAGGTAGGAGATCCTTGTAGGAGTTGGATCCACAATGGGTGAGCCTACACTAGGCAGTGAAAGTAGGCAAGCAGGAAATTGAGATATTGGATCTATGCCTAAGGACAATCAAATAAAGAAAACATCAGCTAAGACCTTTGAGTCCTTAAATATGGTAATATTCCAGGCCCGTCAGACACCAGGGGCAGTTTCTGGTTATCATATCCTATTGATCCTGTGAGAAAAGAAAAACCTAAAACAGAATTCTTTATGTTTCCAGATGAATGAACCAATTTTCAAGGAAATTACAAATAATGAGAAAACAATAATGTATTTGACTTGACCCAACAGTATAACCCTTAGGTGAAACCCGACTGGTATCACAGAGCAACTTTAAATTAAATAATGTGCTGCCCTGATTCTGAAGAGCATTGATGGGGCATGTCAAACCTGAGAAGCTTTTTTTAATGTTCATTCCTGAAGGATTCTTTCTGGAGCATTCTTCCAGAGGATGTTCCTGCCAGTGTCTCTGCAGTCTCCTGCTCCACCTTATCTCTGGGTCACTCCCACAGGACCAAGACTTGAGCCCCCATCCTTGGAACATTTCTCCACCAGCAGAGGGCGCCCTCCCCTTTGGTATATGTAAAAATCCAGGGCACATATTCTTAATCATCATCAGTATCCTAAAGTTTATCCAACTTCTTGTGGAATTGAAGGAAAGGAAAAGATTAGAAAAAAACAAAAAGTGTCATTAGGGAAAACACACACACACACACGCACACACACACACAGACACAAAACACCACCACCACAACAAAAAAACATCATCATCAACATTAACATCAACAACAACAACAACAACAACAACAACAACAACAAAACCCACAAAGAAGGTCATCCAGAAGAGGAACAAAAGCTAGAGGAGAGCCTGGCTGTGTAAAAACAGGCAATCCTGAATCTAATTTTGCTTTCAGTAGTTCATACCAGCAGTTTCTCTAGCCAATATGAAATGTAAAGCAGTTGGAAAGAAGAGACAGAGCAGAAAATAAACCCATTCACAGCAGAAGAACAGCTTACAGCAAATGTAGCCAAAACTAACTGTCTTGTTACCCCCTATAGAAAAGAAAAAATTATGATCTTACTGCTTGCCATTCCATCTCCTGATCTAGGATTGGATAGGAAAAGTCTTAAATTCTAAAGAGATTACACAGTCTGATAAACCATCTTGATTATTTAGCATATCATGTAATTGGACTACAGCCATAAGCTCTGCTGCCTGATTCTCAAGAGTCTGAGACCCATAGGTAATGAGGAAGAATGTGAAGAAAAGAATGATAGGCAGATTCCATTATTGGAAGCTTGTCTTTTGGAACATGTAATCAATTTTCCAATAGAACCAAAGTATACCTACACTGTGTGAGGTTTTCAAGGCAACCTAGAGACACCCATTTAGAGCACAGTTTACTAAAGTAATATACATTTAACAGTTATGCAATGTTTTCTAATAAAATAAAACCAAATAAAAGAATAAAGTGACCTAATATGTTTGAATTTTTAACAAAATAGAAGCAGGTTTCATTTTCAGTGTGTCTCAATAGTGGTCACTCTTGGCAATTTTAGGTCATTACATTTTGTGTTGTGTGGGACTGTCCTGTTAATTGTGGGCAGCTCAGCATTCTAGATACATATTCTACATTCCAATAATGCCTGCCAGTTACTTTGACAACCCAAACACTCTCACTCACTTCCTATAAGGTGAAGAGGGGCTGAGAACCACTCAAAAATGATTATTGAAGTTCTGAAAGGGAATCATAGGCATTTTAAAAGTTGATGAAACAGATTTTAAATATTTTTTTTATATTGAGTTTTACTCCAGAACATTTTTTAGTTGAGACCATCTTAACAAGAGCATTTTTCTTATCAGTCTGAACAGGAAAATTTTTAGTCCCCAAATGGAACAAAGGGGACAAGTCAGAAGAAGACTGCCTGAAGCTGAAAGAGTATGTGTATGTTGGAAAAGGTTTCCTGAGGTTTAATAACCTGAATACCAAATAGGGAAAAAGAAAAGGAAATGGGGAAGCATTGTATATGAAGCCTCTTATTTTTTTACTAGAGGCCTGGTGCACGAAATTTGTGCCCTGGGGGAGTGTCCCTCAGCCCAGCCTGCATTCTCTCCAATTTGGGACCCCTGCTGGATTGGGCCTAAACCAGCAGTCAGAGATTCCTCTCACAATTCTAATAGTTTCTAATCACTGGCCTGCCTGCCTGCCTGATCACCCCCTAACTGCTCTCCTGCCAGCCTGATTGACCCCTAACTGCCTTCCCCTGCTTGCCTAATCACCC
Source organism: Vespertilio murinus (assembly GCA_963924515.1). Classification (NCBI taxonomy): domain Eukaryota; kingdom Metazoa; phylum Chordata; class Mammalia; order Chiroptera; family Vespertilionidae; genus Vespertilio; species Vespertilio murinus. The sequence continues at coordinate 170,738,198 of OZ004706.1, read as the reverse complement.
TCAACTGCTCTCCCCTGCTGTCCATCTTGTGGCGACTATCTTGTGATGACATCACGCAACGCCACCTAGGATTTTATTATATAGGATTATTTGAAGCCTATGGAATAATCTACAAACTTTAGGCTGATAGAATTATTATTAATATCATTTTTGCCAGCCTAAAAATGAAGGAAGAGATGATGAGGGTCAGAAGTTGAGTCAGATGGCCTCAGCTCAGACAAGTGTGGTGTCTGTACTGGAAGAACAGGAATGGTGTGAAAGGTCGTCAGAACCAGTTGGATGTAGAGCTGGGAGAGAGATACCTTGTACCTGGGAAATGTCTTCTTATTCACATAATCAAAATCATTGCATGGGTCACTTGATACCCGAGGCGAGTGGATACTTAAAATGATTTTACATGTAGCACTTTCAATTTAATCCAAATAGGAGAAACACCACAACAAAACACTATCATCACCACCATCACTTATAATAAAACTTTTTTTTATGAAAATACAATGAAGACTTTGCTCTCCAAGTGTTAACAATTCACTGACTCTCCCAAGAGAGCACAGGGCCATGAAAGCAATATTTAATCATTTGCTAACTTGCTGACTTTTATGAGTGACATATATTCAGGGTGGACATTAGACACAGTTACAATGTGCTCTGATTTGCTTTTCTCACTTTTCCAGACTTCTTTAAATAGTTCATGTGTCTACGCTGTACACCTGGAATTAATACAATATAATATAGAATGTAAACTGTACGTGAAAAAGAAAATAAATAGTTCATGCCTTTTGTTCTGGAATATTTTTTTTTTCTTTCCAAAATACTTGGCTTGTGTTCTGGCCACCAATATCCTGACAGTGAAACCCACCTTCACCTGGCCTCAGGTCAGAGTTACAGGATTCAACTTCTCCCTTTCTCATTACTTCCCTTCATTCAAGCATATCCATTTTGCCTCTAAAATTCTCAATGCAACAGTACATCTAGAAATAAATAGGCAATTTGTAAGGCATCAGGAAATCCCCTGCCCTCAAAATGTTTCCCTCAATGACATGAAGTGTCATAAAAATGACACATCAGTCACTTCTTTAGGTTGAGGTATTAAATGGTATTGCACATTGGTGTTCTCTCTGAAGGTAAAAGCATTATAGTTCACTAGAGGCCCGATGCACAAAATTTGTCTAAGGGGGGCTCAGCCCTCGCAGCAGCCCTGGCTGCCACCTCCAACCTCTCAGGCCTGTCTACTGGTTGTTCTGGAAGGTTGTCCCTGAAGGTCATTCTGCCCATCTGATCTAATTAGCATATTAGCTTTTTATTATATAAGATTAATAATTTGGAGTAAATTATTTTCATCAGATCAATAGAGAGGCAATACATTAACAGAGATGGAGAACTCAGACATCAGAACTAGACTGCCTTTATTTGAATCCTAATTGCCATTTGATATTTGCATGAATTTGGACAAGTTACTTAATCTTTCTGTGCCTCAGTTTCCTAATATTACCATGCAGATAATACCCGTTGCTAACCTGATCGGACTGTCAGAAGGATGAAATGTTCTATTGTGTGGAATTGAGCCATATTTGATGCATTGGAAACACTCAGTGAGTGTTAGCTTGCAAATTATTATTCTGCCTAGGCACTAACATTAATATTTAGGAAAATGAAATGCACATTGCTTTATTGAGAAGCTTCTGTTCAAACAGGCTTATTTAGACTGCCTCAAAACTGTACTGACTTTCTGATTGTTATTAAAGTTTTTTTCTTGCATTTAAAAGTGTATCAAAGCTTTAACTAATATATGTAGTGTAGTTTTGTGAGCTTACAAGAATGCCACTTTCTTGGTATAGCATTCTTTAACCCTAATTATACTTAAACTAGAGGCCTGGTGAGAGAAATCATGCATGGGTGGGGTACCTCCACCTGGCTGGCAATTGAAGTTGGTCAGGCCCATCTCACCCAGTCCTGATCGGGGTTGATCAGGGCTGGTGGCTGGGACTGTGGGAGGGACTGTAGGAGGGACCGAGGGAAGGCTCCGGCATGTGTCCTGATCAGCCACATCCCAGCAGCAAGCTAATCTACCAGTTAAAGCAACTTCTCCCTGGTGGTCAGTGCACATCATAGTGACTGGTTGGTCGACTGATAGGTTAGACACTTAGCATATTAGGCTTTTATATATATAGATTGTAACTCACAGCATGGAATGCTCAGCACACACTTTCCCTCTAGCCCCTGGTCTTGGAGACCTCATGTCCTTCCAAGGCTCTGCTCACCCTCTCCAGCTGCCACACAAAATAAATTGCATCGTGTACGTGGAAGCCCTTTGCAGGCCCCATGGGGGCTTTTACTTTGCTGCAGTTCTGATTACCCCAACATCAGGAGAGACACTCTCATTATCAGGTAACACCATTGTGGTAAGACCCCTGCTCAGCCGACTGCAGATGGCACAATAGGGCATGTGTCATCCTAGATGGTTTGGCTTAGTGGATAGAGCCATGACCTGCAGACTGAAGAGTCCTGGGTTCAGTTCCATTCAAGGGCACATTCCTGGGTTGTGGGCTCAATCCCCAGTAGGGGGTGTGCGGGAGGCAGCCAATCGATGATTCTCTCTCATCACTGATGTTTCTATCTCTCTCTCCCTCTCCCTTCCTCTGTGAAATCAATACAAATATATTGACAAAAATAAAAAGGTCATGCATCAAATGTCACTGCTCTCCATCCATCCAGTCCCTTCACACCCTCTTTGTCTTCATCCCCTCCTCCCCCCCTGCCACGCACACACTCTGCTGGGGTCTGTAGAATGGGGTCATGATTTGTACTTCAACCAAGGGTGATGCTTCCATATGGCCCTCCTTCCCATCCATATTTGTACTCAGTCCTGTGGGGTCTCTTCCACCACCCCCCCCATTTAACTTGGTGGGCTCTGCTCTGGACCCTCCTCTTTCGACCTCCTGTCTGCAGCCTCCCCCTTTCTCCTCTAGGGATGGAGCTCCCAGAGGCTGTGTGGGTGAGGTGGGACTGTGTGGGGTGGGGCTGTGCAAGCCGTGCAGTGGTGTGGAGCTGTGCAGGCAAGCCTAGGCGGGGCCTGGGAGGAGAACTGGGGTGACAGTTCATGGGGAGGAGGAGGGAGGAATGTGGAGCCTGTCCTGTGGGAGAGGCACCAGGCTCCTTGGCTGCCACCACCGAGCAGCTTTTCTAGGCCCCTGCTCAGCTGTCACCCTTCACTCCTTGCCGCCTCTTGCTTCCTTTCAAGTTTTGGGCTTGGTTTTTACCAACTCAGCCCTGCCCCCCTCTCTGCTGCATCCCCAGGAGCCTGAGGCCACCCCTTGGCCTTGGGCAGGCATGCCTGGACTGTCCCCCCCATAATAGTGCTACCCACTCTCCTGGAGTAGTTAGTGAAACTTAACAAGTAAAAAGAAGCAGCTCTGAAGATTGCAAATTGCACACTGAGAACGCCATAGGCTGCGGAGGGCTGCACAGTCCGTGGCTCTTGGATCACATGTAGCAGCCTCCCACACCACCTGGGACCTCCTGGCTCCCGCCCACCTCTGCCCGAGGCTAGGGCCAAACCCTGGGAGTTTCCTGACAGCTCTCACCTCACACCTCACTTTCCAGTCCAGCCCACCAGTGCCCACATCAAGCTAACCTATTGGTTGAAGAATCTTCCCCTAGTGGTCAGGGCACGTCATAGCAACTGGTCAAGTGGTTGAACTCCTGGTAGAACTCTGGTCGAGGACACAATTTGCATATTAGGCTTTTATTATATAGGATGCTCTTGTCTTCCATCCTATGATAACACGTCTTTAACTCTCCACTGTATATTAGCTTTGGTATTATTTAAAGGCATTTTTGATATGGGATCATTTTTGTGGAGGGCAGGGATCACATCTCATTCATCGTTGTGAAATCACCAGAGACTTGCACAGTGTAGGCTCTTGTGACACTATTATCAAATGAATGAACAATGGAAAGATCCATAGGCACAGACATTTTTGAAGGTTTGCTCATTGCTATATCCCAAGCATCTAGTGACTGGCACATAGTAGCTGTTAAATAAATATTTACTGATGATTTGGTTAGATGGAGAGAGGCACAGATGTGCTGCTGAAGTTAAAATGAGATTCTATATATGAAACCAACATTTCCATGCAATTACATTAAATATTTTGAGATTTATTCCTCCAGGGAAAAAAAAGTGCATCGAAGAAGCAAACTATGATGTATAGACTAGGACTTTTGCACTCCTTTGAAGATATTTCTCTGTAGGTAGGACAGGGTAGTGATATTTGTTACCCATTAGCTATACTTTTTCTGTCTCTGGCCATAGTTACCACCTCATTCATCACTTACTCATTTAACCAAAAGCTAATGACCACTTGGTTCATGAAGGACACTGTGGTATGAGGCTGCAAGGACATGCAAAGGTATTGACCAGAGTTTATGTCCGAATAGCTGAGATAAAGTACAGTGTTGCCCATTGTGAATAAAGTGATGGGGTCCGTCAGTCTACTTGTAGGGCCTTGCCCATGCCTCCTGATGAAGGAGCTGGTTTAGGTGATCCTGATCCTCTTTTTCTGTTTGGACCAGGATGGGAAGTCAAGTTTTAGAGACTGATGACATCACCCAGGAAAAACATGTTGGTCAAGACACTGCATGACTAGCAATCATCTCTATATATGAAAGGCTAATATGCAAAGTGTCCCCTAGGGAGTTCCGCTGGGAGGCTGGAAGTTCAATTGCTTGCTATGATATGTGCTGACCACCAAGGGGTGGCACAGAACAAAGGAAGGCCCTGACCACCTTCCAGGCCTAGGGAACCTAGCCATGCACAAATTTTGTGCACCAGGCCTCTAGTAGGAGAACATTAAAAAGAAGGAGAACATTAAAAGAGTAGTAGGAGGAGAATAAAAAAGAGGAACACAGCAATCTCCACCTCCTCTAGGTCCCCTGTCCTTCATCATTCTCTCCACTTTAGGCTGTCTTAAAAAATAAACAGCTTGAGAGTATTATTTTAAAAATATGTTTTTATTTATTTTAGAGAGAAGAAGGGAGAAGGGAAGAAAGATAAAAACATCAATGATTTGAGAAAATCATTGATCGACTAACTCCTGCATGCCCCCTTCTGGAGATCAAGCCCAAAACCGAAGCATGTGCCCTGTCTGGGAATCAAACCCTGACTTCCTGGTTCATGGGTTCAGACTCAACCACTGAGACACACCAGCTGGGTGAGAGTATTTTTTTTTTTTTTTACAAGTTGTTCTGGGCAGGAGAAAACCTCAGGGATAGTGGTCAGCACTGGGATGCACTTACTCTTTCTTGACTCCATGCTTAGGTTGACTGAATACCTAGGCTTTTCCAAGGCAGTCCTTGTCTATGCCTGTTGTCCTCGGGTAATTAATAGGGCCCCTTTCACTATCAAATGGGCATGGTTTGGATGATAAATAATGTGGTTTCCTATTTTTTCTCTTAGAGAACAAATGCATTCTGCACAGCCATCCTCCGTGGTTAAATATACCTGCTTAATACTTTCTAAAGAGAATTGTTTATCTTATCTCTAGTAGCGTTCTGAGCTCTTAAAGGGCAGGAATCTCATTTTCTGCTTCTCTTCCTTCTTTCTGGCAAGATCTGATTCTATAGCGGGCTGCAATAAATTCCCATTAAATAATATTTAACTTTTTCTCTGACAAAAGAGTCTAGAAGAAAACATACTATTGTTCATGCACACTTTTTCCTCCTATAACGTATACATTTTCTTAGAGTGTTTATCCTCAATATACTTGCTGGAAGCCCTGGATATCGAATTTATCAGGAGATGGAATCCATAGAAACCCTGATTTTTATGCTGAAATGGGGCTTTCCAAATGCTCATTTTTTTAGACTTTAATTTATAGATTAGAATCAAAAGTCAGATTAATAAGCAATAAGATGTATATTTACTACTTCACACACATACAACCAAACCAACATACAGTAACATTTCTATACACCGTTCCTCAGAGAAAATAGAGCACAAGCAATGTTGAAGAATAAAATAAAAGAGGGATTCCATATCTGAACAGCATAAAGAAAGCTACAGTGTTGGAAATGAAACAGTTACAGAGTTTTGCACCAGCTGGTATGTCTCAGTGGTTGATGAAAAGCAAACAATTATGTATTTATTGAGTGCTTAATATGTGCAAGTTACCAGTAGTATTTGTATTATTAAGCTTTGGGACAGAATAGATAAAAGACAGAAATAGCTGCCAAATTCTAACAATACAATGTCAAATTTTATAAGGCAATCACCTTTCACTCTTAAGAGAAGCTTTGGCATTCTTGAACTGGTTCCTGGTATTGATTTTAGGAAAATTTTATATTTCTTTCGGGGCACAGTACAACACCCATATGGTAATGTTAGATGTTTGCTTAAAGGAGATTTAACATAGGCAGAGACAATGCTCTCCCCCTATACCCAAACTACATTTTGAATGTTTGTCTTATTTTGTTGTGGTTTTAATTTTGCAAGCAATAACAGCTGGCAAGTAATTTTTTCATGTGAGTTGTTGTTAAGAAAAGTTCTGTAGGCATAATGAAACAAGTCATGCCAGTTCACAGAAGAGTAGATTGCGCAGCAAGAACTTATATATTAGAGGCCAGGTGCACAAAATTTGTGCACAGGGGGAGGGGTTGTCCCTCAGCCCAACCTGTACCCTCTCTAATCTGGGACATCTTTCTCACAATCCAGGACTGCTGACTCCCAACTGCTCACCTGTCAGCCTTCCTGATTTCCCCCAACTTCCCTCGTCTGCCGGCCAGGTCTCCCCTAACTGCCCTCCCCTGCAGGGTTGATTGCCTTCAACTGCCCTCCCTTGCAGGCCTGGTACCTCCAAACTGCCCTCTCCTGATGGCCATCTTGTGTCCACATGGGGGAAGTTATTGTGTGTTGGAGTGATGGTCAATCTGCATATTACTCTTTTATTAGATAGGCTATAGTCCTGGTGCATGGGTAGGGGCCAACTGGTTTTCCCTGAAGGGTGTCCCAGATCAGGGTAGGGGTTCCCTTGGAGCATGGGGCGGCCTGAGCAAGGGGACTGTGATGGTTAGCAGGCCAGCCCCCCCGCCCCCCCCACCTAGTGACCCAAGCAGAGGCCCTGGTATCTGGGATATATTTACTTTCTACAATTGAAACTTTGTAGCCTGGAGCGGAGCCAAGCCTCCTGCTAGCTCAGAAGTGGCAACCATTTCTGTTTGGATTTGTTTACCTTCTATGATTGAAACTTTGAAGCCTTGAGTAGAGGCTTAGGTGGGCCTGGGCAGATGGAAAGCTTGGCTTCCTCTGTTGTCAGGGAAACACCTCCCTCCTGCTATCTGTGGCTGTAGCCATCTTGATTGGGTTTATTTGAATACTCACTCTGATTGGATGGTGGGAGTGGCTTGTAGGCATGGCTTGTGGAGAGGAGTGGTGGTTAATTTGCATATTACTTTTTTATTAGGTAGGATATATTGATTTCAGAGAAGAAGAGAGAGGGAGAGAGAGATAGAAACATCAATAATGAGAATCATGGATTGGCTGTCTTCTCCATGCCCCCACTGAGGATTGAGCTGCAACTGGGGCATGTGCCCTGACTGGGAATTGAACTGTGACCTCCTGGTTCTTAGGTTGTCACTCAACCACTGATCCACATCAACTGGGCTGCAGCAGGAGCTTCTTCTTTAAAAAAATATTTTATTGATATTTTACAGAGAGGAAGGGAGAGAAATAGAGAGCTAGAAACATCGATGAGAGAGAAACATCAACCAACTGCCTCTTGCACACCCCCTACCGGGGATGTGCCCGCAACCAGCGTACATGCCCTTGACTGGAATCGAACCTGGGACCTTTCAGTCTGCAGACTGACGCTCTACCACTGAGCCAAACTGGTTCCAGCAGCAGGAGCTTCTTAATAAAATTATAAATGTTTCAAAAACACGAAGGGAATAAGTGTATAGCTTGAAGGAAAATGTGGGGCTTAAGGTGTGTCGAGAGTTGGTGGGAATGAGGTCTAAGGGGACTAGAGACATTTTAAGGACAAATGTTCCTGATGAGTGTAGGGGAGATTCTGCTTCTTATTGCACCCATATAATCCAGTTGATTCTGGTTGGAGGAAATTTAACAGTAATCTTTAATGTGCTTTTACTACCCTGGGGGTGATCAAATGTGAGACACAGGAAGTCTCAAGGCCCTGTACAGACAGATCTATTTCTTCCCTTCATGACTTATCATTTTCGCCCCTCCTCACTCATCATTTCCGCCCTTCCTGACTCATCATTTCTGCCTTTCCTGACTCAGGAAACGACTCTTCCCATTGAAGGTCTGAGGTTTCTTTCCTGAAGAGACAATGAAGTCATCAGTGCCCCAGGGATTTAGATTTGGACTGTCATAGCCAGGACTTTTCAGAACTTACTTGAAGAAACCAAGATCTTTCACATGGCAGTCAACTGATAGAGACTCATGATGCAAAGGTATTCTTTTGAGAAATTAAACTTAGGACACAACAAACCTATGAGGTACCTTAGCATTCAGACTACACTTAGCGCCCCCTTGCCTGACTTGGGACATGTTCCTAGTTCCTTGCTGAGGAACCCAGAGACTGAAGTTGAAACTAAAGCTCAATAACAATAAGGTCACCTTACACATGCATTTAATCTACTTGGATTTCAAAATATTAATGAAAACACCAGGGGAAGGTGGAAATTTAAATAGTGCCCAAGTGCCAGTTTTTCATTTTATTCAATAAGCTTATACCCACAAAGAATGGAGTTAGTCAAATCGGCAATTATCATTTCAAGCTTTAAATTTATCTTTAAAAAGGGGAGAAAGTTGTTAGTCAAAGTTTCCTTTGATTAAAGGCAAAGAGACAAACATCTACTAGTCAAGTGGGTGGACCTCCAGGCCTCACAGGAAAAAACCGAGATAATTAACTAAAGGTTAAGGAAGAGTGAGACTGATAATGTCATCTATGGGAAATAGAATGATGACAATGAGAAGGGCCAAAAGAACAGAATAGTCATTAATTTGCTGAAAATTTCAAAATATTGTGTAAAAGCTTACGAATACAAAATCTTCATGGAATTATATACTAAACATTACAATTATATGTTTTGTGAGAATATTTGTATACAGGTTTCATGCACAAAACCATGTACATTCCTTAGATGCTGATACTAAAAACTAACCTCTTCCTAATATGCTTTCAACTCTCTCCTTTTTTTTGGGATGAGTGAGTTCCAGGTAAGTTGGAGGAAAAGTGAGGTCTTATATTATGCAGGTGGAGATATAAGCTAATATATTGAGTTGTTGACGTTATTATAATTTGATTTTTGTTCACAGATGGGTAAGGCTAGAGGAAATTCAAATCATATAAGATGTAGAGTAAAAATCATAAAGTTTTCATGGCAAAGTCTGGGTCAAATTATTTCCAATAAATCCTTTTGTTGACTTTTCTAAGGTTATAGGATATGGAGCTCTCCTGTTCTGTATTTGTATATATACACATCTGGTCTAAGAGGATCTTACTTTACTATTATATTCAAGATTCTGCATCTAGGTTACATTAACTTAGGTAAGAAACCCCATTTTGAAAAATTTATTCTTTTGTTGTTGCTAATCCTCGCCTGAGAATATTTTCCCATTGCTTTTTAGAGAGGGTGGAAGGGAAGAGAGACACAGAGAGGTAAACATCAATGTGAGAGACACATCGATTGGTTGCCTTCTGCACGTGCCTGTGATCAAGCATGCAACCAAACCCAGGACCCTTCAGTCTGCAGGCCGACGCTCTACTCACGGAGCCAAATCTGCTAGGGCAAGAATTTGTTCTTTTGAATGCTGACTTAAAATGTCAATGCGCTATATTATGAATTTAAATAACAATAATCTATCTTTCTAGAGTACTCTATCTGTAGTATGTCACATGCTTTCATGTGCATTCTAATTTCAGTTCTATAAATCATGAAGGTAGGTAGTGAAGGCAAAAAAGGTGAATTTGTCAGTGATCCTTCTTCAGGAAACCCTGGTCTTTTAAGATGAATTGACATTTAAGGAGACAATTATGACATAGAATATGCACTAGTAGCAATAAAGGGAAGGCAGAGAAAAAAGGATTAATTAACCCTATTGGAAGAAAATGGAGTCAGGGAATCCTTCCTGAAGGAGGTGGGCCTAATGCTGGGCTTTAGAGATAAACACAGAGGGAAAAGCTATCCTGAGCAGAAAACGTGCAATATGCAAATGTGCATAAGCATGAAATAGCATCCTGTGTTTGGCTTGGGGAGTATTTCAGTTTTGGAAAACTTGGGTATGTGGGTGAGAGAGGAGGCCAGAGAGACAAACAGGGTCTTAATTAAGAGAGATGTTTAAAAATTTTTTTGCCAGGATTTTTTTTGTAGATGATGGAGAGCCATTTACAGTAGTCAGTCTGGAGACAGATGTGTTCAAATGTGCTCTGTGAATAAAGCAGACCACACATATTGTTTTTTAAGCTGCTTTTAAAGATGTTGAGTATATTTTTCCCCTTTTGTAAATATTCATCTCGTGGTATGTGCCATGGAGTTGGCTTCATACTCCTGGTTGCCCTATGAATGACTGTGTCCTGTCCTCACCAGCCCTGCTCAGCTCCTATAGACTCATGCCTATGGCTTATTTTATGGAGTCAATCCATCTCTTTTTGGTCTTCCTCTTTTCTTGCTGCCTTCTATTTTTCTCAGCATTATTGTTTTTTCCAAAGAACCCTATCTTCTCATGATAAGCTTGAAGTAGTCTCACCTGTAGCATTGATTACAATGGTTGCATTGTATTCTGTGGCTATTTTCTTTTGATGAAGTCCTATTTGTTTATTTTCTTCTTAGTTTCCATTGTCCTAGGATCTTCAGCATCAGAAAAGATATTGCTGTGACAAAAGTCTTCTTTTTTGCTGCCTGTGGATTTCTCTAAGATTTTTTTTTATTGTTTCCTTCTTACCTTTTAGTCCTTTATCCATTTTGAATTTATTTTTGTGTATGGTGTAAGTTGGTGTTCTAGTTTCTTTCTTTTTTTATGTTTCTGTCCAATTTTCCCAATATCATTTATTGAAGAGACTGTCTTGATTCCATTGTATGTTCATGCCTCCTTTGTCAAATTAAGCATAATGGCTTGGGTTGATTTCTGGTTCTCTATTCTGTTCCATTGGTCTATATGTCTGTTCTTGTGCTAGTACAAGGCAGTTTTGAGCAGTGGCTTTGTAATATAGCTTAATATCTGGTATTGTGATTCTTCCAACTTTGTTCTTCTTTTTCAAGATTGCTGCAGCCATTTGGGGTCTTTTTTAAAATTCCAGATGAATTTTTGGAGAGTTTGTTCTAGGTCTGTGAAATATGCTGTTGGTATTTTAATGGGAATTGCATTGAATCTATAGATAGTTTTGGGTAGTATGGACATTTTAACGATGTTGATTATACCAATCTGCGGCTATTTTCATTATTTAATTAACCCATCCATTATGTTATACAGTTACATTTTGGAGAGTTAGGTTTTTGAGAGCACTGAAGAATTCAGCTTAGAACATTTGGTGATTGAGATGCTTATAATACAGTTACAATATCCAGAAGGGACTTGACTACACAAATGTGGAGATTGGAAGGAAGATCTGAGAAGTTAGGCACAAATTTGGGAGTCATTAGTATATTGCTTAAAGCCAGAAAAGGGTATTTAATGACCAGGGAAAAGTAAATGCACAATTTTTATAAAAAGTAAAGGGGATAGAACCTTAGGAAATATTGGTTATTAAGCAGTGGATTGAGAAATAAAAGACTCGGAAGAAAAAGTTAGAGAGAAGGGAAAACATTCAGAGAGGATGGTATCAGGGATCAAAGAGAAAGGAGAAAGTTGATTCTCCTATTAACTTCTGTAGAGATGGGACTAGGCTCTACCATTATTGTTATTCCCTTTCCACAGAGGCCAGAGGTCTTGCTGAGACAAACACAATTGACAGTGATAAAACTGGGTTGCCAATCTTGATCAACTAGCCCTAATTCTAATGGAGTTAGCACCGGGTTTCATGATTCAGGTAACTAAAAAGAGTATAAAAGAATAGATGAATAAGCTTCAGAGGCTAAAATTAAGATGGCTCTGTAGGAGATATAATATGTAGAAAAAGAGCATGTTCTTAAATTATAGCAGGCAAAGGATATCCCAAAATAGGCTGAAAGAGAAAGATGATAAAAATGTCTGTAAAATGTTAAGTCTTGGCTTTCAAACTTGGGAATATGGTAGATAAGATGATGAGAGAAACCATACCCAGAATAGCTGATCCTCTCAAACAAGGTAACTAAAAACAAACATAATAAACAGGTGTTGTTGTTTTTAAAATTATTTTTGAAACAATTTTAAATTTACAGGAAAGCTGCAAAAATAGTATAGATCATTAATGCATAACCTTACATGCCTCTTCCCCTTTCTCTAATTTTGACAACTTATATATAATCACAGTACAATGAATAAAACAGGAAATTAATATTTGTACATTACTATTAAGTAAACTATAGATTTTTTAACATGTTCACCATTTTTTTTCCATACTGCCATTTTTTCGATTCCAGGATTCAATCAAGTATCCCACAATAACATTTAGTTGTGTCTCCTTTGTGACTGCCAACATTGGACATTTCCCAATTTCTTCCTTGTCTTTCACAGCTTTGACACTTTTAATAAATACTGAATACTTATTATGTAGACTGTCTTCCAAATTGAGTTTGTTTTATGTTTTCTCATGATCATACTGAACTTATTCATTTTAAGAAAAATACTATGGAAGCAATATGGAATCCTCATTGCATATTTTTTAAGGATACATAGTGTTATTGGTTTATTACTGGTGAGATTAACCTTGTCCACTTGATTAAAGTGGTATTTTCTGTATCTTCATTATAGAGTTACTACTAGGTTTCCCAGTATAGTTTTGATATATTTTTGAGGGAGAGATTGTGAGATTATGCTGATATCATATTTCTCCTCAAAGTTTTGCCTACTAATGTTAGCACTCATTAGTGGATCATTTTTAAAAATTTTATCTTTTCAAAGTTAAGACATTTTAAAATTAATAAAACTTTATTTTTCAGAACAGTTTTAAGTGCATGCCAAAACGAAGTAGAAAGTAGGGAGATTTCCTATACCATCCTCTGTCCTTATCCAATCACATAGTCCACCACTAGCATCCCACATCACCTGGTACAGTTGTTATAACCAATTAACGACATTCACTGGCATATCCTTTCCATTCAGTGTATAGTTTACATCAGCGTTAATTCTGGGTGCTGTACATTGTATGGATTTTGACAAATATATAAACACATGTATCCATCATTTCAGTATTATAAGAATAGTTTCACTGCTTAAAAATCCTGTGCTTTGCCTATTCATCTGGCACCCACTAACTTTCAAAGATCAAGTTACACTAATTTTCTTTGTTTTGTGATCCTCCATGATTTTGCCTTTCCCAGAATGTCATATAGTTGGAATCATACATTATGTAGTCATTTCAAATAGGCTTTTTCACTTAGTAATATGCGTTTAGGTTCTTTTTATGGTTTGATAGCTCATTTATTTTGGTGCTGCATAATATTCCATTGCCTGGATGTACCACAGTTTGTTTTTGATTCATCTACTGAAGGACATCTTATTTGTTTCCAATTTTTGGCAATTATGAATAAAGCTGCTATAAACATCTGAGTACAGGTTTTGGTGTGAGCATGCAAAAATTGTCTTCTTAAGTGGTTGTACCATTTTGCATTCCAGTCAGCAATGGATGAAAATTCCTGTTTCTCCAAATCCTCTCCAGGCTTTGGAGTTGTTAGTGTTTTGGCCATTCTAACAGGTGTTTAGTGGTATATCATTGCTATTGTAATTTTCAGTTCCACAACAATGTTGAGTATTTTTTCATTTACTTGCTTGCCATCTGTACATCTTTGTGGCATATTTATTTGTTCAAGTTTTTTTTTCTCTCATTTTAAAATATGATTGTTTATTTTCTTACTAGTGGCCCGGAGCATGAAATTCATGTACAGAAGAGGTCTCTAGGCCTGGCCAGTGATCAGGGCCAATCAGGTTCCTACCTCTCTGCCTCCCCATCTCCTCCTTCATTCACCACCCATGTCCACTGCCATTCACCCTTGGCTCCCTGTACCAGCCGGGGTCCTAGCCCCAATCGGGCAATCGGGACCAGCCAGCTGTGGGGAGGGATTAAGAGGTTGGCTGACAGGCCCCGATCAGGTGATTGGGGCCTGCTGGTTTGGGGAGGGGCCAGCTGCCACCACAGCTGGGGGAAGGAACTGGGGGATGGGCCTGGGAGGTTGGCCACCAGCCCTAAGGAAAGAACCAGCCCTTGGACCCACTGAGAAAGGGGCCACATTCGAAGCCACCCATTCCCAGTTTCCCTTCCCAGCTCAGGTCTGGCCTCGATCGGACAATTGGGGCCTGCCAGCCAGGTGGAGGGACTGGGAGGTTGGCCAGCAGACACCATCGGCAATCGGTGACTTCGGGCTGGGGGGCAGTTCCTGTGTTGAGCATCTGCCCTCGGTGGTCAGTACACACCGTAGCGACAGGTAGTTCAGTCGGTCCATTGTAATGCTTGCTATATATATATATATATATATATAGTTAAGTTTTAAGAGTTTGTCAGGTGAAAAAACAGTCATGGGGCTATAAAGTGCAGCACAGAGAGTAGAGTCAATAATAATGTAATAACTATGTATGGTGTCAGGTAGCTTCCAGGTTATTGGGGTAAATAATTTTGTAAATTAAACAGTCTAACCACTATGCTATATACCTAAAACTATTATAAAATAATATTGAATGTGAACTTTAATTGAAAAATAAAATATAAATATTCCCACCATCTCAAACACACACAAAAAGAAAAAAATTAAAAAGTTTGAATACAATATAGAAAACTATCTTGACTTACTTGGGATAGGAGATAATTTCTTAAAATGGAAACAGTGCAAATTAAAGGAAGTTGACTATATTTAATTAAGCTGAAACTAAGTATTTAGGCTTATTTTTTTAATCAAAAGATGACATGAAGAGAATGCTATGTAAGTCATAAGTTGGAATAAATGACCTTCAACACATACTATACAAAAATTATCAGTACCCAGATATATAAGGGATCCTGATTCAATGATAACAAGGCAAATAATCCAATTAAGGTAATGAGCAAAAGATAAATACACAAATGAATGTTTCACAGAAGAGAAAACATCTTTGAGCAATAAATATATTAAAGATGTTCTGGCTCATTAGAAATAAAAATAATATGTGAACAATAAGGCAATACAATTTTAAACAACCAAATGGAAAATATGAAGTCTGACAATGTTAGGTATAGACTTTTGTGCATGAGTTAGGGTTTCAATGACAAAATTAATTTCAAATTTCAGATCTGCTACTCATCAGTGGTATCATTCAAACTCTACCATAAGTTTCCTCACCTACAATATCTAGAATATGACTTCTCCACAGGTTAGGGAGGAATAATGATAATGCACAACCAGCATCTGCTATAAAGTTTGGCTAAGAGAAGAGGATCATAGATACTGGCTCCTAAAATTGAGATAAGTTGGGTTGGTAGTCCAGGAATATAATGTTTAAGCAAATTTTCACTCAACAGAATTCAGAATTAATGTTTTAGGTTTTAAATATAATTTTCAAAGCTAGTAACAACAACAGCAGTAATAATTAATTGAGGGCTTACTATGTGCCAGACACTGAGGATAGTGTTTTTATTCGTTATATCATTTAACCCTTATGTTTTCTTTGTAGAGTAGTATTATTATCTCCATTTTATGGCTGAGGAAATTCAAACTGAAAGAATTTACAGAATTAGCTTGCCCAAGGTCACACAGATCTAGTCATTTGTAATTGGGAGTAGAAGACAGGCCTTTCTGGCTTGACTATAATTCTCTAGTGTAGATGGTTCCTCTTCAGCAGACAGATACAGAAACAGAACTTTTGACTTATAAGCAATTTTCACAATTAGTGGGATCAAGATTAATATATATGTGTAGTACTGTGTTGAACCAATACCAGCATTTCTTTTTTAAGGGTGAAGAATTTCAGGACAACAAGGAGGTGGGGGCACGAGTGGGGAGGGGTTTGGGATGGGAATGGGGGCATGAGGACAATTATGTGATACCTTAATCAATAAAGAAATTTTAAAAAATAAAATAAAAAATAAGACAATAAAAAAAAGAATTTCAGAGTTTCTGGCAGTGGCTGTTAGGATTTCTAGTCTAATCTTTGTCATGATATTGCTATTTTTTTTTACATAAATGATGAAAAGATAAAGGAAAATTTGAGTTGAGACCAGTTTACCTGAACATTTGTCTTTCTCTGTTATTTGAAGTTCCACTGGCCCATCTAGAGGACCCACAATTTAACTACCTTCAGGAATAACTGGTATATCATACATAATAAAAGAGAATGATAAAATTCATGATGTATCCATACACAAAGTTTATTTTTAAAAAGTCAGAATTTCGCCCCTTTAGTTCCTTGAACCAACCAAAATCTTGCCCTACAATTCATATCTTAACATGGCTTTCATGTTAAGTTGTCAGATAAGTTGACTCTCAAAGTAGTCTTATGATGCAATGTGGCCTGCTGTAGTATTTCAGCTAAATGAATGCTCAATCTGTTCTAGTTTTAATTTTGAGAAACTCATTGTTTCCTAAGGGAGCTTCATCTATCTTCAAGGAGCTCTAATTGTTAACAACAAAAACAATGATAATAGCTCATTTTTTACTGGGAGTTTATGATGTGCCAAATACTGTGCTAAATGTACTATATAAATTGTCTCATTTATCCTCATAATAACCTCTGTGATATAGGTTCTATTATTATCTTCAATTTACAGATCAAAAACATGGAGGTTTCAATCCATTTATCATAATTATAGCACCTGCAGACTAAACTCTAATTCACTTGGCAACACTTAGATATTAGAAAACAGCACAGAACACTCAGAGTTAAATTTTAGCCCCTTTGGATTACACTTTTTATGTTTAATTGGTTTCCTACATTCCATTATTGCAGAAAATGTGAAATAAGGTGCACATCTGATTGAATGGAAGAAGAAAGAGAAAATAAGATATTTACTTCTTCACACTTAAAATTTGACATCCTAGGACCTTTTTGTGTTCTTTGTTATGCAGTCTTCATAGCTCCACCTACTTAAAAAATAAGTCAAGATTGGCTCTATAGAAAAGAAAAACAAAATTTCTGTACTATGCCACAATTTTTTATAAACCAATCTTTGCAGAAAGTGGACTCAATCCAAGAATTGTGCACTTCTAAACTATTTTAGAAATGTTTTTAGGTAATGAAAATGCAAAAATATTTATATGGTAAGCATCAGCAAAATGGAGGTATTCACAAAGTTGACCAATGTTTGTTTCTCTCTAACAAATTTTTGGATGTTCTTTTTAAGAACCTGAGTTAAAAATTCTTTCTAAAATTTATGTAAAAATTATATATCCTTGCAATATTTTATTTATAATTTGAATCATTTCTAAAAGGTTCAACTTTTCTTAAGGCAAAAGAATTACTTTTAAGCTACTTGATATTATTGCAACCTTAAAATTAATTATTTTCATTATTAGACATTCATAAGTCTACAATTTAAAATTCTTAAGACATAAGAGATGGTTTTAGTATTTTTTAACTTTCACTCTTTTCTTTTGAAATCATAAACACTACTCCTTACATACACAATAATCTGAGAGGCCAGATTATTATTATCTCTGAATGCATAATAATCTGAACGCTCAGTGTATATCTTAGATAATAAAAGGCTAATATGCAAATTGTCCCCTTGACCAGGAGTTCGACCAACCGCCCATGTCCCCCTCCCTCTGGCCAGGCTAGCTGGACCCCACCCATGCATGGATTCATGCACCGGGCCTCTAAAATACACACACACACACACACACACACACACACACACACTGAGTGGTCATATTATTATGCATTCAGAGATCATAATAATCTCATAATAATCTGGCCACTCAGTGTATATAAGAACTGGGTGAGCTGTAGTCTTATAGTCAAATATTTAGTCTAAACCATGTGAAATGGATAAATTTGTCTTTATTAGTGTCTATTTTAGAAATCATACCCCAAGAAGCCACATTTCTACAGTGCTTCCAGTTCCTACAGCTTTTTCGTGTCTAGGGAAGGGAAGGTCACTTAATGGTAGAATGATCATGCCCATCTTCTGCTATTCAGCCTCATGTTACACATGACTGACTGATGCCAGCCCACACAGGCTGTGCTGGCACCCTGCATCCAAGAGAAAGCAAGCCCATCAGACAGATGGCCAGTGTAAGAATAAAAATTAGGCTACAGTCTTCATTTATTCTGTTCATAGGCACAAATGAAAACGTATGTTAACCAAAAAAAAATCTGTGATGTATTTTCAGAAACTTGCACGGTGAGTGAATGGATTTTATGCTTCCATTTGAATCAGAACTGAGTTAAAATAAACTCCCAACCCTATTATCCTCTCTTCAGAACCACTTGTCTTGAGTCTACCTGTCAGTATATTCTCCTCCTTTGCAAGATACAAAATAATCTCATTTAAAATCAGAGTTCCATGACACTGAAAAAGTTGACACCGTTTCGTGCTGTTCACTATTATCATATTACTCCTGAGTGATTGCTTAGCTACAGCAATACCACTGTTTTATGGTACCAGATTTCTGAACAAACATTTCAATTTGTTTTTGGATCACTCTTTTTTTGTTTTGTTTTTTGGCAGATTGATATTTATATATGCATTATTTCCAATTCCCACTGATCAACTTTTACAAAACCAACAACAAAACCAAACTCCCAAATCATTCTCAGAAATCCACCTAACTCCCACCTCTACCAACCTGTATTATCTGGCTTGTCAGTGAGGGTAGACATGAATTAGTATATCATAATGTATTATTTTGATTTACCTGAACAGAAAATACTGCTTGGCAAAACCAAAAAAACAAACACAAAAACCAAAACACAAACAAACAACTCTGGGATATCTTGATGCTTATATATTCATATAGAGCCCAGTCCCTAAGTGTTTATGCTGATTTTCATTAAGAATTTGATACTGTAGTGTAGCAGTGGGCAAACTATGGCCCAAGGGCCGAATCTGGCCCATTCAGCTGTTCTATCCGGCCCACGGAGCTGAAAGAGTGGAGGGTTCTCTTGCTCTCCCCTCCACTCCTTCACCAGCAGCCCAAGATGAGAATGCCAGCATGGCCAGGTTGCTTTTGTTCCTGCCCTCTGGTCCATTTTAAGAACCCATTGTGGTCCTCGAGTCAAAAAGTTTGCCCACCCCTGCTCTAGTGTGTAACATCTTAGGCATGGTTGGATATACATTTATAAAATAATCAGTTGTTCCAGGAATTTATCGTTTAAGGTTTTCGTTCTATATTCATCTAGAGAGCCGATTTCCAAAAAATTCAAATACTCTAAGTAGTTTTATACGGAGTATCAAAAATAAAATGAGACAGTAGCTAATGTAATCACTGACCAGTTAGATCAATGGCAATCATCAAGGAGGGCCAAGGGCTTACAGAATAAATGAGATGTATTGAGAACTCAAGGAAGGGATGCTCACAAGGAAGGGATATATATTTTGAGAAAGAGATAGGAGACAGGAAACAAGAAAAGAGACAAGGGCAGAGAAGGAGGATGAGAGTGGCAGGTAGCCAAAATGGTAAAATAGAAATAAAGGAAGACACTGTCAGAGATCAGGAGTGCGATAGGTAAAGCTGAGGATTAGCTACGAGGGAGAAAGTTCTTAGTGCAGCCAATAACCAATACAACTTGGTGCCATTTTAGCAATATGTGTTAAATTTTAGCAATTTAATCCTGAAAGCTACATGTAATATAAAATACATCTGCTATCCAGTGTGTCATTTAGTGCATTACTTTAAGAAGGACGAAGAAAAGAAGATTTTAGATTGCGTAGTTTAATATTTAATCTATTCATGGCAACATTATATACATGATAGTAGGTAAATTTGCAAAATAAAAGGTAGAACAGACCAGATTTGTTGCAGATAATACATTAACTAAAGCCATTGTCCCCTATAAAATATCATTTTTTTTTCTAATAGTGGGCTGGTGGTTTTAGATAAAAATGGTCTCCCAAATGACCTAGCACAAAAAATGACCTGGGAAGGAGTCCTTTTGCTGGTAGAAGGAAGCTCAGTTTTTAGCTGTGAAGGATTAAACTCCAGAATTCAATGGGAACTGAAAGAGAATTTGATCCAGGCTGCAAACCTGATACGGTGGGTGGGTCACAGCCTTCTGCGAGCTCTAGGTCAATTCATAAGATGTTTGTCAATGAGCAATTTATCAAATTTATAATCATATTTATTGACTAAATATTTGTTTATTTTAGCTCATTAGAAAAAAATTTAGTTATCCTATAGATAAATTTGAAGGGAGCAGGACTCCAGGTGTCTGGGGCTTTGGTCCCTCCCTGTTCTTCGCTCCCCCCCCCCCCTCTTTGGAATTTACAGACCAGACTGTGTGTGGCTTCAGTAATGAAGCAGAGCACTGTGAAAATCAACTCATTAGGTGCAAATCATTGTGAATGCTGTAAACAGTTAAAATGTATTTTATTAAATAGGTAAATTCGGCCACTCTCCAAAAACTGGGGAAAGAATCTTAAAGATGAAAAAGTGTTAAAAATAAAAATCACAAAACTATTAGATAGCAATCAATGTAAACTGTTAAACTTCCAAATTAAAATTATGCTTGTATTCATGAAAAGAAAATAGTCATATAATAAGAGCAGTAGAATAACAGTCTTACACACAAAAAGGATATATTTCATGAGACTAAACCAGTGGTTGACAAACTATGGCTCGAGAGCCATATGTGGCTCTTTGACCCCTTGATTATGGCTCTTCCACAAAATACCACAGCCTGGGCAAGTCTATTTTGAAGAAGTGGCGTTAGAAGAAGTTTAAGTTTTAAAAAATTTGGCTCTCAAAAGAAATTTCAATTGTTGTACTGTTGATATTTGGCTCTGTTGACTAATGAGTTTGCTGAGCACTAGAATAAACCATTTTTGAAAAATTCTCTAAAATAAAAAATAAAACTATTTTCTGAATATTTCAGAGGAATATACACATAAAAATGTACTCATATTAATTATTCAATAGGATTATTTCTCCAAAAAAGTTTTTAGTGAACTTCAAATTTGGTGAATTCTGAAAATTGGTCTTTTGGAAAATTGATTCTTCAGTAAATTCCATTTTTATGGATGGGACTACTTTAGCTTTCTTAAGATGACAGTGTTTGAAAAACTCAAAATAATTGCTAACACTTAAAAGTCAAGAAATTTCTTGGAAAGCTCTGAATTTTTATACTATTTCTGTAATAGTAAAAAATGTACAACACTGAACCTACATTTTTATACAGCTACACTAGCTGGACTGGAATATGGATACTCCCTTTGAAAATGCTGATGGTAGGGTGACCATATCGTCAGTGTGCTCATTACAGACATTGGTTTATGCCTGTTTTCCTGATATAAATTTTAGTAGTGCCAACTTTCACTATGATAATGTTCAGTTTGACAGCCAAATATATGGTCACTTTAGTTAGCAATCTCTAGTTCTCTACAGTTCATAAGATATCCTTTAATCTTATAATTGGTCTCCTTTACACAGCATCTGCCTGGGCTTTGCAAGCATTTGAGTGTGTTATTCCTGCTCTACTACACCCCTGTCTAGTTCATGTATGTAGAAACATATGGCTAATTCTTCTTCAGTGATGGACAAAAAGGCTTTGTTGTGCTCTCTTCTTTAGTGTTACCTTCCGTTTGCTACCTTTTACATAGCATGGTCTTAAACTAAAGAGGCTGTGCAATATCATCTATTTTTTGCCTTATGGATCTTCATTATAGGGTGCATATTATAGATTTAATTTCTATGTGCACACTTTCATATTTATCTTTCAACCAGGATTGTACTAACAATCTCATATAATATCTTCTTACCAGTAAAGCTAAATGGTATTAACTACCAACTCCAAATCTAGCTAATTTAATTTGCAAACCCCAAACTGGTGTTTGATCTGTGCCAAGCCCCCCGCTAAACATGAAGCATACAGAGAAGAAAGACATTATACCATTCATGTTATTGAGGCACTAAATAAAGTCAGTCTTGGCTTTTATTTGTTTCTCATCTCTGCATGCTTTTTCTTGTCTTATCTTTCTTTTGAAGGTAGTTCTAAATGATGTGAGTGTGAGTGTGTGTGTGTGTGTGTGTGTGTGTGAGAGAGAGAGAGAGAGAGAGAGAGAGAGTGAGTGTGTGTGTGTGTGTGTGTGTATGTGTGTGTGTGTGTGTGTGTGTAGGAGGAGGAGGAATAGATTTGAGCAAAGACTTTCTACTTGAACCCATATATTTTGTATGCATAGAAACAAAGAGGTATTAAAGATCTAGGCTACTTGCTATTTCAGGTAAAGCTTCAGAGGTTTCTTGCTTCTTGGGGGTAAGAGCAATCTCAATTTAGACTTCTGGAAATGTGATTTTCATCGCTTTAACCAGTGCCAGTTATCTCCTCAAGGGTGACTAGCATCCTTACAGAACCTTAAACCGAAATAAAATATTCCTATTTTTGTTCTTTTTTTTTCTATCATATCTATATTTCCGCTCTTTCTTCCAGCAGGATGTTACTGAAGAGATACTGGCCCATAAAATAAAAGGGCCTTCTCATTGCTGTGAAGCTGACCGATACCTTGCCTTCAAGCACAGGGAGCACCGTTTTCTCCAGCCTCTCTGGTTGAGAGTCTGGGCTCTCATGAGGCTGTCGTTGGAATTTTTTTCTGGCTTCACCAAAACGTCCTTATTTGGTAGAGCTGGTTAGGCTCAGAAAACCTCAGACAGCCCAATGTATAGATATTGACTATAAACACTCAAACTTGGAACAGATAGGACACGATCGACTTCACTGGGAACCGTGGTTTTAAGACATCCTAAGTCAGATGAAAATGACACCTTTTTATGTTTGGTGGATGCTGCTCGCTCTCAGAAACATGACTATTTGGCATCTTTGAGGAAATGACCGTGATGTGTTGGTTTTTCAAATGAGTTTCAGTGTAATGTGCTTGTAGGAGTCCTGAGCCAAACCACCCAAATCTCCTAAGACACTAATGATTACCATGAATGCTTTATATACTGATCTGTATTTATTGTTTTACATTATAATTCTGATAGCTAAGAGACACTAAGATATTCATGTTCACAGTTGATAACATTCTTTCCATTGGGAGAGAAAAGGACAAACAATACTGTATATTGAGCTATAATACAATACTACTAGTATATTTTAAGGAAACCAAGATAAAAACAACTTGTACCTAAAAGTAATTATATCTGCCTCTCTGTTGGAAAGTCTATACCAAAAATAACCAATAGTTTTTACGAACTTTCTCAAGGAGCACTGTCAGGTCAGTTTCCACGTGGTATTAAAAAGTTATACTGATTTCACCACAGGGATATATACATATCAAGAACAATGGATATTCAGTGCTAATTTTACATGGCAAATACTAAAATTCTTAATTTTCAGGATTTTGTTTATTTGTGTTAGGACCCATAAAATTTTTTTGTCACCACTTTAACTCAGTTAGGCTTGATACAATCTATAATAATAAAAGGGTAATATGCTAATTAGACCAGACATCCTTCCGGGTGTCATTCTGATATCTTTCCAGACAAAGCCGGGGCTGGAGAGAAGCTACCCGGGTCCTGGGTGCCTGCTGGTGGCTGGGAGGGAAGCCCAGGTCCCGGGTGCCTGAGGGAAGCCGGTGCCGGCAGCGGGGGAGGGGGGGGGGGAAGGAGGCCTACTCTTGCAAAAATTTCCATGCATCAGGCCTCTAGTTAAATTATAATTAATGATTATATGCTGGTAGCCTGGCTCTACTTCATATCAAAAGGGTCCGTATTTGTAGCAATTCCCAATTTCCATAGTGTAAATCCTCTCAGGATTGCTAATTTCTCCCACAGCTTTCCAGAATCTGTGCAAGCTGATCCCAGCACACCACCAGCAGTTTTTTTTATTAGTTGCAATCTAGTTCTGAAATTGTACCTAACCTTTTCCTATTGATCTTCTGAATGGATTTTAAAGACTTATTAATAAATTGTCTCTTAAAAATTGTTTTACATATACCCATAAGATTAAAAAAAAACGGATAGGAAGAAATTGATAAAGACTTATTTTAACTCTTAAAAGTAGACATTACCACACAGGTAAATAGATGTTGTCGCATGTTGATTGTTTGACCAAAAAGTGAGAGTAGTGGGACTAATTCTGCCTTGCGTATTCATCATTTAACCGAGTTCGGGTAACTCCTGTGACCATCTTACTCAAATGGAGTTCATGTCAGTCTCATGATATAAGTCTCATGGAACCTTTTACTATCTACTTAAATTCCTTAAACTTAACTTTCCAAGAAAGTGTTATTTGTAATTGTTCTAGAGACAATAGCCACCTGTAGCCACCCTGCCCCCTTCCCAACCATATTATTGCAAATTTAAATTTTGTCTTAGGAGCTGTGTTTGGAATAGGTGTAGAAACCATCCACCCGTACTTGCTAAATATCTGGGTGGTAAAGTGGGTGAACAGAAAACAGCATTGTTTTTTATTATACATTGGGAGATGAGGAAAGTTCTTTGACAGGATTCATAAGAGAGAGAAGTCTGATGTGATGAACATGACCTGGGCCGGGGGTTTGGGGGAGCTGTGGTTGTCATATGTGAGGAGAAACTCTAAATATAGCATTGAGGCTGTTGCACAATTTTTGCAATTCTTTGCCATGTGTCTAGGTTCTGGGGATGAGAATATTAAAAAGCTCTTTCACTAAATTTTTATAAAACATATTGGATGCAACTGGCAATACTTCAGGACACTTCTAACAATCCTTGGAATTATGACTTCTATCATCTCCTCTAGAAACAGCTCGGGGGGGGGGGGTCCTTTATGTGATTGGGTTTTACTTCCAGAACCGAGGAGAGTCACAGAATTGTCCCATCACAGCCAGAATCAGGAACATACTTGAGAACAAAGATCGAGTTCATTTTTAATCTTCCATGGAAGTTTTCCCATTGTTATTAGTGAGCTCATGGCTAGGAAATTTGAATTTTACTAAGAGCTATGAATACAAAATAGCTTTAATTAAAGAAAAAGATAGTCAATAATTGTTGGTTTGACGTTTACAAAACAATAATTCTGGTAAAATCATATTCCACAAGAGAAATGGAAAGTTCTATTATGTTATTACCAGTAGCTGAGAATAAAATTATCTTAATTTGAAATAAATCTTCATGGAAGTTACAACAAACATACCGGGCAGCTTCTGAATATCTCTCCAGACATCTAAACACTGTCGCCTGACGAAGATGATTTCGGAAATAGGCTGGGTTTAAAACAATGCTCCTGTAAAAAGATAAAAGCAATGCAAATGTTATTAGCTTTTTACAAGACAATTACCAGAAGTGAATAGAAATGAAATAACATGCATCCAATTTTATATACTATGTATTTTAAAAGATACTAATGAATGAAGCCCTTTACTTTCTATAATTGTCTGTAAAGACAAATAAACAAGCACTATTGAAAAGCTAAATAAGTTTGCATGATAAAAACAATTTTATTTACAACACTAGAGATCTTTCTTTCTTTCTTTCTTTCTTTCTTTCTTCCTTTCTTCCTTTCTTTCTTTCTTTTTCTTTTTCTTTTTTTTTTTTTTTAGCACTGGAGGTCTTTTTACCTATGACAGTGGCAAAGAAGATGAATAATCCAACTATTATTACATCTAAGACATGACATTATTTTCTTATGTTAATAAATCAGGCAAAAATCACAGGTTATTTATGACATTTTTACGTATAACAAAGGAAAAAGTTGTCAGCTATTGAATTTACATAGAAAGAAAAGGGATTGGAATTTGGGTCACATGTTCTTTTATACACCATATTAGTTTCTGTGTCTCCCCTCAGTTGGATGGAGTAATGGAATGAAAGGAACCCCATACTGTTTAAAGACTCTGGTTTTGATTTTGACAGAGACCTTATTTACTTTTGGTTACCATTTTCTCTTGAAATAACAAGTCTTGATGATTTTTCCATCATTTCATAGAGTTTTGGAGTTCAATCCACGCTAGATGAGACAATGATCATTTCCCACCTGCCTTCTTCCCCTAGAGATAAACTGGTAGACATTTTCCTTCCTTGCCAGGCATTGTCCAAAGCATCTGATATAATGAGGTGAACTAGACAGATGTGAACTAGACAGATGCTTGGTCAAAAACAATAAATTGGAGTTCTTAAATACATGAATTCTCTATATTTTGGCAATCACTATTGCTAGACTGGACTCATTTCTTTCAACCATAACACTATTCTACACAGAGCCACAGGAATCGCAGATTGACTGAATAAAGAGATAGCACTAGTGAAAGTTTGAAATGTAGCTTATATGTTGTGTTACTGATATGGGATAAAAAGTGTCACTAAACCAACAGAAGATTATTAAGCAACTCCTTATGAGCCTTTTTTTTTATAAGTTGATGAGAATCATTTGGAATTAGTTCATCATTGAAGTGGTTCTTAATCTTTTTTTTTTTTTAAGAGATTCACAGAGCTTTTTGAGAATCAGATAAAAGTTATAGACTTTTGTCCAGAATAATACACCTAATGAAATTGCCAAAATTTAGGGAATTCACGTGATCCATTAAGGCTATTTAAGAACTCCAGATTTTAAAAAAACCACACACATGCAGACAAAATAATTCCATTCCCAGAAATATTGCATATGGAAAAAATAAAATAGAAAAGGAACATCTATACGGCCCATGTAAAATATATAATTATATGATGATGAGATCAATAGATTAAGTAATTAAGCTTACTTTAAGCACCAGTGAACAAAAAGTAGAGAGGTTAGGGGACATTTTAAAATTGTATACAACTAGTTAGTTGAAGAGTTTCAAGTTTATTGTGTTTCCCATATTTAGCCATAGAATTTTGTATTATACCTTACTGCCTTTCCTATGATGATTTCTGAATAGATAGGACTGAGTTAATGAAGTTTTACTGCTCTCTATAATTAATGATTTATATAAATAAATACATTACTCCCACAAGAACAAAAATTACTTATTTTGGTAATTTCTTTGTTTTTTTTAATATATATTTTTATTGTTGATAGTATTAAAGATATCTCCCATTCCCCCCACCCCTTGTTTTGGTAATTTCTGATTGAAGTGTTGGAAATTTAAAACAATTGTATGAATTTATTCCAGATTAATACCAAACTTCTAATACCATTGACTAATACTTTATATTAATTAGAAAAAGAGTATGTTTACAAAGCATGTTTATATATTTTATCTGTAAAAATAAATTTTGTTAAAGTAGATCTGTGTAAATAAGATCATAGTTCTGTCGAGTGGCCTGGGTCTTCCAACTCTAACCATAATTTTTATTTCACACCAAGGTAATTCTTCCTCCTTAGTTTGTAATCATTTATTCACTTATACATTTTGGGCAAGTGCCTATAAAATCTGTACTGAATGGGCGTTTCTATCTGATATCTCTCGCCCATGATGTAGTGTCTTGGCTTTGCTAAGCTGTTCCTCAAAAGTCTTGCTCTGCCAAAGTTCTTTGGTCCAAGATGGATTTACTCTCCTAGGAAAGTGCTGCATAGTGCTTTATAAATAGTTGGCCAATCTACAGAATGCCAGGAATATGGAATATTTTAACTTCAACAAAGCATGATATCTGTAGGAATAAGTCGATGACTAGTTAATAGCATCACTCAAGAGATTATAAGTGGTTGAACAAATGATCAATACTCTTTTGTTATTGTTATTATTAATCCTCACCCAAGGATATTTTTCCATCAACTTTTAGAGAGAGTGAAAGTGAGGGGGCAAGACACACAGAGAGAAATATTGAGGTGAGAGATACATTGATTGGCTGCCTTCTAATGCACCCCGACCAGGACCAGGATGGAGCCTGCAACCAAGATACATGTCCTTGACCAGATTCAAACCCAGGACCCTTCAATATGGGCCAACTCTCTATCCACTGAGGAAAACCAGCTAGGGCTGATCAATACTCTTTAAATTATTATGGGTTGTTATAAAAGAAAGAATTTAATGGCTTTTTTAGCCCTGTTTGTAGACAACATATCTATTAGTAACTGAGATTCAGAAATTGAAAGGTTGCCTATGAAATTTTCAGATGGCATACATTTTACTTAACAAGAAACTAATATCACTAATGACAGACCTAAATTCAAAATTATCTGGAATGGTTAAAAATAAAAGCCTTATGGCATGATTAAAAAAATAGTTTTATAGATATAATCACAGCTTGAGTATGGCCATGTGGAAAAAGTCTGAATATTTAAACTGATCAGAGTGAAATGTGATATAACAATATGTCAGAGCTACAAAAACTGTGCATGAAATTTACATGAAATTGATCAAAAGTATTATGTCTGAATAATAAGGTATTTTCACTAAATTGTGCCTTTGCCATATAGTCTCTTAAATCCATCTGTTGTTCTGAGCATCTGTGAGAATCAGCATCATTTTGAGTGTGTCTAGAGAGTGTCCAATAGGTCTGGAGGACATTGTATGAAGAATATGGGATGAGATTGATATGTTTAGATAGTTAAATGAGATAAGTACTTTCACACACAAATACCTACCATGTGAAAAATAGAAAAAATATTCTCTGTAATCCCAAATGAGATCAGGCAAAAGCCTAGTATTACCAAGTTATAAGTCGCTTAGTTCAACATAAGGAGATACTTATTAACCAGTGATGCAACAGGCACCGAGGACAGTTTCTTATTCCTGGAATCATTTAAGTGATATTTAGAATGCCATCTGTCAGGTTGTGTAAGAAATTCTTGATTAAATGAAAGATTAGACTAAATGACTTTCAAATATAATCACAAAAATCCCTTATAATACATTGCTGAGCACAGTGAAGCATCTGAGTTTTTCCTTGCCTACAGGTTAACTAGTTAGTGTGACAGTTTCATGGATACTCATAGAAGACATGACCCTCTAGGGCCAGAGACAAAGGAGAGTTTCTTAGTCATAACAATGGCAGTAGCTAGTGTATAGGTCTTCTGTTGTACTGCCTCAATACCCAAATGGCAATGCAAAGGCCAGATGACACCTTCACATGCAGTAGGTTGCAACACATCACAGGAGAGGAGTGAAAAGCTAAGGGAATGTAAATCTTTTACAATGAGCTGTAACCATGCCTATCCTTAGCTCTAGTGGGAGACACTACCTCATCTTTCAAGGCTGTAGATTAGAGGTCAACTAGTGCCTTTTTCATAGGACATAAAGTGCAGGATACACATGGAAAATTGTCTCCCTACATAGATAATTTTTATTCAGATATGCAAGTGCTGTTTGTCCTATTTATTCCATTAACAAATAAATAAGGGTTCATAACAAAGTCCAAAAATTTAAAATACCGGTATGCAAAAATGACAAAGTGCCTCATGTTGAAAAGTAATTGCATTATTATCTATTTATATTCTGTTCTAGGAAAAGTTTAAAGCAGCTTATAGAAAACTTACATAAATTAAAGTAAAAATAACTCACAGGGAACAAAAGAAAAACTAGATGAATAGAATTACATCAAAATTAAAAACTTTTGTGCATCAACATACACTATCAACAGAATAAAAGGACAGCCCATGGAATGGGAGAAAATATTTGCAAATCATATATCTGATAAGCAGTTAATACCCTATAACTCAACAATAAAAACAATTAAAAATAGGCAAAGGACTAGAATAGACATTACTTCAAAGAAGATATAGAAATGGCCAATAAGCTCATGAAAAGATGCTCAAAATCACTCATAATCAAGAAAATTCAAATCAAAACCACACTTTAGATGCCACCTCACACTCACTAGATAACTATTAAACACACACACACACACACACACACCCCCCAAACAAACAAACAAACAAACAAACTAGAAAATAACCAGTGTTGGCAAGAATATGGAGATATTAGAATCCTTGTGCATGGTGTGTGGGAATGTAAAATGGTGCAGCTGCTGTGGAAAAAGTATGGCAATTCCTAAAAATATTAAGAATAGAATTACAATATGATTCAGCAATTCCACTTCTGTGTATGTACCCAAAGCATTGAAGGCTGGGTTTTTAAAGATGTGCCCCTTTATTCATAGTAATGTTATTTACAACTAGAGGCCCAGTGCGTGAAATCATGCACGAGTAGTTTCCCTAGGCCTAGCCTGAGATCAGGGCCATCTTCTGCCATCTCGTCAGTCCCCAGTCCTGTCCACCGCCACCCACCTCGGTTCCCCCTGGTTCCCTGTTCGCCATCCGGTGATCAGAGCCTGCAGGTCAATGCACCTCATAGCAACTGCTCGAGCAGCAGTTCTGGTCATTACGCCATTATGGTTGCTGGGCTTTTATTACATAGGATAGTCTAAAGGTGGAAAATCACTAGTGTCTATCAACAGCTGAGTGGATAAACACAATGTGGCATATACATACATACAATGGATTATTATTAGCCTTAAAAAGGAAATTCTTATATGTACTACAACATGGATGAATCTTCAGGACAGTATGCTAGGTTAAATAAACAATCATCAAAAGACAAATACTGTGTCATTTCATTTATATGAGTCACCTAGAGTAGATAAGAGAGACATCAAGTAGAATGCTGGCTTCCAGGGGCTAGGGTGAGAGGGGAATAGGAATGGTATGGAGTTTTAGTTCTGTGAAATGAAAAGAGTTCTGGAAATTTGTGGTACAACAATGTGAATGTACTTAACACTACTAAATTGCATATTTAAATTATGAGTAATATGGTAAATTCTAAGTTGTGTGCTTCACCATAATTAAAAAAATTTAACTGAACGAGGAAAGAAAGATTAAAAGTAGGAGAATTAAGATAAAGCCTGGATGAGGTTAGCACACAAAATAAGATCCTAAGAGTTCAGTTGAGAGGGATTATATATTTTCTTCTAGCCCATGTAAAGAGGGCATATAGTTTGTTTCAAATAAGCCAGTTGCTCAGTTCAAGTATTTCTTGTAGTATAATCAGAACGATCACCTTATCCAAAGATGCCCTAGAATAAAACAATCTGTCCTCAGTAACAGATTTGCAGAAAACTCAGAAAGTGTTCCATACGGTTGCCTTTTAGAGCTTCTTTCAGCAATGGGTTGTTGGCATAATATTAAATCTCAATCTAGTAACCAAAATTCTGGGTTTGGTGGAAGAAATGGGAATATAAAGGGAACTTATGCAATACTGCCGTCGCTACACAAGGTTTCAGGGAAATCTTACTGTTTCTGTCTTATTTGGTCACTCGGTTCACTGCAAAAGATTGATGATTGGAATTAAAAGCTAAAATAAAGCATAACAGTCTTCAGCTTATTGAGAATAACTGAGAAGACCATTGCTCACTTTAAATATCTTACATTGACAAGCAAGACAGAACAATAGAATGACCCGATTTAATTTACATGGAAAAAATTGAACCACTTTATAAAGTATTAGAGCATAAAATTAGAATTAAGGGAACTGGTTTTTGAAATGAGAAAATTACAGTAGATTGTTGTCGAATAAAGCATATAGTTCTGCCAAAACAGTAGCAGAGTATGTTTTTGCAAAAAGCATAAAAGTAAAACCTAGCTCTTTAGGGAAACAGCAAGAAGAAATAATTCTCACAGATTTCTTGAAATCCCAGCATGTGCATGACTCAGAAGGAAACAAGTTTAGAGAAGAAGCTAACGAGGGAAGTAATTCAAATATCATCCCTGGTGTTTTGCCTCTCCCAACTACAATTAATTTTAAGTGTAAAACATTAAATGTGAAAAATATGAATTATTCAATGGAAAAACAAATAGCTTATTTCTTGACATGACCAAGAGTCAATCAGATAAATACTTTAAAAATTGCTATATTGTCACAATACTAAAAAATATGTAGAGGGGGAGATGTTATATTGTCTGTCTTCTTTATAGAGTTAGAATAAATACACATTAAAGACTGATTAGGATCTATGTTTAAGTATATTTTACTTTAGACTTTGAGTATGAGATTTCTTTGTTTAGAAAAATAAAATGAAGCGTAAAATTCAAATAACAAACTTAATGGGTCATCAATACCAAGAAATAGGAAACTTAAGAAGGAAGCCATGTAGTCTTCAGTATCTTCCAAAAACACGAATATCATCAGTTACTATACATAAAATAATCAAAAAAAGTATGACATACTACTGGATCTTTAGAAGTATGAAGTAGATGCTTTTGTTTTTAAAATATATTTTATTGATATTTTACAGAGAGGAAGGGAGAGAGAGAGAGAGAGAGCTAGAAACGTTGATGAGAGAGAAACACCGACCAGCTGCCTCTTGCACACCCCCTACCAGGGATATGCCCACAATCCATGTACATGCCATTGACCAGAATTGAACCCAGGACCTTTCAGTCCGCAGACTGACGCTGTACCACTGAGCCAAACTGGTTCGGCAAGTAGATGCTTTTGTAAGCAATTGGGAACATTTCATTTTCTCTACATTTCTTTTACTTTTTTTTACTAGCTTAATTACTCTGTATCCATTGGAGACCTCTCCATAATAGAAAGTAATGCTCAACAAAATTATCTTTATATGTGCAGTACCTAGCAAATACTTAACACATAATGGGCACTAAATGAATGCTTTTGGAATAAGACAATGTTACTGAGTGACTGAACACACTCTTCCAAAGGAGCCACTAGGGACCCCAATCTTATCTAAGATTCTCCATTGAGATCTACACCTATTGTGACCCAATCCATCAAAGGCCTCTCTCCACTGATTTTTGAACCTATATCCCAGTTGGATGTCAGGTTTCCACAATCTCCTAATCCCTAACTGTATGCATATGTGGTCAGAAATGAAAGGCAGTTTTATGTAACTAAAGGGTATAGAGATAGAGATCGAAAAGGAGGGTCTTCGATAAAAATTCAAAATACAAAATTGTTTTTCATACTTTGAAAACCCCACATGTTTGTAGACTCTAATTGTGTTTTCCCATCTTTTCTCTCCATCTGTCAAATGTCTGGATAGAGTAAAAATGAAATGAATCCCCATTTATTTTTCATCTACATTGTAATCCAAAGGCTGTCCAGTAAAAGCTGTTAGTAAATCACTTGGTCAGTTCTCCCAACAAAACAGTCTTTAAGTAATACAGTATATCAACCTATCTTTTGACATTTTCATTTTTCGTTCTTGACATTTTTCTCTTAAAAAAAATAATAGTGTTGTCTCTGTTATCTTTTCTTCAGGATCCATGAACCAAATACCAGCTATCAACTCTCTTGTACAAAAGCTATCAAGATTCAGAAACCAAAGATGTAGATGTGAAACCCTGTTCATCTGTCTGTGTGACACCGAGGAGGAGAAGGGAGGATCAGCGATGGTGGTGGTTTAAGAACAGCTTGACAAATATCACATTTCTTCCACTCTCTGTGTTACTTGGGTGGAATGCATTTTAGAATGATTACTTTGAAAAGCATAATTAATAAATTCCCCTCTGTTCTAACCTACCAGAACTGATGATTCATTCAGCTGTAATTAAGTATGAACATGTTCCAGACACTGTACAGTTTTTAAAGAGCCAAAATGGTAAATACAAACTTAAATTAATATTTTAAGTAGCCCTATTGTGTGGAAATAAATGTCTTATTGCATTCTATTATTCTTTATGCTACCTTCAATGGGCAATTAGGTAAGAACCTTTAAAGTGAATTGAAATAAATTGTAATGACTACTAGTAGATAGTTTCATAGGACAATGAAATAAGATGCTTATTTCTTTTAGAATTAAAGGAATTTTTATAGAAAAATCAAAACTATTTGTATATTATCAAGTTCTAAAATTGTTCATATTAACATTATTATTTTGGTTTGAAAACTAATAAACGACTTCTAGATAACAATATTTTATCTACTATGAACTTGCTGTAGTCCCTAACCAGGGAGAAATGTTAATGTAACTCTTAGGATTTGTGGAACATTTGGATTTCAGATAATTATCTGTGATTTCCTTTCTTGAATAAACATAATTGGCAGGGTTATGCCACAATGGGCATTGTATTTATGTATACAGTGTTTATCCTGGCTCAACCCCTAGATTATGGACAATCGTTTGGAAGTTTAAAATCAAAACTTGAATTAGATAAGAACTTTAATTATGGAGAAAGCTCTCATTATTGGATTCAATGTTTAGTTATAAACCAAATTATCATTACTCAAAGTGACTCTAATTAGGAACATCTATTAATTACAAATTGTATAAATGAGAATGTTAATGGTTTCTTTTTGAAGCACAGGGAGTTTCTGAATGTGTTTATCAATCCTTTCTTTACTGACAAAGATAACTTAGTCTTCCATTTTGACATTCTATCTAGCCTCTTTGGCTCAAAGTACTGAGTTGCAACCTGTTGTGACTTGTACCAAATAAAGTGTCTCTGCAGAGAATACATTTTCTGAATAGCTTTACATTTCCTGCCATTTCTGTGACTATAATGATAGTAGCATATATCATACTTATTGTGTTTAAAAATCTATGTTAGACAATAAGCAACTATCTCCCAAACAGAAGTCTAACCCAGGTGTGAAGGACCATAAAAGTTCATACATGACCAACAATAAATGCACTGAAACTGGAAACAGTTACACTGTGAGATGCATGCAAAGGAGATGGGAAAAAGAAAAGATTTGGGGAAAGGGTCTACAACGATGGGAACATATAAAACTTGGAACCAAATCAGGAGGAAGTGAATTCTGAGCTGCACTTTGAAATGGGCACAATTAGGGAAGAGCGGCAGGAAGCCCAAAATGGAAAAGTGGCCCCCAAATGACTTGGTGACAGAGGATGGCAAAGCATATTAACAACCGTGTGCCTTTGCCTGGCTAAAGCAATATAATTGACTAGAGGGGAAGGCAGGAGTCTACTAAGAATCTGTCCATTAGGTAAAGGATTTTTAACATTATCGAAGAAATTACTAATGCATCAGCGATACTAAGCAAGCACGTGATGGAAACAGTTATTTTTAGAAGATAGTCCCTGCAACAATCTGAAGAAAGATGAGAGAGACAAGCGCTGGTAAGATACCAAGGACACTATGAACTAGTTGAGTGGTTCTCCAAGTGTGGCTTGTAGATAGATTCTCAAGGGTTCCTAGACACTTGCACGGGGCTCACAATATTATTATTATAATGATATTAAGATGTTATTTTCCTTCCTCACTGTGTTGACGTTGGCACTGAGGTTGAGAAAGCCATGGTGGGTACCACTGCAGGTTCTTTCTCAGGAATCAAATCAGTTACAGCAAACTGTTCTAGTAATGTAGCAGTATATTCTTCACCAACTGAATACACTCCCTTCCCTGGCCTCCCACCCCCCTCCAAAAAAATATATAAATCTCAACCCTTGAGTACACACATGTATTTTTACTATTTGGCATGACTAGATGGGACATATATATAAGGCACTTCTCTCCGGCATAACAAAGTGTGACACTTGTGCCGGTGTTTGCATTGGTACGCTGGCTTAGTCACTGTTTCCAGAGAATCAGTGTTTTACTGGGAAGAACAACTAACAGACTCCGCTGATCAGACTTGGAATTTGGCAGACATTTCTCGAAAATAAAATAAGTGTGCCTGTCACTTAAAGGAACACAACTGGCAGTATTTATTGCCAGCGATAAAAGCTTGAACTTTCAAGTAAAATTAGAATTTTGAACAACTTGCATCTCTCACTGTGAGTTTGACAGCCACCCAATGCCTGGAGACTTTTCTGATGAGATTGGTGAAATTAACATGCAATTTTGTAAATCTACTATTGCATAATTGAATTCTGCATAATAGAAATCTGCAAATGATGGCATTATTTTCCAAATAATAAACATATGATGGCCGAAACCGGTTTGGCTCAGTGGTAGAGCATCGATCTGCAGACTGAAGGGTCCCAGGTTCGATTCCGGTCAAGGGCATGTACCTTGGCTGCGGGCACATCCCACGTAGGGTGTGTGCAAGAGGCAGCTGGTTGATGTTTCTCTCTCATTGATGTTTATAGATATCTATCTATCTCCCTTTCTTTCTGTAAAATATCAATAAATATATTAAACAAACAAACAAAACATATGATGTCACTGATGTCATGCATGGGTAAACAATCCATTCAAAATATAAGGGGACCAAAAGGCTTTTAGTGTAGCAAGAGTACAAATTGGTTGACATAGTTTCAGATTCCACATGGCAATTAATCTTTAAGAAATTACCACTTGATAAAAATCTTGGTGTTATTATCAAAGAAGAATATTCAGGATTATCTAAAAAGTTCATTAACATCATCTTCCTCTTTCCAATGATACATCTGTGTCAGACTGGATTTTCTTCATATTGTTCAACCATTTTGCAACAGATTGAATGCAGAATCAGATATGTGAACCCAGTTTTCTTTTATAATGCCACACATTAACAAATTTGCAAACATGTAAAACAATGCTACTCCTCTATGTATACTTTTTGAAAATAGTTATTTTTCTTAAAATATGTGTTTTATGTTAACATGTAATGGGTTTATTATTTTCAAGTGAATAAGTATTTTAAACTTTCTACATTTTAATTTCTAATGTGATAAATATTTACAGATATATCACACATAAAGAGAAAGCTCTTTGACATCCTCAATAATGCTTAAAAATATAATGGGGTCATAAGACCAATTTTAAGCTGAGTAAATAGTAAAACTGGTATGAAGGCTCATGTGCCTCATCATAGATGAAGATGAAGAGGCACATGAGACATGCTTGTTTAATAATTTGCATTATATCACCCCGTCCTTTTGATTTCTCTCCTAAAACCAAAATACCCCTTCCCTTTTTTTAAAAAATATATTTGATTGATTTTTCACAGAGAGGAAGAGAGAGGGGCAGAGAGTTAGAAACATCGATGAGAGAGAATCATCGATCAGCTCCCTCCTGCACACCCCCTACTGAGGATGTGCCCGCAACCCAGGTACATGCCCTTGACTGGAATCGAACCCGGGACCTTCCAGTCCTCAGGCCAACGCTCTATCCACTGAGCCAAACTGGTTCCGGCCCCTTCCCTTTTTCGAGCTATATATAGGATTCTCACACTATTTTCTTTCTATAAAAAGCAAGACAGACTTCATCAGAGCCTACCTGTGTTGAACAGGCTCTACAAAGGAAGCTTTTACAGAAACTGAAAGTCTAAGAAAGCAAAAAAGATGGAGGTTACCCATATAGGAATGTTATATATTGGACTTCTTTTATCTGGTAATCCCTTACAGTGAAATCAACTGTTTTCTGTGCCAAAGTCACATTTGCTAACAAAAGCTTAATGCTTGGTAACATTACAAGAACATTTATAGCAACTACAAAATTGTTTTGCCCCAGGTACCTGGGAAGGGCACATGGTCTGCATTTTCTCCAGTGAGGAAGATTCCTAGGGAATGCATGTCACACTGACCTGTGAGCAAAGTCACAGGCAGTGCCATCAAGGAGGCTTTTATTTTCAAACTAAAGGTGTTACAACTTAACATATGGCTGCTCTTCAGACTTCTGTGAAAAATAAGGAAAAGTCACAGGCCTGAAAGAGGATAAACATGAAGAATTCTTGCCATAACAACAGAAGAGGAAATGAAAGGGAGTTTAGATAAATACAGCAGGAACAGCACAACCCCAGGATTTGGAAAAAAAAATGTTAGTGGAGGCCAGTACTATACTGCTAATAGTCTTGTATAACTTCAGGTTGGTCACCTGAGGTCTTTGAAAATATACGTGATATTGACCTTAAAGTTAAGATTTGCACAAATATTTCCCATTTGCAACACATTTCCCCATCTATACTATCATTTGACCCCCGTTGCAAGTGGTAAGGAAGATAACTGTCATTTTCCCTTGTTTAGAAATGCAGAGCTGAAGCAAAATCAAGTGACTTAAAAAAGCAAGGTTAGTCAGTGACGTTGCAAGGATTTAAACCCAGACCTTCATTTGATGAACCTTGTGTAAATGCATTACAAGGAAATGTACAGCTCCCTTTCTTTATTTGTATTTGCAGAATTAATTCTGGGAAATTTTGAACCTTACAAGAAGTAGATTCAAACATATTTCTGTTCTCATTTGTACTTATCCCAGGCCAAGCAACTGACATATTTTAGAAAATTTCAAGAACATGAATGCTTTTAGTACCCAAGTGAGAATTTACAGAGGAAGAGGGTGCAGAAAGGCTAAGTGAGTTGTTTAATAGAATCATCTTACAATAACACAGAAATAATCCACACTGAGGAGTGTCTGGGCAGCCAACTTGCCATCTTGAGGATTGGATCAAAATGGACATTTTCTAAAGGCAGTACTTAGCATGTTAGCAACCTTTGCACTGTTTTCCAAGAAATATAGGGAAATCAAAAGCAGGTGAACAAACCAACAATTACTGGTAGATTTACCTTCTAAAGACAGATAGGTGCATTGTTGCATAAGAATATCACTCCATTTCATTAATATACTGCTTTCTTATTTACTAGAGTCCCAGTGCACAAAATTTGTACACAGTGTGTGTGTGTGTGTGTGTGTGTGTGTGTGTGTGTGTGTGTGTGTTCCTCAGCCCAGCCTGCGCTTTCTCCAATCTGGGACCCCTTGGGGGATGTGCAACATCTCTCTCACAATCTAGGACTGCTGGCTCCCAACTGCTCGTCTGCCTGCCTGCCTGACTGCCCCTAACTGCTTCTGCCTGCCAGCCTGATCACCCCCTAACCACTCCCCTACCAGCTTGATTGACATCAAACTGATCTCCTACTGGCCTGATTGACGCCAACTTCCCTTTCCTGCCTACCCATTAACCCCCAACAGCTCTCCCCTGCAGGCTTGGTCCTCCCCAACTGCCCTCCCCTACTGGCCTGGTTACTCCCAACTGTCCTCTGCCAGCCCAGTCACCCCTAACTGCCCTCCCCTTCCAGCTCAGTCACTCCTAAGTTGCATATTACCTCTTTGTTATATAGGATAAATCATTTTTATATTAACAAGTTAATGGGAAGGAAAGATAAAAGCCAAATGGATACTGAC
Source organism: Vespertilio murinus (assembly GCA_963924515.1). Taxonomy (NCBI): domain Eukaryota; kingdom Metazoa; phylum Chordata; class Mammalia; order Chiroptera; family Vespertilionidae; genus Vespertilio; species Vespertilio murinus. The sequence goes on along the minus strand of OZ004706.1, from coordinate 170,699,002 downwards.
CTCAGAGGTAAGACTAAACTAAATTGTTAGAAGAGAAAGAGTGGAAGCCAGGATGAGATATAAAACAAGCAAGATGATTGTAAATTAAAATGCAGTCCTTTTGAATATAAATGTACAAGATGACATGTTTGGCTGAAAAGCCATGGGATAAATGGCATTGTATAATGGAGGCAATATAAAAATCCTATAAGTGGAATTATTTTAATCAATCTATTGTAAGCTCTGTATAATGAAAATATTAAAATATAATCATGAAAGTTTATAGCCTATCTAATAAAGAGAGAATATACTAATTGACAGTAATACTGTTACAAAGATGGGAGCACCCACAGCCAATAAGGAGGGAATATGCTAATTGACTGCCACGCCCTCAAAGATGACAGTGCCCACCAGGGTGGCAGGCGCATGCCTGCCTCCAGAGTCCCCCCAGTTCCCTCAGCCCCCCAGGTGACCAGGACAGGCTAAAGCACAGGCAAGCCTCAGATGGTGGCTTCCCAGCTTCCCAGGACTGACCTTAGGCACAGGAAAGCTTTGGATGGTGGCTGCCCAAATGCTCAGGGCCACCTGAGGCTCAGATAACCAGGGCTAGCCAAGGTTTGTGCTGCCAGCAGTGGCGGCAGCAGCGGCATCACCTTCCCCTGATCGCTGAGTTGCCTCCTGCCCCTGAGGGCTCCTGGACTGTGAGAGGGGGCGGGCCAGGCTGAGGGACTTCCCTCCAGTGCATGAATTTTAATGCACAGGGCCTCTAGTATTTAACATAAATAGAATGATCTTTTTAATCACATATTTTGCTACTTGGACAGGCAACATCAGGAATTCAATCCAGTTTTAGGCTCTTTCTCCCTTCCTCTTTCTCTTTGAAATCTATTTTAAAAAATACCCCCAGAAAACAAATCTCACAAATATCTGTAATGTTTGAAGCTCATATCTCCTCTAAGCATTTTAATTGTCCTCAAAGTTGTGGAAAATAAAGTCCCAAAAGTTCTATTTTCACAGGAGTATTCAAATTGTCTATTTAGTTGAGTATCTGTTTGGGTTCAAAAAGGATATTTTAAAAATAATAGTTCCCTTTGCCCTAGCCAGTGTGTCATCATCCATGTACCAAAGGTCACCAGCTAGATTCCTGGTCAAGGCACAGGCCCAAGTTGCAGGCTTGCTCTCCTTTTAGGGTGCATGCAGGAGGCTGCCAATCGATGTTTCTCTCTCTCATTGATGTTTCTCTTCCTTCCTATCCTTTTCCCTTCCTCTCTCTCCAAAAATCAATAAAGCATATTAAAAAAATAAGGTATGTTTCCTCTATGCATATGTATATTTATTGGTATTATTACCATTGAAAATAATCTATATCTGTTGTTGGGACTGAAGTAAAATAAAAATCCAATATATTTTGAGATACAGGAATGGCTTCAATCAATTTACTTAGATTTGAAGGTGAGAAAACTGAGGCAAAAGGAAGTTACTTGTAAAACTCAAGGCTAGTAAGTGATGAAGCAAAGATTCAAACCCATGTCTTTGGTTATTGTAGTTTTTTACACTTGACTCATAATTATTTTTATGTTTATCATTTAATTTCCAAGCATTTGAAAGGACTTTATAGATAGCTTACTTATTGGGCATTATTTTAATCTCTGATAGTATCCCTTTCCTGAGGTCCACTTTGATATTTAACATAGGCAAAACTGACATTAACATAGGTTTTAATGGTTACTGTATGGGATATAATTCCCTCCCCTTTAAACCTATTCTTTTTTATTATATAAATAGTTGAAAATTGTTGAATCTTTTTATGTAATCTAGATTGGCAATCCACTGACTTTTAAATGCAATGTTTAATTAATGTATGATAAATGTAATTATGAATATGGTTTGGTTCAACTCTACTATCTTGTTATTACATTCCAATGCCCTACTTGATTACTCCTTTCCTACTTATTTTGTTACTTATTCTTTAATATATAATCTTAAGCCAATTATTGGCTTTCTAGCTCTACTTTTTATATTTTTTATTCAAAAAAGATTATAACATGGATCCTTAATTTAACATAGGCTACTTAGAGTTAATATTGTACTACTTTCTTTAAGAAACTTAGTAATAAAATTTCATTTGTGTTTCCTCCCTTGGGTCCTTGTGGTATTGAGGTAAAATATTTTCCACTGAAATAATATAATTATATATTATTTATTGTTTTTACTTTAGATAATATGACAAAATGCTATTATTTTCCTTTAACTAGTCATTCTTCTTTAAGTACACTTCGAAAAAATTATGTTTTATGTTTAGTTGTTTACCATTTCTAGGGTTACTCATTCCTTTTTTTAGATCCAATTTTCAATCTATTATAATTTACTTCAACTTGAAATATCTTCTTTAGCTTTTCTCTAAGTGTAGATCTGCTTAAGGTTAATTTAAAAACTTTTATTTATATAAAGATATATTTATCTTACTCTCATTTTTGAAGAATATCTTTGCTGAATATAGAATTCTGGTTTGACATCATGTTTTTTTTTTAAACAAATCTGGAAAATTCCCTTTGAGACTTAAATCACATGTAAACTAGAGTGCTTGTTCAGTACTTTAGAATAGGTCACTGAAGCATTGATTACTTTTTTAAAAATCTCTTTTTAATCTTTGTTCTTCATATTGGGTAGTTTCTATTAATTTGTCTTTAGGTTCACTAAACTTATCTTTAGCAATATGCAATCTGATTTTTTAAAATTGATTTGAGAGAGAAATATAGATTTGTTATTTTACTTATTTATGCATTCATTGGTTGATTCTTGTACGTGGCCGAAGGATTGAACTCACAACCTTGGCATTTCAGGGTGATACACTAACCAACTGAGCCACCCAGCTAAGGCTCCAAACTGATGTTAAGGTCAATCAGTGCGCTTTTTATTTAAGATATCGTATTCATCTATACAAAATCTCTGTTTGATTATTTTCTACAGTTTTAATTTTTATGTTAAGAGTCTCATCCTCTCTTCACTTATATGACTATGTTTGGGTAGGTCTGTTTGGGCTTTGGAGCTTGATCCTAAGGTGTAGTCCTTTCTGAGGACATGGTCATTACTCAAAAAGCATGGATTCTCTGGGGCCTCAACTGAATGTCTGAGGTACTCAGTGAGGTCTCTGCATGGGTTCCCCAACATCATCTAGCACTATGGCTCCTCTAATATTTCCATTTAGCACTTAGATCTTTAGTAGGGAATCTCTGCTACATAAGTCTCACTACTCACATTGGTGCAGAATGTGCAGTAAATCCTCATGTAGACTTATACCTGTAACTTCCTTACATAGCAACCTCTTCTTTGCCAATTGCCCTGTAAATTACAACTTTTTTTTTTGGCAGTGTAGTGTCCTAATCTTTATATCCTCAACTCAGCAAGACAGTAGTTTAACTTGATCTCCATCTTCCTGAATTAAAGCAGGAAAATAACCCAAGCAAAAACGCTGAAAAAACTGTGGGGCTCACAATGTGTATTTCCCTTCCTTTAGAGATCAGAGGACTGCTGTGACCATTGTCCAATGTCTGAACACAGTTTTCTCAAATATTTTGTCCAGTTTTTTTTTTAGAGGAAAGGTAGGTTCAATATCAATAACTCATTTAGGGCTAGAATGAAAAAATACATGGGTTTGGATTTAATTTCTTAAAACCCGTGAGATAGTATTTGTGAAGTAGATACTATTATTATAACCCAATTTTGTAAAGAATTAAATTCAGACTAATATTGAGTAGAGGAGTCAGAATTTGAATCTCAACAGTCGAATTCCAGATTCTGTACTCTGATTCCATATATGAGCTGCCTCTGCAAAATGAAATTGTGCTTATTTCCTTCAAAATATTTATCACATTCTTTTCTCATAGATGTATTAATATTTATTTTTTTTAACTTTGCTATTTTTCTGCTATGTATAAATACCATATATTTCCTGTTTAAAACTGCCTCCTCATTGCCTAGCAAGGTGCTTGGTAGCAAGCCAACAACTATTTGTTGAATGAATAAACTAATTAATGAATGTAGATGCTGCCATTATAAATTATTTTTTGAAAATAGAATCTTTTTCATATAACTGATATTTGTATTTCATCTTGCTTGCCACATTGTGGCATCAAAATTCTGCAGCAAAGAACAAACAAAAATCTAAAGGTAAGAAATGTTCAAAAAAGTGACATACATGATTAGAATCTTTACAATTATATACATCAAGACATAATTATATGATGGAAGAAAGTTACAGCAGAATTTTTACTCTTGACAAGACAGCAGTAATTAGAAATCAGGCTGGTATGTTCAAAATATCTACTGATAAATAATGACACTAGTTAATGAAGTCAGTACAGTGTTCATATATTTGACTGGTGAATCTAGGTGTCACTCCCCACCCTCCCCACCCCCAAGTGTCATTTTTTATTAAAGTTAAAAAAATGCCCATGTTTGCCACTTTGAATATAAAATTAACAAAAAGAAAGAAATATTTTTGCTAATAATTATTTCCAGAGACTTTGTATACTGTATTATCATATTTTAAATGTCAATACTAAACTAATTATGTTTAAAATGTATCTTTGTTGAACTTAAAACTGTAAAGTTATGGTTCTCATAGTCTTCTACATGACAAAACAATATGCATTTATTCATATAAGAAACAAAACTACATGATAGTTTTAAGCTAATTTTATGTTAAAAAATCTCTGAAAGATATGCTGTACACTTCACATTTACATAAAATTAAAGAAAGGATGCTTCAGCAAATGCAAATAAGTGCAAAAAGGAATATTTTGATTCATGATTAGAATCAATCATCACAATATGATAATAATAAAAAAACAAAATTTTGCATTCAGAGAATAACTAATGGTTGTAAGCTATTTATAGACCGAGTATCCTGACTAATTAATTTAGAAATACATTGATTGTATTTCAATGTCTGATTTTAAATCTGAGCTCTTTGAAAACATTTTAATATTAGAATTATGTGCACTCACTTCCGCAGTTCCGCAATATGACAAGCCCGGCAAAATGATTTATTTCACTTGGTGCATTATTAATTGTATGAATTGACTGTTTAACCTCTATTGATTTATATTTCTTACTTAATGTTCAAGTTATAAACAGAAGCAGAAATTATTGTAAAGCAGAAAAAAATTTACAAGAGTTAATTCTAGCAAATAGGGAAGAAGATTTTACTATTCAGCATTATGTATCCTCCCTTCAGTAATTTGCAAGGTCTTGAAAGAACACTGTTTGTTTTAAAATAAAAGTTTTTAAGTCTAAATAATAAACTTATTGAAGATAATCCTTATATTCTCAGGAATAATAGCTTTTAACTGTTTATTTTTTATTTTTTATTTCAGAGAGAAAGGTGAGGGAAAGAGAGACAGAAACATCAATGATGAGAGAGAATCACTGATCCACTGATTCTTGCATGCCCCTACTGGGGATTGAGCCTGCAACCTGGCCATGTGCCCCTGACCAGAATCAAATCTGGGTGGGACACTTTAGTCCCCAAGCCGATGCTCTATCCTCTGAGCCAAAACAGCTAGGGCAATTGTTTCTTTTTTTAAATTAAATTTTATTGAGGTGACATTGGTCAATTTGGATTTTAGTGGAATGTTTGTTCCATGTTCATTTCTTATAACACTGAATATAATTTTGACCTGACCATACCACTTGGGACCCTTTTATTATTGTAAGTATTTTGAAAATTCATCAAATCATTATGCTATCCAAGAGATATTTTTTCTTGAAGTGTAGACCATGTTAGTGGTCCTGTTTATGTGTAGTGAAAGACATGGAGAAGGTGATATATAATTATAATTACTTTTAGTGCACTTCAATTCATTTGCTTACATATGTCTATAGATTTTTATGGGCTAGTCCCAATTTCAAATATTTTCCCCCGAATGCTCACAAGTCACCCAAAAAATCCCAGTAATCCAAAATACTAAAATACATGTTACATTTTCAATATTGATTGTTTTAAGTGGAAGTGGAATATAATTCTTGGACAGGCCATATGTCTTGATACTGGGTTTGGAAACTATAGGGAACTGAATTTTCTTTCAGTGCCAAAGAAAATATGCCTTAGGTTCGGTAGTTTATTTACTCAGAAAAAATATCTTTCAAGCAGGTTATCTTGTGAATTTCAAAGCGATTTTGTTGTCTGCCGGTTCTTGATGTCAATCTTAAGCTTACAAGCTTGAGGTCTCCTCAGGGCTGTGAAGGATCTTGGGTAGAACTTTCTCATCTTTGTGGATGTGGAGTTGTAAGTGACTTTTCTCAGGCTGGCAGATCTCCTGCTTACACAATAGGTCATAATATGATTGATGGTTACGTTTCCTAGTGGTTATTAACAGGGCAGGCATTTTTCTTTCATGTTGGTATTAGTTTTGCTGTTTGTATCCAAAAGAATATAGGCTGTGAGATCAGAGGATGGACAAGACAGATGTTCTAGGTAAATTGCTCTAAGTCAGGCAGGGAGGGACAGAGGCATCGTAATTCTAAGAAAAGAGTTATTTGAAAGGCATAACAGAATCACTTTATCTTTGATGTAGATTAAACTGATTATTACCCAGGAGAAGAAGAGCAAAGCTTTTAAGAAACAGGCCACAGAGAGGAATAATTTCATAGGAAAAAATAGGCCTGGGGATTCTAAGAAGTCACCAGATAATGTAACAAGACAGAGTTCCGAAGAGTAATAAAATATATATAAGAGAACAAACTTTTAAGGACATAAGTAAAAAGTGTTTCATACCTTTGGACAGTTCTCATGCCCTTAATAGTGTCCTTTGAATAGCTGTGTTATCACCAAAAAATAAGCAACGAACTTTCAAGCTTTTCTCAGGTTTCCCTTCCACCGTTTTCCATACTTTGTGTAATTTTGGAAATCCTCTCATCCTTCAGTATCTCCTCCTTTAGTTACTTTATTGTCTCCCTCCTTTCTTCCTACATAAATTTGCTACCAGTTATTTGTCTTTGTATTTTATCCTGCATTATGAAATAATCATTTATGTCTATTTCTTTCATTGGGGTTTTAAAAGAAAATATATTTGATTGATTTTTTACAGAGAGGAGGAAGAAAAATAGAAATATCAATCAACTGCCTCTTGCGTACCCCCCACTGGGGATGTGCCTACAACCAAGGTACATGCCCTAGACCAGAATCGAACCTGGGACCCTTCAATCTGCAGGCTGATGCTCTATCCACTGAGCCAAACTGGCTACAGTTCTTTCATTAGGTTTTGAGATGCCCTTTGTGGTGTCTATGATTGTCTAGCTTGACATAACTCAAGTAATGAGGAAATGTTTTTTCTGTTTGGTCTTTAATTTTAAGTGGAATGGGAATTGATCATACAAGTTGACAGGATAGCCTCTGCTTGCATAGATAGTACTTATTTGTGGTTATTAATATTTCACTTTACCTATGCGCATGATTCAAAGCAAGGTCAGGTTTCCTCATCCGTAGATAGCATATAACAAGCTTCGTCTCAATAAAACTTGCCACACTTGCTATATCTTCAGCCGATGCTTCGAATGGTTTCCCCAGAACTGCCCCTTTGCTGCAAAGCTTAAAAAACACACACAATACTTTAAATATCCTAATAATATTGGGATATAATTTATCTTTTAAATAAGCAAAACACATATGTGTACCCATACTTTTACCAAACTACGAGTAAAATATTAGTGTTTTGATTATAAATGAAATAAATTGTCTCTGTTCACTATTATGTGTCTATAATGGAAAATAAGTAACACATTTTATTGTAAAGTGCTTCCTGTAAAATATTTTAGAAGTATGATACGTTTTAAAGGAGCGTCAATTGCTAGGAATGTCTGTTTTAAAAATAAAGCACACAATAAGCAAAGACATTAACAGAAAACCAGGTATAAATCACATTAAATACCAGTGCTTTTATGAAAACCCAGCTGAGCAATGATCTAGCACACTATCAAGTTTGATTTAATATAATAAGAGGTATCGGAAGTAAACTCCTAGGAGCCATTACCATGATCAGTGATTAATTTGAGTCTGAATCATACTCTCTAGGATGTTATTGAAAGAAGAGAAGTAAAAATTTATTAGAGTTTATTGGCAGAGGCCACAGTATCTGCAAAACATGGCAAGAATGTGGAATTCTTAATAAAAATTCCAGGAAGTCAATGGTTTCTGGACACTATGAATAAACTATAGAGAATAAATAAAAATTTTTGGAGAACCCCAAACACTAAGAAGTGTCAATAATATGACAAGGGTAGATGAGCACTTTCTACCCCCACCTCATAATTTTCTACTGTTCCTTTGATTCAAGGATGATGGGGAAGAAAAAATGCCACCTTCTGTGTAGGGACCTTATTCTGCACCTTTGCTCTTTTCTATTGTGTCATTTTGTTTGCTATTATATCACAGTATTCAAATTCTAGAACTTTTTATTTTATTTTATTTTATTTTATTTTATTTTATTTTATTTTATTGTTTAAAGTATCACAAATAGTTGTACATATGTCTCCTTTTTATCCTCATTGACCTTCCCACAGCCTCCTTTACATCCCGGCACATGCCCAAATTCTAGAACTTCTTGAATGATTTTTATCTTCTAAATAAAATCAGCATTATCTTTTTCAAGTCTTAAGTCCCCAGACTTCCTGGACTATTGATACAGAAGTTTACAGAAACAGTAAAGAAACAAACAAGCGACGCATTTTATATATTCTTTGCCCCTTCCTGTCTGTACTCCTCTGTCATATGGTGGAGCAGACAAACTTCCTTTCCCAGGCACACTTACTGTGGGATAATGTGGGCCATTTAGGGAGGAGTTGGGGAGTAGCTTCCATGAGGGCATTCAGATCCTACAGAGCAAGAGGAAGCCAACCTTCAGATTTGATAATATTGAAGGCTTTGTCTATGACTACCAAAGCAAGTGAAGAATGGATGCCTTATCTTCTAATGTCTGCAGTATTTTCTACTTCTATGAGACTCAAGGCCAGAAAAGAAATAAAAATAATCAATCTTAACACACTGAAGGGAGTACTTCATAAAACCAAACTGTAAAACAGCACTGAGAGACAAAGGTAATTTTTTTAATTCACATTAAAATGGGAAACAGGCAGCCTGCTGGGTAGATTTTTACGTATATTTGTAGTAATCTTGTTTTATCAATCAAGTTTTGTAAGATAGAGGACTTCCTTGATTTATAATAATCTTATCAAAGATTATTTTATTTGTTTTTGTCAAAGTGGTACATCTCTGAAATAAGTTTTGAAATAAGGCAAATATGTAGAGAATATGTTGAATTTAAAGGTAGAATTATAAGTAAGTGTAGACAAAACACTGATATGATTATAAAAAACAGTCCAGATATTTTACTGAATTTTAAAAATTTTATGCAGACATTTGTGAAGACAGAGAAGATAATTCTCTAGAAGGTAGAGGATTTTAATATGGTCTAGATTTGCTTGAATGTAGGAAAAAGATTTTGTTCAAGTTATAGTTGTCTAAAACTATATACTAAATATTTGATGAACTACATTATGGAGATAAGGAAATAGACACTTTTAAACCACCAGCTATGTCAGTGAGAAGACTTTGAGTTTGGAAAAATAATACTAGGTGTTAATTTTTTATTTCATAATGAAGCCTAAAATATTTTTTTAATCAAGCATGGATAAATTAAAAACATAATATTAAAAGGAAAAGGCAGTGAAAACCTTTATGGGTGTAGTTGTTTCTATAAGAAGCTAGATATTGAGATTTCAATAGTAAAATAAAATAACAAGCTCAAATTTTAATAAGAAAATACTTATTTTACAAACTATATTTGATAATTTCCTGAAAACTAGGTGATAATACTTTTTCTAAAGTTTTTCTGTTATTCTAAGTAATAAATATCAAACCTATTTTCAGAAATTGTGGCACACAGAAATTTCAAGGTTTGTCAAAAACATAGATACAAATAACATACATCCTACTAATAACATATGTAACCAATATTAAATATTACATTGTGGGTCCTATTCTTAAAAATCCCACACACTTAAAAAAAATTAGGATCATCATTAACAAGATATTGCTAATAGGTTCTCCCTTAATTAAATATTGTGTGGTGAAGTTTGCCAACTATATTTCTTAGACATAATTTTGAGTGATCTCTTAAGATCTCAGACAGAACAATAAATATTGAAAAACATGGCATCATTTTAGTTATTAAATATTAAATATCAATGAATTAGGATATATTATCCATCCAACCAGTAATTCTTTAAAAAATATATATTTTATTGATTTTCTTAAAGAGAGTAAAAGAGAGAGATAGAAACATCGATGAGAGAGAAACATCGATCAGCTGCCTCTTGCACAGCCCCCATGGGGACATGCCTGCAACCAAGGTACATGTCCTTGACCAGAATCAAACCCAGACTTTCTAGTCCACAGGCTGATGGTCCATCCACTGAACCAAACCGGTTTCGGCCCAACAAGTAATTCTTAAGGTTTTTATATTGTTTTTGAATTTAAACTATGGAAGATTTTAAAATATGAAAAGGCAGTATTCTTTTGGTTATTTTGAAAAAGTGAGATTAAGGAAGAGAGGAAATAAAATTCTAAAGAAATTAAAAATTATATATGTGTAAATTGTAAATTAGAAGCAAAAACTAAAGAATTAAGTGATAGAATGAAATCAGAAATGTAGAGGACAATCTTTAAAAATGAAAGATATTAAAGAATTCATTACTGATGAATTTTTATAATTTCTAAAAGGTTTTCATGCACATGATTAATTTAGTATCTTAGTATTTCCATGAAGCAGATAAAACAATCTGCTCCATTTGATAGGTATTAAAACCCATGCAAAGAAAAGATTAGTGATTAGCCCCAGTTCGTAGCAGAGGCTAGAACTAATTTTTTTCAGTTTTGTTTTTAAATAAATCTTTATTGTTGAAAGTATTACATATGTCCCCTTTCCCCCATTGCCCTCTCTAACACTCCTTTCCCCCTAAACCAGTGGTCGACTTGCGAGCCACATGCGGCTCTTTGGCCTCTGGAGTTTTTAGCAAAGGCCAGCTTAAGAGTCCCCTAATTAAGTTAATAACAATGTACCTACCTATATAGTTTAAGTTTAAAAAATCTGGCTCTCAAAAGAAATTTAATTGTACTATTGATATTTGGCTCTGTTGACTTATGAGTTTGCCCTAAACCATCACCATTCTACCACCTGTGTTCATGGGTTTTGCACATACACACATGATTTCATTGGTTGGTCTCTCCCCCAACCTCCCTCGCCTCTGCATTCCCTCTGAGTTCTGACAGCCTGATGGATGTTTCCATGTCTCTGGGTCTGTTTTTGTTTATCGGTTTATGTTGTTCATTAGATTCCACAAATGAGTGAGATCATGTGATATTTATCTTTCTCTGACTGTCTTACTTCACTTAGCATAAAAAGTAGATCCTCGGATTACTTTGGAAATCCATTCTTACATAATGGGATTTTTGCCATAAATTGAACTCACCTACATAAGCACCTACATCACTCATGTGGAGCACATACACAGCAATAATGAAATGAAACAGTAAAAAAAAAGTTAAAAGAAAGATAACATTCCTGACCTTTACTTATAAATAATAAAACACATAAAGCATATATGTATATAAGTCGAAATGACAGAAATAATCTAAATTATTCTATTTTCTGTTAGTTCAGTAGGCCTTGTCAACAATTTACAATGAAAATATGACTTCTGGATTCTCCCTGAGTTTAATATGCTTCCTTTTTCTTTCTTTCTTCACTATATAGGTCCTTTTCAAAGACCTGTGTTTGTTTAAGAGTCTGATCTATGCCAAATGTTTGCTAGAGATTGGGTTGGTGGTTTCTTCTTGGTTCTTCTTGCAGGTCACCTTGGTGTTGTTAAACCTTGCATATAGAAATTCCTTTGCCAGGAGAATTGGAGGGGAACAACACTAAATCCAAACAAACTTCAACCTCCAGAGTTCACTGCTCTTTCTTTCACCATATCTTCAACTTCATTTCTCAAGCTGAGATACATTGCTACTGGTCAATTTCCATTTCTCAAATGTTAAAAGGACTATTTTATACATGGATAGGAAAAGAGAGATACTAACAGTGGAGCTAGGGGATGAAGTAGCACTGAGAGTCCCAGAAATGAGTCTTTGAACAAAGTCAGGGACTGATGCATTCTAGTTGCAAAAGGCCCATGTCTTTGAATTGGGCATGAAATAGTTACAGGTAATACTCTAATTTTTAATCATTTTTTCCTTGGGGCTTTGTTTTTTTGAAATTCTATCTGGTGTTTGGTAGGACTCTTGCAGTAATCCTATTTTTAGAAATTTCTTCATATAGGTTAATGCATATGGTGGAATGAGAACTAGACACAATAGCTTACCATCACACTTACCTGTAAAGTTTTCAATGGAATCTTTAACAATTCTTTTAAAAATATATATTTTATTGATTTTTTTTTACAGAGACGAAGGGAGAGGGATAGAGAGCTAGAAACATTGATAAGAGAGAAACATCAACCAGCTGCCTCCTGCACACCCCCTACTGGGGATGTGCCCATAATCAATGTACATGCCCTTGGCCAGAATCTAACCTAGGACCTTCCAGTCTGCAGGCTGATGCTCTATCCACTGAGCCAAACCGGTTTTGATAAAAAATTATTTTTAAATACCTAACTAAATGTTCAGACTGAAAGGATCTCAGAACTAATAATTTTAAATTTTAATAAATATCTTTTTATATTCTCTTAACAGGATGGAAAGAAGCTCTACAGTGTAGAATAACACCCATTGGTTTGAAGTTTTCTATCATCTTGTTTCATGAAAGAGGAATGAAACACAGAGAGCTCATCACTTGCAACTTTCTACACGGTGCCACACAGATCTACTAAAGTGTCTCCATGGGACAGGCAGAGTATGTGAAGCTAAGAGATGCCGAGAATTATGTTCACACATCAGCAGACTTAAAAGTACCATCAGGGTTTCAGAAGCAATGCTTTTCAGCCAAGTAGGCCATGGTGTGACCTCTATTAAATTTATGGGGATTGAAGAAATGAGGTTACTCCCTGGGTGACAAGCTGTTGAATGACAGTAAAAAGTAATTAATCACCCCTACTCCTATTTGTTAAAATAGCTTGCTTCAGTATTTTTTTTTTTCAGGTAGCCTTCAAATAGAGGTGTGGCCACCGTGTGTTCATTCCACTGCGTATTTCACCTTGATATGACCAGGAAATAATTTGTTTATACTCTGAAGCATGTAGATGACACCCATTACCTTCAGGTTTTTTTGTTTTGTTTTGTTTTTTTTTTTTTTTTTACTGGGATACCCCTAAACTCTATCTATCTAATATATAAGGCAGATTAGCAATGTGGCAGGAGTGAGATAAATTAATACAAGAAATCTTCCTTTCTTCTTACCCCTGTATTTTAGGTTATAAAGGTAGTGATTTTAAAATAAATATAACGCTAACAGTAGGCTTATTTTTGTGGTAATTATCTGCATTATAAAGTAAATATATTATCACATGCAAACTTATCTCTTGTACAATAATTATACTAGCTAGCATTTACTAAGTGCTGA
>OZ004706.1:170648924-170685207 GCA_963924515.1 Vespertilio murinus | reverse complement strand
TGTATTATAGGGGATAAGAGAGTAAATGCTTGTCAAGATCACAGGTGTCCTTGTCTGGGGTCCAGGCCTTGGCTGGTAGCAGTGAGCAACCTGGATGATGACTCAAGCTAGAACTACCAGTTCCCTAGACTGGGGAGTTTCTGATGGACTCCTTCATCTCCTTTGCTGAACAGCAGTAACAATAGAATTAATATTTTGAGGGAATTTGATAACAATTGGAATTTGTGGGAACCTTGGTCTTAATAAATAAATAAATTGCAGATTTCTTTATTTTCCAGTTGATATGCATGTTACTTGAATGTTTTTCATAGCCTCATTTTGCTTAAGTGGGAAAAGCTGGGCTGTCTGGGAGGGTATGTTTTCTTTAGAAATGTTGGGGTAACAATACTAAAACATGCTTTTAACAGGCCATATTTTTTAAGAACTTAAGAATGAAAGGAAATAAAAATCCAATAATCCAAAATTCATTGCCTTCTGATACATCACGAGTTCCCTCCCATTCACTTGATTTCTCTTTCAGTTATCATGGACATTGATAGCAATATTAATTATTTTGGAGTAAACTCCTATTAATTATTTTGGAGGAGTACATAAGTCAGCAATTACCATGAAAACACAGCAAAACAAACTATTTCCAAACTCACTGGCGTATACTAATATGCAGTTATTTCTTATCCACGTAGCTGCAGGTGTCTAAGGTTAGACAAGCTGGGTTATGTTCAGCTGGAGTTGGGCTCAAGATGACAGTTAACTCCAACTTTACTAGGACTTGGAATAGCAGCTATCCGAGACATGTTTTTGTTATAGAAAAGGCAGTAGTAGAAAGGGTAACAACTGGTCAAACACATTTAAAGTCTTGCTCGTTTCAGGTCCATTAACCTTCCACCATAGTGGATCCCCTCTGTTTGCTTCTTGAATTTGAGGATCTAGTTCTTTCCATAGGTTTAGGAAGTTCTCATCCACTATTTGTTTGAATAGATTCTCTGTTCCTTTCCCCCTCTCTTCTTCTGGTATGCCTATTATTCTGATAATGGTTTATCTGATGGAGTCAGATAGCTCTCATAGAACACTTTAATTTAAAAAATATATATATTTTATTGATTTTTTTACAGAGAGGAAGAGAGAGGGATAGAGAGTTAGAAACATCGATGAGAGAGAATCATCTATTAGCTGCCTCCTGCACACCCTCTACTGGGGACGTGCCGGCAACCAAAGTACCTGCCCTTGACCGGAATCGAACCTGGGACCTTTCAGTCCGCACGGGTCGACGCTCTATCCACTGAGCCAAACCGGTTTCGGCAGAACACTTTAATTTTTTTTAAAAAAATGTTAAGGTCTCTTCTTCCCTCGGTATCATTTCTATCTTTGATATCATAAATTCTTTCCTCCATCTGGTTGGCTCTGTTTCCTCTGCTCAGCAGTTCACTCTTAATCTCCTTAGTTGAATGTCTCATCTCCAGGATTTATGTTTCGTTCTTATTTAAAGTTTCCATTTTCTTGGTAAAGTACTTGTTTGGTTCATTAATTTGCTTGTCTGTACTTTCTTGCATCTCATTGAGTATTTTAAGAACTGAAATCTTGACTTTTCTGTCATTTACATCACATATTTCCATGTGTTCCAGTTTGTTTTCTGGAGACTTTTCATTTTCTTTCTGAGTTGCCTCATTACTGTGGCTATTCATGGTATTTGCTGGGCTCCTTCTCTGTCTAGGCATCTATGTATTATTGGCCCTTTTCTAATAACTTTATAAGAAGACCTCTTCCTACTATTTTCCAGTAGGTGGCACTGAGTCACAATTTTAACTGTGAAATTCCAAAGCTGACTTCCACAGCTGCAGCCAATATAACTGCCTTGCTTGGGGGTGTGGCTTGTTTTGGCCTCTCAGTAGTGGTGACCTTGGACCTCCAGGGGGTACCCCCTTCATGGGCTATCAGTCACAGAGGGAAATAGTGATTTTGCTGTAATAGTTCTCGTTTTGCAGATAACATGCTCCTCCTCCTGACACCAAAGAGACAGGAGGCAAGTTTTGGGAATCTAAGGGGTGGCAGGGCTCGGTGGCTCTGATCCTTTGCTTGGAACACCAACTGCCTGACTGTGACCAGCCACATCAGAACCCAGGCACTCTGTCCTCACCCAGGTATTTCGGCTGGCCCAGCCACAGTTTGCACTACACACTCCTGAAGGTGTGCCCACTGAGATACTCTGCTCCTCCTCACCGAAGGAAGCACTAGCTGCAGCTGACTTCCTCCCCTCTGTGGCTGAGCTGGCCACAAGATCCTGCCTGCAGGGCAGCGTCTGTGGCCATCTGAGCTCTCCTCCCTTCTCATCTGACCTGTTCGTTCCCATTTGTCCAACATTAGATGCTTCAAGGCGTGGAACTCTCAGGCATGCCTCTATGCTGACCAGGGAATCCTTTGTTGAGTTACAGTGGATCGACTTGTACACATTTTGGGGAGACACCAAGGGAGTCTTTCATGCTGCCATTCCTCTGACATCACTCATCAGAAATAGTTCTGAGACTGTGTCTACAGCATGTTAAGTTGTTATATCAAAAAATTTCTCAGATCAAATAAGCTTGCAGATAGGCTTTGACTGTGGGGCTACTAAAACTATTGAACATACTAAAATGCATATTGCAAATATCTGAGAGGAAAATATGGCATTCAATATTTTACAAACTTATTTGACCATAGAATCCTGTCCCTGCAACAAATTCTTTTTAGAAAGGATATCCCGAGGGCCTAGAGATTTGTGAAATTCATGTTGGGAAATAATGTCCTAAGGTAATGTCTTAGGACATTAAGAAATAATGTCTTATTTCTTAGTTCAAATGGGACCTGCATCTGTTTAATATCTTAATTTTGAGGTAAATATTTCTAAAAAGAATATGAGAAGAGAAAGAAGCAAACTTAGCACACCTGACCCCAAGGCTATCTAATTACCGTATTTGCCGGCATATAAGATGATTTTTTGGCCCTGAAAAATACGTATTTGCCGGCATATAAGACGACTGGGCATATAAGACGACCCCCTAAAATTTCCACAAAAAATACAGAGTTTGTTATATACTCGCCGTATAAGACTACCCCCCACTTGGAGGCATATTTTTCAGGGCCAAAAAGTCGTCTTATACACCGGCAAATACGGTATATTGTTGATATCGCTTGTATACTCTATTTCAATTTATTTGTTACTTGTGTTACTTTGAGTTGGTCAAATCCAGGCATGTCTTACTGTCTTTTAAAATCCCCCTTTTAAACATTTCAGAGCTATTCAATGTACATATCTAAAGTAAACAAGAAGTTAATGCTTGCAGATGTCAAGAAGATTCTATTTTTAGTCCAAGAAAGAATGGAGTTCTGGGGGCATTTACTCCACACTGTTTCATCAGGTATAAAATTCTGATTAGTAAAAAAAAAATTTTTTTTAATTAGCAATACCAATAGATAACTTCCTTTCTCAAAATGCATTTTTAAATTAACACTTTGATGTTGTGCTGTGGAGAATAACACCTTTTAAAAAAGAAATACCCATGAGTCTGGGGCAGTTTTAGATTGGTAGATAATACTATTTTTTACCTAAAATTTTGTAGAATGTTATAAATCTGAAAACAATAACAACAATGAAAAACAGCTTTTAATAAACAGATTTTATAGCCATCAGGGATAATAAAAAGTTTGAAGAATATATCATGTGACATAAATGAGAGGAATATATTATCAATATTGTGACTTGTAAGAGTTTATTCTTCAAAATAGGAAAAGGCAAATTATTCGCTGATTTTTCAGGTAAAATATCAGTATGTTTTTTCATAATCCCTGTCTTATCAGCGCATCTCAATGTCCACAGAAGGACGATGTGGGGTCAGATGTTCAGGTAGCAGTGATCCCCAACCAAGCCCGTCAATATGGCGGGCAGTGTGTGATCCTAATTGTAAAAGGCAGCAAGTTCTTCAGGACCTTTAAAAAGAGTTTCCGAAGAGCTGCTGAATATTTAATTCTGCACTGTTAAATTTATTTCTATGGGCCTTTGGAATTTATATAACACTTCTATGCGTTACCGTATTTTCTCTTTGCAAAGCTCATAGAGGCAGGTCAGGCGGTCACTCACTCCCATCTTATGGGTAATAAATCTGAGTCTCAAAGAGAGCAAGCGACCTGTCCAAGGTCACACAGTTCATAAGAGCAGAGGAAGACATGAAAAATAATTCTTCTGATTTCAAATTCACTGTTTCCCCCATATCTTTGTATACTTCTTTCTGAAATGTTATGTTCAGAAGGTTTGATTTCAAGTATATTGTTCATATTATAAATTAGACTGAAACTCTCTAATGAGTTTAGTTGAAAAATGTAAAGAAGGGGGAGTGGGAGGTGTTTTTTATTATAAAGTATTTTCCCCCCGATTTAAATATTTTAGGAGAAAAGAGGCATACAATGAACAGAAGATCAGAATTCTGGAAAGGGACTTTAAAGCAGTACTTCCGGATCTATGCAGAGGAAAATAAGTTTTTATAGTACATTCAAATCATCTCTTCATACAACAATAAAACTTTGCTTAAAGAACAATCATTGAAACTTCAATGTAAAAGCAGGCATGCTGTTTCCAAGAACTGGTATTGAGACATAACAGAAAGGAGTATTTTTGCTGGAGAACTAATCATGATTTTAAGGGATGTGAGAACAGGGGATAACTTGCTTTGATGGCTCTCTGTTCAAGTGCACAAGAAGGAAAGGATCACTTTCTCTCTCACCAGCTAATTCTTTCATATTATAGTTACCTAAAGGCCCTGTAAAAATGTTTTCCATTTCTGAAAGAAAGGGTAAGATTCACCCAGACAAACAGAAAGTGAGTTTCTATACTGATATTGCTTAGGAAATACAGGTTTAACATGAAGATATCACTTACCACCTCCTGTTTGCCTACTAGTATGTGCTGCTGACAACGGCAGCCCTTAGGAGAAAACGTAGCAAGGCAAAAAAGTCTACCTCGATATTTTAGCTAGTCATCTGTGAGGGAAGAAACTCAGGAGGAAATGTAATGATTGTAACACTTCCGTAGTGAATTACTAGTATACTATAACGTAACTGAAATGTGCCAATATTCTTACAATAATAATATCAATCATGTATGGAATATCTTTACATATGCCATGAATTGTGCTAAGCCGTTTACTTGTATTGCCATGGGAGATAGGTGCTAATGTTATTTTCACTTTACAGGAGACAGGATTTAGGCTTAGGCAGCTTAACTAACTTTCTCAAGGTCACAAAGCTATCATAAACAGCTAAGTTTGCAGTCAGACTCATGTAGCTCAGAAGGCATTCTCTTTACCGTTACACTTTTGAACACTCTAGTGGTTCAATACTGGGTAACTACACTACTGGTATGACAGTACTGGCTCCCGGACAGGAATTGTACACATTCTTCTGTAGTAATCTACCCCTTATCAGTCATGGCTATTGGTTCCCAAGCTAGTACCTAATACACAAAAGGCAAGGAGAGACTGAAGAAAGAGACAGGCCACTCCAGATTGGTAGATGGCAGGTTTAACAACAAGGAAACTTACATGTGAGGTTATTTGGATGACCACAATACCTCTGTACCCACCTGCCAGAATCTTAAAAGTTTTAAAGGCTTTAATAGGGTTTAATCACGTGTTCAGTCCAGATGATTTCAACAGCACATTAATTTCTCAGGGTTGCACTCTTGAAATAGTCCTGGCTGTGAGAACAGTGGGTACAATGTACATTTCAAGGACAGGGGAGGGTGAAAGGAGTTTGATTGCCTGGGTCTAGCTCCCAGGTCAACTGGAGGTCATGTCTTCTTGATAACCTCCTCCGACATGACAAAGTTAAATAACACATGTAGAGGGGGGAAAAAAGTTAAACACATTCCTTGGATAAAAACATACCAGTTGCTTAAATATATTTGAAAACTGAATCAACTAGAAACATGCATTAATTCTGACATTAGTTGCTGCCATCTCATATTTTCTGCGAGCCATGCTGAAGTGATTCTGACCATACAAATTAATTCAACACTGAAAATAATATTCAAAATGGCACAGAGGCCTGATGGCCAGAAAAGAAAGGTGATATCAAGTATCCACTTTAACTCATCAACTTCCTAATTGTCAGATTTGCATATTATCTTAGTCTCTTTTTACTGCCAAGAAGTGATATCAGAACAAGCCAGATGAATGAGAATTGCTTTTCCCTTAATTAGTAGTGCAGACCTTCCTTCTGGCGCCCAGCGAGCCCTGATGCCATGTCACTTTTCATAAACACCCAATGAGCTGCTGCAGATTCTCCCCATTGTCCAGCCTGTAGGACTGTCTTCCCCACTAGTCTTTGGTGAGGGCGAATAGAGGGAGATGGGTCTGCGGATAAATGGAACAAAATCTCCTGCCATTGTTTTCCATCTATTATAGTTACATTAATTACAAGAACTAGCAAAAGTTTTCAGTATAAATCCATTTTGTAATTCTTGCCTGCATGTGATATCTAAAAGTGTCTATTGTTAATGTCACCCTGAAAATGTTTTAGTTTGTTAAGGAATTTCTCTCGGTGCCCAAATTTCTAAAGTTACTGTCTGAAATATGATACTGTCAAAAGATTGACAGTGAGTTGATATAAATAGTTGATATAGTTCAGGTGCAATTCTCTGTATTTCTTGTGAGCTTGACACATCACAAATATCTTATATGCGGTCCTCATTATGACTTGAAATCACTTCTGGGTTCAAGGAGTGCATCGTTGACAATGTTATGGTGAGCATAAATAAGAAAAACCATGTTCACGATGAGGTTCTCGTTTAAAATAAGCCAAAATATTCTTAAATTAATGAAATAAAAAGTATCTGCAATCCTCTTCCCAAAGATGAAACCCCAGGGCCACTGATAAAATAACATTGTTTCTTTTATAGAGGGTTACAAAAATTGTATGTCTCTTTTTTTATGCACTAGGCAAAAAAAAGGCAATGATTTCATTATACCTTTTCCACATGAATTTACTGTATCTCCTCTTTATAAGCTTTTAGCAGGCCAACATTTTATTTAATTTTAAATAAAAATATTTCATCACTTAGTACTCAGAGTTAACTAAAATAATTGGTATACACTGATCAACTACTTAGTACATATTAAAGCTATAACTCTCAATCAAAAACACCAAAATACAAATTAAAATAACTCATTTTCTTCATTAACATAATACTAGTTAATAAAGGAGAGAATTTTCCACTCAGTGCATGAGGTGCAAGATCGTGTCCCAAGCAAAATTATTCCTGAATAGTTTTTTTTACTGGTTCTTAATTTTGGAAAATGTGAGATTATTAGTGAGGGTATATGTAAAAGAAAACAAGCCTGTGAGGAATAAAGCTATTTTGGGGCTGCTAGATTTAGAAAATAAAAATACCCGATATACCCAGTTAAATTTGAGTTTTACATAAACAATAAATAAATGCTTAATCTAATTGTATCCCATGTGTCACTTATATTCCACTATACCACACCATACCATGCCAGTCATATCCTAAAGTATCAACAATGTTTACCATTGTCCAGTCATGGGGTTGCAATTTTAACTTTCTTCCCTTTGGTTACCACTCAGTGTGTGGGATTGTTCGTGACTTGATTTTCTAGAACAGAACACACAGTGGAAGGGGACAGAACACAGAGTCTGGCATTTTGGCAGTGCCTGAAGGTAAGAGATTCCCTAGGCCCAGACAGGACTCCTTTTACCAGAATGTACTGAAGACCTTTCGGAAGGGAGGAGTCAGAAAAGAGGGAAGACATTCTTCAGAAGAGCAAGTAGTTAAAGACCAGACAAAGATGGGAGAGAGTCCGAAAGCAGGCAGGCAAACCACAGAGTTGAATAAAGGGCTCTTCTTCAAGGAGGACAAACCAGGATGGTCTTTCATGTTGAAACTCCTAGATGCTAGAGGTAGCCATCTCAGTGCTCTTCGCCTGTCATTTGTTTATTCTTTCAGAGACCCAGAGCTGTGGGTGTAATGGGGATGGAGAAGAAAGGAGGGACTGAGGTGATGGAAGTGAGGTCCAGTGGAGACACTGGGGTAAACCACTGTGGAGAATTTTGTTATTTTATACAAATAGTATCTTTTTAAAAAATATATATTTTATTGATTTTTTTACAGAGAGGAAGGGAGAGGGATGGAGAGCTAGAAACATTGATGAGAAAGAAACACCGATCAGCTGCCTCCTACACAACCCCTGCTGTGGATGTGCCCGCAACCAAAGTACATGCCCTTGACAGGAATCGAACCTGGGACCCTCCAGTCCACAGGCTGACGCTCTATCCACCGAGCCAAACAGGTTTCGGCGGAAATAGTGTCTTAAGAGAGCTCTTTCATTGTTAACATTATACTTGATGAACAACGGAAGAATCGGTTTTAGGCAATTTCTGATCTTGCCTCGGCTTTGAATTTAAGTGACTAGGGCTCCACTAGACAAATTCTGAATGAAATTCTTGATTTATGAACTTATAAAATGGTTCTGCAGGGAGGATCATAAGCACACATCTTCAAGTCCTGCCTGCTAGTTCATGGAGGAGAGCTCAGCATAAATATGCTTGATATCCAAAAATAACCACAGGTCCTAAATTGTGGGGGAGATGAGACACACCTATAAAAGCTTGGAATAAAATGTTTTATCAGAAAACATTCTGTGAGAACAGGCAGCATCCCAGTTCTCAAGGGTTCTATTGTAAAACTTGAGAAAACCAGAGAGCAATTTCAAAACTGCTATTTCATAAAGATGTCTTACCTTCCCATTAGTCACTGTTTAATAACAGTCCTTCCTCAAATGTCAAATATCAAAATCTTATCTGGGAATTTCTAGTTTAGAAATGTGAGTGAGAAAGAGAGAGAGAGAGAGAGAGAGAGAGAGAGAGAGAGAGAGAGAGAGAGAGAGAATGAATCTGCAAACACAGTAGCCAGCAGATGCCTGGCAGTGACCGAGGAAAACAACTTTAAAATAGACTTGTATTCTGACTCAAATTAAAAATGCCATCTGACCTGTTTATATTCGATTAACTGCTTGTTCCTCATAGCCAGCCAGGCCAGAACTTCCACCACCACTCTCCTCCTTTGCCAAGTTCCTGATTATGTGTTAAGACTGGAGGGTGTAGGGAATGCTATTTGTCTCCAGCTGATGCAGATTAATAATTGAGACACAGGAACCATTTGGGAGAGTAATGAGCTGCTTCCTGGTCTAAATACCAGCTCCAGGCAATGGTTGACCAAACAAATAAAAAAACCATAAAGAGGCCAAAACCGGTTTGGCTCAGTGGATAGAGCGTCTGCCTGCGGCCTGAAAGGTCCCAGGTTCGATTCCGGTCAAGGGCATGTACGTTGGTTGCAGGCACATCCCCAGTGGGGGTTGTGCAGGAAGCAGCTGATCGATATTTCTTTCTCACTCTCTATCCCTCTTCCTTCCTGTCTGCAAAAAATCAATAAAATATATTTTTTAAAAATCATAGAGGGAAATGAGGCTGCCATTGGATCTTGAAAGAAACAAATTTGAGATAAAAAAGTGCATTTTAGCAAGTAGGTAGTCATTTATGGAACTCATGTCTTCAAGACAGAGACCACCACCAACAATGACAACAAACCAGAACGAGTTAAAAGACTCTGGCCCTGGTCAGATGGCTCAGCTGGTTGGAGCCTTGGCCCATACACCAACGAGACTGTGTGTTTGATCACCCGTTGGGGCATGTGTGGGAAGCAACTGATGGCATTTTTCTTTCTCACATTGATTTTTATCTCTTTCTCTGAAAAAAAGAAAAAGAAGAACAAAAATAAGAAGAAGAACAACAAGAAGAAGAATACTTTAAAGAAGTGGTGGAGTGTCCTAGCTGGTTTGGCTCAGTGGATAGAATGATAACCAATGGGCTGAAAGGTCCCAGGTTCGATTCCGGTCTAAGGATAGAACATACCTCTATCTTAGTTGCAGGCTCAATCCCAGGTGGCCATGTACGGGTGACAACAAATAGATGTTTGTGTCTCTCTCTCCCCCTCCTTTCCACTTTCTCTAAAAATCAATGGAAAAATATCATAATGTTATAATACCATAACAACAACAACAAGAAAGTGGTGGAGTAAATGAAAAATATCATAATATCACAACAACAACTAAAAAGTGGTGGAGTAAATGAAAACACTATTAGAAAAGAAAAAAAGAAATTAACATCTGCCAAAATGAACTGGCTGAAAAGTTAATACCCATGTGAAATAGTTGTCTTCTTGTCTTAGGTTAAAGTTTTGGGAATGCAGGTGCATGCAGCCACTGTGGAAAACAGTATTCACTTTCCTCAAAAAGTTAAAAATGAAACTCCCTTTTGACTCAGTAATCCCACTTCTAGGAATATATCCCAAGAAAATAGAAACATCAATCAGAAAGGATATATGCACCCCTATGTTCATAGCAGCACAATTTACAATAGCCAAGATTTGGAAACAGCCTAAGTGCCCATCAGCAATGAGTGGATTAAAAAACAGTGATAAGTCTACACCATGGAATAATTCACTGCAGTAAAAAAGGAAAGAACTCTTATTTGCAACAGCATGGACGGACCTGGAGAGCATTGTGCTAAGCAAAATAAGCCAGGTGGAGAAAGAGAAATATCACATGATCTCACTCATTTGTGGAATATAAGGAACAACATAAACTGATGAACAAAAATAAATCCAGAAATAAAGAAACAAGGAATAGCAGTCCAACTTCAGAGGGAAGGCAGGGGAGGGTGTGGGAGGAAGAGGAAGTAAGAGAACAATTAAAGGACTTGTATGTAGGCGTATTAACATACCGTATTTTTCGGACCATAAGACGCACATTTTCTTCACCAAATATGCAGTCCCCAGGGACACGAAAGGTCCCGGGGGACCCGCTGCCGCTCTGCAACTCGGACCATAAGACGCAGGCACTACTTCTATTTGGACCATAAGACGCAGGCACTTTTCCTCCCACTATTTGGTGAAGAAAAGGTGCGTCTTATGGTCCGAAAAATACGGTAACCAATGGACAGGAACACTGGGGTGATTGGGGCTTATCCTGGGGGATGGGAGTAGCTGGGGAGGGGTCAATGGGGGAAAAAGAAGACATATATAATACTTTAAGCAAAAGAGAAAAAGAAAAAGCAGAAAATAAAAAAAAGTTAAAAGCAACACTGCTAGCTAGTACTTACCCTTCATGAAAGATGTCAGTATTTAGTTTCATATAAATACCATTTATTATGCCAAGTATGTTGTTGCTATTAAGAGTTAATGAATTTTATCAAATGCATTTCTTTGGCATCTATTAAAGATGAGAGTACTCCTTTTCCACCGTAAGCCTACAAATATAGTGGGTAACATAAGTAGAATATCTATGGCAGAGCCTACTCTGCTAAACCTACTCTGCCAAACCACGATTTACTCTGAGAGGCCTTCGACATAACCTTGCATAAGCTTAGATCTCCCATGAGGTGTCCCCATAGCACCTTGTACCAGGCCTGCCCCAACATTTGCAAGGCCTGGGGCAAGAATACAAATGAAGGCCCACATTCCATCTGTCTAAATACTTTATAAAGCTATAAATCAAGCTAACAGACCATCAAATAAGTTCCATCCTCCTACCTTGACAAATATATCCTCAAAACCACCTGGAAAACTAGGTCTTTGAATTAGAATTTCCAGGATCTTTGGAGTTCTTCCCTAGAACAATGGCTTTGGAAAGAAGTGGCCCCAGATCCTTGTTCTCAATCTGGCCATTTCTCTTTCCCTTCCTGCTCCTACCTCCTTCCGGAACTGTGAGCAGCTTATTCTAAGGGTGTGGGGAAAGCCCAGATGATGCGTTCAAACCCTGTTCACAACCTTCCCAAGCATTGAGTTTGTGTATCCACCAGTGGACATAAATACAACCTCTATTTTCTAGAAGGTGGATCTAGAAAAGTCTGCTCTGGTCCTAGAAGTGGATTTGAACTATTCGATCAAGGAATTCTGGCATCCCTGCTACCCCGAGGGAGTCTAGTGGGGGTTATGGGCTCCAAAGAGGTGTACCCAGGATGCCCACAAATTCCCATGGTCTCTTTGGCTGGTGAGAAGGAGAACAGATGGAGGAGGGCCAGAGTGGAGTCCTTTGCAACCTTAGGCCAGAGGCAAGTAGTCTTTTATTGCCAGAGTCTGAGGGTAGTAGTGTCTCGGACCATCAGATCATAACACATGACAGTTTATCTTCTTTTCTTTATTTCTTATTCGACTTCAGATCTCCTTAGGGTAGGGATCTTCATTGTTCATTTTTGCATCACTAGTTCCTAGCATAGTACCTAGCATTAATTAGGTATTTATAAATATTTTTAAAATGAAAAAAAAAATAGTCATTTTAAAATTAAATTATGTCATTTAAAGTATGCCGAAACCGGTTTGGCTCAGTTGATAGAGCATTGGCCTGGGGACTGAAAGGTCCCAGGTTCGATTCCGGTCAAGGGCATGTACCTTGGTTGCGGGCACATCCCCAGTAGGGGGTGTATACCTATGACATTTATAAAAATTGTAATATTTTAGGGATTGATAAATAATTCTAATTAAAAGTCAAAGTTTTATAGACTTCAATCCTTCACTACATATAAAACTAGAAATAAATAGTATATATATATATATATAATCATAATTCATACATATGGAAACTTAAAAATCCTTTTAAATGCTAATTGAGAGAAGGAAATTTGGCAATATATTTAAAATACCTACATTTTTAATAGTTTAAAATATTTTAATATTAAATCTATATGTATATAATATTCTTAAAACATTCTGTGTAAGAAAAAATCTGAAAACATTTTAAATCAGTGCTAATTGGGAAATGGTTATGATATATCAAATTGATGCTGTACTATTAAGCCCATGAAATTATAGTAATAAAGATTAATGATAATATGAAAACCATGTACAATATAATTTTAATTGAAAAAGTATAATACAAAATGTATACCATATACTTATAATAATTTAAAGTTATTTTTATATATGAACAAGATGGGGAAAAACAGAAAAATGGTAATATGAAGAAAGGTGGTAGAATTTCAGTCCAAATTTTTCTCTTTTTAAATATTTTATTGATTTTTTTACAGAGAGGAAGGAAGAGGGATAGAGAGTCAGAAACATCAATGAGAGAGAAACATCTATCAACTGCCTTCTGCACACCCCTCACTGGGAATGTGCCCGCAGCCAAGGCATATGCCCCTGACTGGAATCGAACCTGGGACCTTTCAGTCCGCAGGCAGATGCTCTATCCACTGAGAAAACTGGCCAGGGCCAATTTTTTCTTTTAAAAATAGTTTAATGATATGATAACAAAGCTTCTGTCTAAAAATAAAACATAATTTAATAGTATTAAATAAAACCACTTAATAGTGAGTAGATCTTTAGTGCCTAAGTATATTTCTTAAAAGTTAATGCCTGACTTTAGTTTGTTTGTTTACTCATGCTCTATACTTTCATGTAGCTTTAGTTAGAAAAGTAGATTAAGTGATTGTATTTATATGATTATATATAACTATATACATAAAATATATTTTCATATCTTTTTTGATGTTTTGAATTTAGACATATTGTATTGAACTTTAAACTTTTCTTTGTGAGAATTAAGAACTTTTGGCCTGAAGAAAATAGTAATAAATGTTTTATTTATTTATTTATTCCCCCCCCCCCCCCAATATATATGTTATTGATTTTTTACAGAGAGGAAGGGAGAGAGGTAGAGAGTTAGAAACATCATTGAGAGTCATCAATCAGCTGCCTCCTACACACCCCCCACTGGGGATGTGCCTGCAACCAAGGTACATGCCCTTGACCGGAATTGAATCCGGGACCCTTCAGTCCTCAGGCTGACGTTCTATCCACTGAGCCAAACGGGTTTCGGCGATATTCATAAATGTTTTAGATACAAGGTGCTATCCTGAAGAAGAGACTTCACTCATTCATTCATTCACTCATTCATTCATTCAAAGTGTTTCTTAAGAGCCTACTGTGTTTCAGGAGCCCGTGCTGGATGCTGGAGAAGCAGTACAAATGGCCAGGCAAGAGCTGACCCTAGAAGCTACTGTGACATCCTGCTGGGAGAGAGTATAACAAGAGGATGGGACATTCAAGAAGGCAGATTTCAGTGAACTCAGGGATGTTTAGGGATGGTCAGACCACCTATAACGAAGTGAATTCCTTTTCAGGCTGCACAACCCACTGGAGATGATGGCGTTTTAAAAAGAGATTCACCAGGGGATGTACATGCACATATGAATAGCCCAGGGACACAGACAGTCGTGTGGTGAAGGTCTGGGAGCGGCCCATGTGGGGTGGAGGGAGTCAATGGGGGGAGGGGAGAAGGGACATCTCTAATACTTTCAACAATAAAGATAATTTTTAAAATGTATTTGAAATACTAGATGTGTAATCGCACCAGATAACTTTTAAACTTTGTGATTCCCTCTATCTCATGCCCAAATCAGAGACAAGCTTTCCAGAGTGAAAATGAGACTCGAACCAGAATGAGTTTGGACATAAGGGAAGAGCTTAATTTCGGAGCAATAATTCACGTCAGGTTGTGACTAGAAGTTAGTGGAAACAGTGAAAGCGGACGTGAAAACACACAACTTGTGTGACCCCATCTCTCCTCCTCCAGAGACAGGCCACATGGGATGGTCCCTGCACATTTCTCTCGGCTTAGCTACTGAAATGTCATCTGTGGATAGCTGAGGAAATCAGTACCTCAAAGAAGCTTTAGGACAAAACTGGGAGACAGAGGAAGCCATGGAGTTAACAGCCGAGATGAAGAGTCTGACCTCTGTGTCAAGGACAGCCACCAGTGAAGACAAGGATGAAAACCCATTTGTTTCTGCAGGAAGCGAACCAGCAGAAGTGCTGGACAGGGGCGTCTCTGTGGCTTGAGGGGAGCTGAAGAAATGGTGGTGGCCCTGGCCAGTGTTGCTAAATGGTTGGAGCATTGGTCTGGCCACCCAAGGGTCTCGGCTTCAATTCTCCATCAAGCTGGGTTGCAGGTTTTTATCCTTAGCCTGCTTGGGCGTGAATGGGAGGCAACCAGTCGATGTGTCTCTTTCACATCAATATCCCCCTCCCTCCTTCCTCCCTTCCTCTTGTCCTCCCTTCCTCCCTCCCTCCCTCCCTTCCTCTCTAAAAATCAATAGAAAAACATATTCTCAGGTGAGGACTAACAAAAACAAAACAAAACAAACAAACAAAACAGAAATGGTTGTGGCAGTTTGTATCGGGAATGTGAAAAGCAAGGATGAGGAGCTTTCGTGGCCAGGGGTGTATACAGTAAGCCTGGTTGAAATGGAGAGTGAGAAAGGCACTAAAGGGAAAATGATGAGCAAGAGGGAGGGAAGCGACTGGGCAGCAGGCGGGCAGGGGGATGTGGGGAAGTGCCAGTAAACTGCAGGAGTGTGGCTCCGCCTGGAGCCAGCAGCGCAGCCCTCTCGGAGGAGCAGGGCCCACGGCTTGGCTGGGATTGCGAGACCCGCGCCCGGAGACTTCTGGCCCAAGCAGGTCATAAATTGTGGATCACCCTCCTAGTTTCTCAACTGCGCTATGTACTAAAAAGCCTGCTGTTAACAAGTGCTGCAGAACTCCTGCAGAGAACATTCCAGAACAAAAATAAAGCGAAAAGGATGAAACCCAGGGTTAAAACAACCACCGCACCTTACATGTAGGAGTCAAGGTTGGTTTCACAGATATCTTATCATGCCACCTTGAGATCAGAGACAGAAAATCAAACCCATTTTCATTCAGGGAACCGAGAGTTACTAGTAGAGCTCACTGAGGTTGGATTGGAGGAGCCAAGATTTAAAACTCAGGGCTTCTGACAGCCGTTCCTAAACGCCCCCCACTGGATTGCTGCAGCATTGACCTGGCAAGGAAAGCTGCTGTAGTTTATCACGCTCCTTGGCAATTTGTAAGTGCTTCTTTTGCTAATATATTTAAACTGATAAACTTAACATAGGAGCAATAATTTATTACAGAACAAGGGTATGGCAAAAGTAGGGATAGTGCTTTACCACGACTTTTCGAGAACCATAAATGGGATAACAAATTGAGTGGGAAGATTGTAATTGATAGAATATAAACACAATCTAGTTGGCTTGTGAGCAACTCTCTTTTATGAATAAAGTCTGCCACCTTTCCCTCGGTCTGACATCGTAATGTTGGTCTTAGGAGGATGGGAGGATACTGACAACTCATCTTATGTATTACCACTAACGGGAAAAGGTGCTCAAACAATATGTTTTGCTGATATGCACCTACCACCATCACTTCTGCATGTAGAATATCAAATATATATATATATATATATATATATATATATATATTAGTAAATTCACAAATGTAGATACTTTTAATGTAATCACTCGTTTATCTAATCATCTGTTTCTTTAACTTGTTGCGACCATTGCTCGCTTTCAGAATGGGTTTAATTTACTGCACAGAAATGGATTTGGCTGTCTTCCACTTCTTAAGGAAGGCCCCCTCTCAGTCACTGCTTTTGCAGAGCGTCACTCCACATCAAGGGGATATTAGCACCTGTTTTTTTTTCCTTCATAATTACCTGTTTATATCAGGGCCCTAATTAGAAAATTTGCTAATATTTGTTTCCTCATTATGCACTGAGGTCAAGTTGTCATTTTGCGTTAGTAATTTATTTAATTAGCCCAAAAAGTCAACATGTTTTCATATAGAATTCTCTGATAAGACAATAACTAGACATAGAGTAGGCTCTAGAGAAATATTTAAATACGGTGCATAAATAGAGGCTCAGTTGAACAAGTAAAGAAATGGGGAAAATATGGCCTTTAAAAAGAGAAAACCAAATCTTTTAACTTATAGCACACTGATTTTAAAATCATTTTCAAAGAACAAGTCCTACATTTGAGAAACTGCAGGCCAGGGTAACTCAACGCAGATGCAACATAAAGATAATGGAGGGCAATTTTCCAAGGATCTCAAACTTCTTTAGTATGTCTTGCCAACAAGGTAGTCTTTTCAAGGAAGTCTGTGTATTGAACAGCCTTGGAAGAGAGAGGCAGTGTCTCCCTCTGGGAGAAAAAGAGAGGCATGCTTACTGACCGTCGTAAACAATTCAGGCTTGGTGAGCTTGAGGTTCCTCTCCTACAACACAGTCTGTGATGTGTGCAGGCATCCATTAGGCCTCACCGTGGGACTTGGAGACAAGGGGAGCTGATGCAGATGTGATGATGCTTATGCTGCTGCCGTGCCCTGAATAATGAAATCCTTTGTTTCTGACCCAGAAGTCTCGTGTCTTTTCCATTGCCATCCATGACCTCCAGCAGGCTGCCCTGTTAGCTTGCAAGTCAGGTACCATCGCGCCGCCTTCACAGTCCTTGGCGAGCCAGTATTCAGAAGGCAGGGGTTAGCACATACTCTGGTCTCCATTAGGGGGTGGGGTGGGGTGGGGGGTGGCAGGCAGAGTAATGGCTTCTCAAAGATGTCTAAATCCTACTCCCTGGAACCTGTGAGGGAGTTATGTAACATGGCAAGGAGGATTAAGGTTGCAGATGGAAACATGGCGGCTAATAAGCTGAATTTCAAATAAGGAGATTATTCTGAACTATAGGCCTGGTGCATGAAAATCGTGCATGGGAGGCATGGGGGGCCCTCAGCCCAACCTGCTCCCTCCTGGGGGATGTCTGACTGCTGGTTTAGGCCGGATCCTGGGGATCGGGCCTAAACCATAATTGGACCTCTCTCTCACAATCCTGGACTGCTGGCTCCTAATCACTTACCTGTCTGCCTGCCTGGTTGTCCCTAACTGCTCCCCCTGATGGACTGGTTGCCTCTAACTGCCCCCCGCTGCCTGCCAGGTCATCCCCAACTGCTGCCTCCCTGCCAGCCTGGTAACTCCTAACTGCGCTTCTTCCCCTCCTCCCTCCCTTACTACGCCCCTCCCCCGCCAGCCTGGTCAAGTGCCTCCCCTCCTGCTGGCCTGGTTGCCTCCCCCCTACTGGCATAGTTACTGCTCACTGTCTCCCCCCCCCCCTACCAGCCTAATCACTCCCAACTTCCCCCCTCTGCCAGCCTGGTTGCCCCACACAGCCTGCTGTTTAGTCTTCCCTCACTAACTCCCCTGCCAGCCTGGTTCTAGGCAGCCATCTTGTGAGGGTGTAAGGATTAATTTTCATATTACCTCTTTATTATATAGGATTATTTGGGTGGGCTCAACGAAATCCTAAGGGTTCTTTGAATGTGGAGTAGGGAGGAAAAAGAGACAATGTCACAGTCAGATTTAAAGATGCTACACTGTGGATTTGAAGATGGAGAAAGGAAGGGACCATGAGCTAAGGAATGCAGGCAGCCTCTGGAAACTGGAAAAGGCGAGGAAATAGATTCTCCCCTAGAGCCTCCAGAAGGAATACAGCCCTGCAGACACCTTGATTGTAGTACAGAACAACTCCGAGATCATAAATCGTGTTGTTTAAGCCACTATATCTGTGGTAACTTTTTATAGCAACCACAGCCCAGTACTACAAGGGAGAAAAAGTTAGAACATTTCTAACAGGGAAAATTTTATTTTTTCCTTATTCCACATCTGATTTATGCTTTTCCTTTGGGCCTCATTAAAATATTCTACCTTTTTCTAGTAGAATTCCATGTTCACTCTGAAGTATCCCCTTCTAGTTATTACCTATCATAGCACTATATTTTGTGTAGCACTTTCTACAATTGTAATAAAGATCAGGTGTTGTTGTTATTTTTCTTCAGCTAAAACATTACATATATTTTGGGTTAAGATTGCCAATTATCTTTGTCTATTTTCTTTTTTGGTGACAGTCCATGTTTCATTCCAAGACTATGTTCTTCCTACATTTTTAATTTAAAATGTCCTTCAAATGGAATTATGTTTGTTAGAAGGCCAGTGTTTCCTCTTTTTTTTCCTTCCTTTTAAAGATCCTTTCTTGGTTAATAAAATGTTGGTAATCTATGTTGACCCCCATTTCAAAACATGTACTGGTTCATTTGACAGCATCTAGAGCCAGCCGTGGGCAAACTACGGCCCAAGGATCCGGTCCGTTCGGCTGTTCTATCCGGCCCATGTGCGGAGCCGAAAGAGAGGGCCGTACCCTTTTATGTAATGATGTTTACTTTGAATTTATATTAGTTCACACAAACACTCCATCCATGCTTTTGTTCTGGCCCTCCGATCCAGTTTAAGAACCCATTGTGGCCCTCGAGTCAAAGAGTTTGCCCACCCCTGATTAGACTTTAGCATCTTATCTTCTTTCACTGAAGCACATACCATGTTTTATTTCAATTTTTGAGTTTTCATCCTCACAAAGGGAGAGAACGACTATTTTGGATTGCATTCCCAGATCAAACACAGTGTCTGGCATAGGACAAGCATGTAATAAAAATGTGCTGCATGGCCAAAACCAGTTTGGCTCAGTGGTAGAGCATCAGTCTGTGGACTGAAAGGTCCCGAGTTTGATTCCAGTCAAGGGCATGTACATTGGTTGCGGCACATCCCCGGTAGGGGGTGTGCAAGAGGCAGCTGGTCAATGTTTCTCTCCCATTGACATTTCTAGCTCTCTATCTCTCTCCCTTCCTCTCTGTAAAATATCAATAAAATATATTCTAAAAATGTGCTGCATGTCAAGAATTAAGAAATAAAAATTTCCCAGAGATTAAATATGTGTATGATGATACCATAAGCATTAATAGTACATTCACCATGCAAGTACCCCAAGATAAAAACCTGCAAAAGTTATATATTTGAAAGAAAAACAGAGCCATTGCTTTTGCATATAGTATGCTCCCAAAATTATATTTATATTCCCAAATCAGTGACCTCAAAAGATATTGGTACTTTTTATACAGATTCTTTTGTAGCAAATATCTTTTAGAGCTCAACAGTAATAAAAGACTTACCTTCTCATGAATCAGTATTATTTAAAATTAGCATAGTGAGCTGGGTAAATGAATTCCATTTTTCTGCTCACCTTAGCTCCTTGTAAGCACAAAATACCAGGAAGCACAGAACAAGCTTTCTGATTTACTCAATTCTTCTCCCTCATCTTACTTTCTGTCCCTTTTCTATTTAATTTCCTTGTTGCCTTGAATTCATTTGCTCCCACTCTAGCTATGTTTCTTTGTATAGTAAGCTACCACAAGTACTTTCTGAAAAAAGACAAATTGAATAGCTAACTAGCTCAATCACTGTTGTATTGAGGTCCCAATACACAAGGTTTTACAATTGCCAAGCTTTCCTCTGGATTTTGTCTGATTTTCTCACAGTAAGAGAAACATCCAAAAGACATCTTGCCATTGTGATATGCATCTGGTAATTATTTAAATAGGTGAATCATAAATGTGTAAAGCCAAATCATTGTTTGGACATTATATTCTCTATTTAGCACTTTACAAAGGAAAATAATTTTGAGTCAATGGAAACTTATAAGCATACTAGAGGCCCGATGCATGAAGATTTGTGCAAGAATGTGCCTTTCTTCCCCTGGCTGCTGGCACCACCTTTGCTCTGGCCAGAGCCACCTTTCTACCTTCCCACTGGCCCAGATTGGCTGGGGTGATGAAGAATGCATGTATTGTCACATGGAGATGACGCAAGCGTTCTACTTTGCCCCTGGCAGCTCAGCACCTAGGTATGCAAATTAACCTGTCATCTTCGTTGGGTTAATTTGTATACTCACTTCTGATTGGCTTTGTGGGCACTGCAAAGGTATGGTCAATTTGCATCTTACTGTTTTATTAG
The DNA here is from genome assembly GCA_963924515.1 of Vespertilio murinus. Taxonomy (NCBI): domain Eukaryota; kingdom Metazoa; phylum Chordata; class Mammalia; order Chiroptera; family Vespertilionidae; genus Vespertilio; species Vespertilio murinus. The sequence continues at coordinate 170,664,418 of OZ004706.1, read as the reverse complement.
TGTAGATTAGTGTAGATAGTTGTGACTCTCCAGTAAATGACCATAAAAAAAATAAGAATCTATTTCCCAGCAGGTGTATGTTAAAATGTACAAGGACACACTTCCCTATGAAACAATAGTAAAAAATTAGAAGTAGTTCTAGTCAAAAGACATTTGAAATGGATTTGAATGAATCTATATTTTTATCTCCAATTACTTGGGAAGAATACAAATAAGAAGAACAGGAGCTCATATTAGGTTATAAAATAATACGAATAGAATGAGGCTTTAAAAAAATATATCAAACCCCTGTTTGTGTAAAGTAGAGACTGAAAGGATAGAATAAGCTTTTTCTAAAAGTTTGTGATGGGAAGACCATAAGGTGAGACATGGGTCTTTGTAGTAGCTTCAGACTGTTTCATTTTATTTTTTCTAATTTAATTAATTAATTTAATTTTTAAAAAATTCTGGTTAAAATATGTTTTTTAAAAAATTTTATAGAGAGAGGAGGGGAGAAGAAAATGTCAATGTGAGAGAGAGAGGCATCCTTTGGCTGCTTCCTGCACACCCCCTATTGGGGATTGGGCTCACACCCAGGAATGTGCCCTGTCTTGGTGTTTTGGTGCACCGGATGAGTAGCAAACAACTGAGCCACACCATACACCAGCCAGGGCTGTCTTTCTAAATTTATTGAGCTCATATTCAAACATTGGTTGTAGGCATCTGTTCAGATTAGTGTGTGCCCTTTTTATGATTGTTCAGTGATTTGGCTATGCTGATTATAAAATATTTTGACTATCACCCAGGGTTCTCTGTAAGATTTTATTTGAAAAAGGGCTCCACTGCTAAGTAGGCTGTATGCATAGTGGTTATAGTGGTTATAGTTACTATGTGTTTGGAATTACATAAGCCCGAGTTCAAGCTCTAACTCTACTACTTACTGATAGGGTGATCTTAAGCAAATTATTTGACTTTCCAGAGTCATAGTTTCCATATATGCAAATGGGGCTAATAATAATCCTACTTTTTTGGGTGGTTGTGAGAATTAGAGGAGATGTAGTAAGAAAATCACTAGCATACACTAACGACATAATAAATGCTGGATGAAGGACACAAGCAACAAAGCAAACCAGAGTTAAGAGCAAGTTTTCAAGTATTTGAATCAAAGTGATCTCAGAAAAATTATAGAATTTTTTTTGCTGTGTATGAAAGTGATTAGAGATTAACAATGAATGAAAAGAATTATAAAATTTGCCTATGTATTTATAATCTATCAATAAATTTTAGAATAAAAAACACACACAATATAATAAATTAATTTGGCAATGTAGCAGGATACAAAATTAACACTCAGAAATCTATGGCATTTTTATATACCAATAATGAACTCACAGAAAGAGAAACTAAAAAAAATCCCATTTACCATTGCAATAAAAATTAAGATACCTAGGAATAAACTTAACTAGGAGGAAAAAGACCTGTGCTTGGAAAACTACAGGACATTGAAAAAAGAGATAGAGATAGAGGAAGACACAAACAAATAGAAGAATATACTGTGTTCATGGATTGGTAGAATCAACATCACTAAAATGTCCATACTACCCAAAGCAATCTATAGATCCAATGCAATCCCCATTAAAATATCAATGGCATATTTCACAGACCTAGAACAAACTTTGCAAAAATTCATATGAAATAAAAAAAAGAGCCCGAATAGCTGTAGCAATCCTGAGAAAGAAGAACAAAGTTGGAAGGATCATAATATCAGATATCAAACAATATTACAAAGCCACGTGCTCAAAACTTCCTGGTATGACAGACATGTAGATCAATAGAACAGAACAGAGATCACAGATGTCGACTGAAGCCATTATGCTCAATTAATATTTGACAATGGAGTCAAGACAGTCTTTTCAATAAATGGTGCTGGGAAAATTGACAAATATATGCAAAAAAAGAAACTAGAACACTAACTTACATCACACATGAAAATAAACTCAAAATGGACAAAGGACTTAAATATAAGATAGGAAACCATAAAAATCTTAGAAAAATCCACAGGTATCAGACATATGTTGTAGCAATATCTTTACTGATACAGCTCCTAGGGCAATGGAAACTAAGGAGAAAATAAACAAACGGGACTATATCAAAATCAAAATCTCTGCACAGTAAAAGAAATAATCAACAAAACAACAAGAAAGCCCACTGCATGGGAGAATATATTTGCAAATGTTATCACCGGTAAGGTTTAATCTCCAACATTTACAGGGAACTCATACAACTTAACAAAAGGAAGATAAACAACCCAATCAAAAATTGGCAACAGACCTAAATAGACACTTATTGAAAGAGGACATAAGAAGGCCAAGAGACATAAGAAAACATGCTCAAAGTCACTAATCATCCCCAGGGATGCAAATCAAAATGACAATGAGATGCCTTCTCACACCTGTCAGAATGGCTATCATCAACAATTCAACAAATGACAAGTGCTGGTGAGGATGTGGAGAAAAAGGAACCATCACGCAGACTGGTGCAGCCACTGTGGAGAACAGTGTGGTGTTTGCTCAAAAAACTAAAAATGGAATACCCATTTGACTCAATGATTCCACTTCTAGGACTATATCCTGAGAAATCAGAACACCAGTCAGAAAGGATATATGCACCCCTATGTTCATAGCAGCACAATTTACAATTGCTAAGATTTGGAAACAGCCTAAGTATCCATCAGCAGATGAGTGGGTTAAAAAACAGCGGTACATCTACACAATGGAATACTATGCTGCTGTAATAAGGAACTCTTACCATTTGCAACAGCATAGATGGATCTGGAGAGCATTATGCTAAGTGAAATAAGCCAGGTGGAGAAAGCTAAATATCACATTATCTCACTCATTTGTGGAATATAATGAACAACATAAACTGATGAGCAAAAATTGATCCAGATACAGAGAAATACCAGACAGTCCTACCTCAGAGGAAAGGCAGGGGAGTGTGTGTGTGTGTGTGTGTGTGTGTAAGAGTAAGAGATCAACCAAAGGGTTTATATGCAAGCATATTTGCATAACCAATGGACACAGACACGGGGAGGCAATGAGGGATTGTCCTGGGGTGTGGGAGTGGCCGGGGAGGGGCTGATGGGGGGTGATGTGTCTTATGTAATATTTTAAACAATAAAAATTTTAAATAAAAAAATAAAAAAAAACAAAACAAACAAACAATCTCCTCAAACAAATACACACACACACACACACACACACACGCACATACACACACACACACACACACGCACACGCACACACACACACACAGTATTACTTGGAGGCAACTGATACTCAAATTTCAGCACTGATCTTCTGATGTCATGGGAGAAAAATAGCATTTCCCTCAAATCACTGCCACTAATTAGAGAGAATTCCAAGTTAGGTATCATGTGTGACTTAGCCCTTATTGACAATCTCTATATTTCTTGTTCTACAGTAAATATGTAGTAGGATAGAGCAAATAATTTTCCTACTTGAAAGTAATGGTTCATACCAGACACAATTAAAATGTAGAACTTTCAACAAAAGTTCACAAGGAAAAATTCACCCAGAGTTAACATAACTGTGCTACCATATGCTACTTATAAAACACATCATTAGAGGAACAGTCTGGTGAAATCTACCTTTAGCTAGCTATTAACCTCTACCATATTTTCCCTCTCAGGATTTCTAGGAGAAATGGCAATGCTGGACTTGGCACATTAGAAGCAACACCAAAATCTAAAATGTCACAATCTCAAATAATAATTCCTAAATTACCAAAGATTTTATAGTCTCCTAATGTGTGAGAAAGAATGCTCTTGTACAAGAACTTTACTGCTAATAAAGGTTTTTCTGAATTTTATAGATTAGGGATTTTTCCCCCTTAATGTTATTGCTTAACTACTATCCCATTTCTTGAAAATATAAGCATGCACTTCACTTTACAGACATTTACCGCACACTGTAAGGAATGGCTGCCCAGGTCAGTCTGGCACCACTAAAGAATGGTAATTGGGTTCTAATACAAGTTTATAACCCAACACAAATTAAAAGGGAAAGTTTTCTTTTACTCTGCAGAAATTTACCGGAATTATATAGAAAAAAGAACTATTTGTCCCAAAGGAACTTTTCAAACATGTTTTGAATTTAAAACCACTGTATTCCTAAGAAAAACACCAACAACGCATTAGGAACTTGGGGTGAAATAATATACATGGAAATGTACAGAAAAAGTAAATGTTAATGGCTCTTAAAATATAGGAAAAAAATGCTCAACTTACTCAATAATAAGAGAAATGAAAATCTGTCTTATGCTCTGAATTTTTTAATGTATTATCTTAGAAAAGATAAACAACTTTGATAATACACTGTTTTGGTGAGAGTGACAGAAACACTGGCTGATGGGTCGATAGCTTGGTAATGTCTATTAAGGTTTGAAACTCGTAGAATTTGATTTAAGTGTAAAACTCTTAGAATTTGACTTAAGGCCTGCATTCTTGCAAAATGACACATATACAAGGTATTAATTACAGCACAATTCCTAAGAAGAAAATACTGAAAAGAAAAAAACCCCATAAACCCAAATGTTCATCAATGGAGAATATATCTTTAATATAGTGGAATATTATGCAATAAAAAACACCCCAGGAGAAATATGATAAACACTGTTAGAGAATAACCCTTAAGACATATTTTGATGTAAAAAAAATCAAGTTACAGAAAGAATACTATGTACTAACATATTGCTTGTATTTATCAACTTTAGGATAAACAATGGTTGCCCATTTAGAAGGAAACCAGGTGGCTCAGGATTGAGGTGGAAAGGAGACTTTTACGGCATTCAATTTTTTACCTCTTGGATTTTGAACTGTGTGAACACATTACCTATACAAAGCTGAGCGATACATTTTTAAAGCATGTAAAACAAAAGCAGTGAGTGGCACGGAACAGCTCCCACTTGTGATAGTCAGCGCTGTGCGTGGGCGAGCTGACAAGTGAGCTGAGGATTCCACTGTGCGTGTTCCTGTCATCAGGGCGCTCTTAAGTAGAGGTCAAACACCCATCACAGCCACCTACACCTCCCTCTAGCTTCAGCTCAGTCTCTTGGCATTCGCTTTCCTTTCTTCCTATTCCTCCCTTGACAGCCTAAATTAACAAGTGGCGGTGGCAGCAACTGTGTGATACCTTAAATGGACATTCCCCATGTGGAAGCTCGTGTTCTCTGGACGCCCCCTCGGAGAACTCTGCCTAAATCCATCACTTAGCAGTTGGGGCCTGCTTTAGAGTGCACCCTCAGTGTTCATGACACGACGGTGGAGGGAAACGTACAATAACTCAGTCTTAAAGTATCTGTGAAAAAAAAAAAAAAAAAACCTCTCTGTGGGAGCCAGAAATGCTGAGCAGGCCCCTGAGTGCCAGCGCTAGCTTCCTGTGCTCTGTGATGACATATGTTCCCAGAGTTGGAGAGCATAATATTTTACTTGCTTCTTTTGCTTGAGTGGCTATTTGATTGCTGTTCCCATAACCCATACAAAGGGCAGGACATTCCTTTTATTCCTAATTTGAGATTAGCATCAGGCTTGGACTACGTTAAACTACCTCTGGCATCTTAATGTGGGTCTGCTGCTGAGTGAACTTTCAGTTATAAAATGATTAAAATAAAAACAAAAGAATTAACTGGTGTGAAGTGACTGGCTTTTGACGTTTACACATTATTAGGGCTCTGGCAAGGGAGAATAATTATTCTTGCTTTAATTTTCATTTTTCACCATTTTGCTTGATATGTACAAATGCTTATTTGTGGTGTTTAAAACTTTGCATGGCAACAAATAATTATCACTCTTATCTAAAAATTGGCTCTGGAAAACACCCCAACTAGAGTGTCCCAAAGGCACAGAGAACACACATACACAGGGTGGTAACAAAGCCACTGAGAATTATTATTTATCAATATTTTAAATTAATTTTTAAACACTCAGAGTAAATTAGGCTGATGTTTCTTTCATTAAAAAGATGTGATTACCACTATATGTATTGATATGTTTCCTCCTGGCTAGTCATAAATAATTATTCAGTAATATTTCAAATATTAAAAACAAGAGGAAAATCCAATAAATATAAATGAAGATGCCAAAATATACAAACAACCTCGCTGACTAACTTTAGAGGTGTATTCTAAAATCAATTTATCATTGTACCAGTTTACTTAATTATAACAACCTGTGCTGTTTTTTTGATTAGTGCTGTACATACATAGGAAAAAAGGGCGCAGTGACAAAAAAAAAAAGGAAATTATTTTTTGCTGCGTATGGAAACCTCTTTCATCCTTTCCCCCTTCAGACTAAGGCTTGCTGAGCTTTCCAAGAAGCCGGAGCACAGGTGGAGGACATATGACCTTGATCTGGGCTAGACTAAGGACCCGTCATGATGGAGGAGAGGGATGTGATACTTGTCACCTCACACATGTTTCAACCCTTCCTTGAGCAAGACATTCCCCAAATGTCCTTGCTATTGTGCTCTGTGGTTTTCCCTCTGACATCTGCCCTCCACAGCTTCCACTATGCATGATCCCTCCTGTTGTAAACCGATCACCACATTTAGTTAATCAAGAGGTTGAATATTCTCTCCGCATCCTTCAATTTAAGCTCACTCTCCAAGAAGCCCAGGTTCCTTATGGCCTCTGTCACCCGGGGGTCTTTGTCTTTCCTGTCCCTTAGCACGCTATTGCAGAACACTGTGTCAGCTAGCTATTCTACCCTACCTGTGTCATTTACCAGACCTCTGAGATTTCCCCACATTCACTAAATGTTGACACCTAGACAATGGTCTTTGCTCTTTGCCCTAGGATTGTCCTGAGTGACAGTGGATAACTCCAGTTATCCACTGGAGGACTCGGCAGCCATCCACTAGTATCCTGGCCTCTCACTTGTTTTTTAACCTTGTAACTCATCAATTTCTTCTGATTTAATGAGCACATCCCAAGGAATTTAACATATCAAACCTTATACTCCAGTACTACTTCTTGACCAAACCTAGCTTTTCAGCTCATTCACTTCCCTATACTGAGTCTAATAGACTTTAGTCCCTGAAGCACCATGTCCTCTCAGTCTGATGGCTCTCTTCTGTCCTTTCCTACCCAGCCCAGACCCACAGTCCACCATTATAATCACTCTTTCTACATTAAAGACAATGTAAAATGTGCCCCAAAATGTATATACACACTTTGATTAAGTATAAAGGCAGTGCTAAAATACATTTCATTTTAACTTAACAGCTATCATCTGTTAAAGTGTCTATACTGTTTTTGGGGGGACACCCTGTAGTTTTGCCCTCTTATCCTTCTCATTAAAACCTCAAGTTGAGTCATTAAAAACTTCGGATTCTCAGAGAAGCATTGTAGAAAACCATATAACGTTGCAGCTTGTTACTGTCATAGATTCCTGGTCCCTCTCCTTAGAGAGGTCTCAAATGCTCTGCCTTAATCCTATTTAGTCCTTGTCTAATGTGTCTCTGTTGTCTGTCCAGTCTTTGGTTTCAAGTCTCAAATTCCTAAATTGCTTCCAACTCAATTAAAAATTCTAAGCTAAGGATTCTCTCAACTTACCCTCTACCTATAAAAAGTCTCCCTGTCTTGATTTGCATCTCTCAGATAATTAGTGACTCTGAGCATGTTTTTATATGTCTCTTGGCCTTCCCTCTGTCTTCTTTAGAAAATATCTATTTAGGACTGTTGCCCATTTTTTGATTGGGTTGTTTATCTTCCTTTTGTTAAATTGTATGAGTTCACTGTAAATGTTGGAGATTAAACCTTATCAGTGATAACAATGGCAAATATGTTCTCTCATGCAGTGGGCTTTCTTCTTATTTTATTGATTATTTCTTTTGCTGTGAAAAAGCTTTTTATTTTGATATAGTTCCATTTACTTATTTTCTCTTTAGTTTCCATTGCCATAGGAGGGTTATCAGTGAAGAAATTGCTTTGGCACATGTCTGAGATTTTGCTGCCTGTGAATTCCTCGCAAAACGACAATGCAGTACCATCTCACACCTGTCAGAATGGCTATCATCAACAAACCAACAAATGACAAGTGCTGGCGAGGATGCAGAGAAGAAAGGAACCCTCGTGCACTGCTGATGGGAATGCAGACTGGTGCAGTCACAGTGGAAAACAGTATGGAGTTTCGTCAAAAAGCTAAATGGAACTCCCATTTGACCAGTGATCCCACTTCTAGGAATATATCACAAAAAACTAGAAATACAAGTCAGAAAGGATATATGTACCTCTATGTTCATAGAGGCACAATTCACCATAGCTAAGATTTGGAACCAGCCTAAGTGTCCATCAGCATATAAGTGAATTAGAAAACTATGGTACATCTACACAACATGCTGCCCTAAAATGAAATACTATGCTGCCCTAAAAAATAAGGAATTCTTACCATTTGCAACAGCATGGATGGATCTGGAGAGCATTATGCTAAGTGAAATAAGCCAGGCGCAGAAAGATAGATATCACATGATCTCACTCATTTAGGGAATATAATGAACAACATAAACTGATGAACAAAAACAGATCCAGAGACAGAGAAGCATCAATCAGACCGTCAAATCTTGAGGGAAGGTAGGGGAGGGTGGGGGTAAGGGGAGAGATCAACCAAAGGACTTATATGCATGCATATAAGCCTAACCAATGGGCAGACAACAGGGGAGTGAAGGCATGTGGGGGGGGGAGGGGCCATGGGGGGATAAGGACACATATGCAATACCTAAATCAATAAAGAAATTTAAAAAATAAAAATATAAAAGTAGGATGATAAAAAAAAAGAAAAAGAAAAAAGTCTCCCTGCCTATCTCAGTGGATCAGGTTTCCATATGTTCAATCTAACCCTTTCCTTCTATCTTCAGACCCTGATATTTTCATCCTTCCCTGGAGATCTCACACTGCCAATCACTGTTTCATTACTTTTATTCTCTCTCTCTATGGGCATTTCCAATATAACCATGTCCAGTGTATATATTCTTTTAAAAAGTGAAAATAAACCTATCACTCTACATTCTAATTTTCCTCTTCTTTTCAAAGTAAATATTTTGGACACTGCTCACATCTTCCCTTTCTTTTTTTAAAAGACATTTTTATTAATTTGAGAGAGAGAGAGAGAGAGAGAGAGAGAGAGAGAGAGAGAGAGAGAGAGAACACTTATTTCTCTTATTTATGCATTCATTGATTGCATTGAACCTTCAACCTTGGCTTATTGGGATCATGTTCTAACCAACTGAGCTACCCAGCCAGGTCCCACTGTCTTTTCAATTTCACCTCTGCTTCTGGCTTCCTTGATATTTTTAATAGTTTTAGAATGTTTAGATATTAGTTCTCTTAATTCTCTTTAAAAAGGCATAGGTGGGATAATACCGGTTGTACGTGATTTTAAAAGAGAAGGAAGGGATGAGCATCTCCTATGCTAGCAGTTCTCAACTGTTAGCTGCTCTATAAAATGACCTAGAAACTTAAAAAGACCAGTGCCCCAGGCATGGTCATTGTCTAAACCCCAGACAATTATATCAGACTCTTTAAGAGAGAATTTGGGCTTCATTACTAGTAAAATTTAATACTTCCCCTATTAGTGGTCAGCAAACTCATTAGTCAACAGAGCCAAATATCAACAGTACGACGATTGAAATTTCTTTTGAGAGCCAAATTTTTAAACTTAAACTTCTTCTAATGCCACTTATTCAAAATAGACTCAGCCAGGCCGTGGTATTTTGTGGAAGAGCCACACTCAAGGGGCCAAAGAGTCGCATGTGGCTCATGAACCACAGTTTGCTTACCATGGCCCTAGGTGACTTTAATTATGTCAGGAATCTATGAGTTTCATAAAATGTAATTCTTTCATTTGTACAGTGATACAAATTATAGTATATAGTCTTATTTCTTAAAATTTCTTCTACTCACCCCTCTCCCACACTTTAACTCTATGGGCAACTCAGTACTCCTTGAGATAGTCAGTGCCTGCCTTGTGACCTTCAGTTGCTCCCCTTTTCCACTCTTCCCTGACTTTTGATTCTCCCACATCCAACCCCACAACTCCCCCCCCCCCCCATATTATGGGTGCTGAACACACATAAGAATTGTTGCCTCTTCCTTCCTTCCTTCCTTCCTTCCTTCCTTCCTTCCTTCCTTCCTTCCTTCCTTCCTTTCTTTCTTTTTTTCTTTCTCTTTTCTTTTCTTTTGACAATCAATGACTGCTCACGTGCAGGACAGGGAGATGGCTTAATGGGAGTCAGATGAATCAGATCCCAGTCATTTGGATAGAAAGCCTCAATAGTAATAAGGGCCCATCAAACTGAGGAATCGCCTTAGACATTCTTCCCATTTCTCATCTCTTTTTAATAATACTCAGCCTAAAAAAATATTGTTAAATAAATTCCTTTAACCAAAAATCAGCTCTCCTTGGTGAATCTTAAATCTTTTAGATTCCATGGGGGTCAGGATGATGGTCACTGGAGTTAATGAAATTGCAGTGGAATATGTAAGAAGTCCTTTTCAATGTCCACTTAAAGGACACATTTCAGAAAAAATATTTTGAGATATTAATGATAACACTAAATTAAAAGAGAAAAAATATGTAACCTGAAAATGCAAATAAAGTCCTGGAATACGGGCAGTGACCCAATTCCTTGTTTCTAATCCCTGACTCCTTGAGGGCAGGGACCAGGTTTTATTTATATCTGGATCCCCTGCATCCAGCTCTCTATCAGGCTGAAACAGCGGGTAAATGTTAGTGGTATCAATATACTTTTTTCTTATACTGGCAAATCCTGATTTTCCAGAGATTTGTTTTACCTCGTATTTGATTATAGGGATATATCTAACTTTACTATTTCATTTTTTGAGGTTACAAGAGACATCCATTTTGTATTTTTCTGTTATGTAAGTTTGCCAGCATTAAAGCGATCAAGTTTATCATTAAAAGCTTACTAGTTATGGTGTCCTTGCATAGAATTAATATGGCAAAAAATCAAGTTAAAATCTGAAATGTTTAATCCTCAACATACCAAGCTCAACAGTTTGTAGCTGACAACTAAGACGGAATGAACTATTTCTAGCACAACAATTTGTTCATTAATATCTTATATTTTTTAACAAAAGCACCTGATAGTTCAAAATAGTGTTTGACTTAGATAACTGATAGAGTAGAAAGCAATTCATTATTTTGACCCTTTGTTCTGATTGAATATCAAGTATCATTAAAAGAAGATAATACATTTTTAATATTAATCAAAGGGAAAACGAATATGGATTAAAACAATGATGATAAACAATGAATTGGGAAAAATCCTTGAGAGTGCTAAAGTTTTATTTTAAATAATACTGTACAGAGAAATGGGGTACTTAAGAGGTTCAATGACAATTTATACATGAATTTAGAGTTCATCTTGCTTTTCAACAAGCAATCCTTGCTGTTGGGCATTAGTTATTATCATTCCTACTTAAATGGTGTTCTGAGGGGTTAAAAAAGTTGTTCAAAGTCAAAGCCACATGAAACACAGATAATCTAATGCAAAATTTGGTGCTCCGTCAAACACAGCTCTGGGTCCCTGTGGCCCCCCCAGAGCTGAGTGAGCTAAGAATAATATGTAAGTATTTACTGCTAACTTACTAGAGGGGCCATGATAGGCATTTTCAAACCTACCACTGATGTGGCACACATCCTTGCTACTCAAAGTCATCCCTGGATTAGTAGCATGATCCATATCTTGGGAGATTATTTGGAATGAGGTACCTGATTTCCCATCACAGACCTGACCTATCAGAATCTGCATATTTAACAATATTCCTATGCAGTTATTACGCATGCTAACGTATGAAAAGCAATAGTGTAAGAATTCTAAATGTGAACGGGCACCTCAATTTAGTCGCAGCCTCGCCACAAACTAGCTGTGGCACATTTAAGTTGTTGCTTTAAAGACAGGCATTTTAGAGCATCTGTGTCTTTTTTCTGTAAAAGGGGGGTAATATCTGTCTTTGAGGGTTACTCTGATGCTTATCCGAATTAAAGGGCCGGGACCCCAGCATGAGTTAAGAAGTGCATGCTGAATCCACATGCAAAGCCACAGATGTGTAAACAGACAGACAGCTCAGGCACTCAGAAAACTTGGTGAGCTCTTGATTTCTTGGTCATGTTGCACTAGGAGCTATCTGTGTTAGAATCCATTTAGATTAAGCTTTCTGGGATGTCCACATTTTCATGCCCTGGAGATTTGCTACAGAATTATTCTCAGCAGAGCAATTATAGGTGAGGCTGCCCCATAATGAGATATCTTTGCTACTTCATTAGATAAGCCCCCTTGGACGGGCTCCAAAATGGGCCTGCCTCACACCAAATTCCATTACCCCGGAAAGTAATCTCATAAGAAGGCTCTGCGCAGGTTCACTCGTCCTGGATACCTAACGTTTACCATAAAGGGAATGTGTTCTAGAACAGTGATTCCCACAAGCTGGTTCTCAGACTGATGCCTTACTGATCTCCGAGGGGAAATAAAAGGTAAAGACAATTTAGTCAACTTTTCATCAAATTAAAATGTAATCTACTTTTTAAAAATCCTGACTTTGAGTAGCAAGGATTTGCGTCACATCACTGGTAGCTTTGAAAATGCTCTTTTCTATTTTCTTTTTACCTCATTGGTCTTAAGTGACTCCATATTTTTTATTATGAAATAATGGCGCTAATAGATGGTAACTTTTGTAATGTTCCTACAAATACAACAGCAGTGCTCCTTCGTAACTTAAAAAAAAAAATTTATAGGTCCTTGAAATCCCCAAATTCTAAACCATTGTTATAGGAAACACTGTCTAAGAGGGAATTATTTCTTTAGAAATTAGTGAGAGGCGTAGAGCATTTTAAATGAGGGACCCAGCTGCAAAGTTTTAATTGGAGGCCAAATCTGTTCCATGTTGGCATATTATAGAGTGCCATGCTCCTCAAACTGCAATGTGCTCAGGGACCACTTGGGATCTTGTTATAATGCAGATCCTGATTCTGCAGGTAGGGCTCAGTCCAAAATTCTGTTTTTCCAACAAAGTCACACTTAGAGTGGCACAGGCACAGTGGTTCAGCTGGTGAGCTCTGAGCCACATCACCCTGATTAGCTCCTGGCTCTATTGCTTCTAGCTGTTGACTCTTGAGGAAGTTCCTTAACTGGTCTCTTCCTTAGTTTTCTCATTAGTAACACAAGAATAATAATCCTCCCATTTCATAAGCTTGTTCTGAGAATAGAATCTCTCTATATAAAAGCCTAAGTGATCGTTTGACCAGTAGCTATGATGCACACTGACCATCAGGGGGCAGATGCTCAACACACAGGCATGGAAACATGGAACAGAAAAATGAATCTCAGAGGGAAGGGGGCAGGGAGTTGGGTGAGAAGAGATTAACCAAATATTTTATATGCATATTAGAGGCCCAGTGCACAGGTTTGTGCACTGGTGGGGTCTCTCAGCCTGGCCTGAGGGCATCAGGCTGAAACTGCAATCTGACATCTACCAAGGGGTCCCAGATTGCCAGAGGGCGCTGGCCAGGCGAGGGACCCCTACAGTGCATGCATCTATGCACCGGGCCTCTAGTGGAATAATAAATGTAAACATTCCCAGATGTAAAATATAGTGACATCTGACCTGTATAAAGAGCTCCATAAATGTGAGTTATTACTCTAACTTCACAGATCAATGACTGAAGCACCAAAATATTTTTGTAAAAGATTAATACTTTAAGCCAACGGGTTCCTATGTGATGAAATGAGAATTGAAAGTTCCATTTGGTGAGGGATTAGCTGGCTCAAAGGGATTGTTTGAAGCTGTGGATTTTGAAGGGTGTGTCTATTAGTAGATCTAATTCAAATTCAAATGTGGAAGCCTCTTAATTACTAAGATCCTACGAGTAAGATTGAAATGATGATATTGTTTAGGCACATCACAAACTGAGAAGAACCTTTTATAATGAGTGTTTTTCCTGTAAGAGACAAGAAAAACCTGATTAGTACATTCTCACACCTTCAAGTTTTCTTATAGGTCTTTATTAATAACTAGAGGCCCAGTGTGCATGCTCGCTTCCCCTCTAGTAGCTCACACTCTGCCCTGCCCAATGCTGTTGCTCATTTGGTCGTGGCGGCATGACGACCACAGGCCTTTTATGATATAGATTTTTTTCTCTTCCTATGAAAGGGAAGTTAGACTGTTTATCAATTAGTTTCTTTCCTACTTTTTAACTAACATCTAAGCAATATATTGAAGTAGTGTGTATTGCATACGACGCAAATACAACCACACGGGGCCAGTGTCATATATATTTCCTTATAGAGAGCCCCTACTATTTTTATAGTGGGTGAATTTATGTACTGCTCCTCTAAAACATTATAGGGAATAGCATGTAGGTATGAAAGTTTAATTTACTATAAATTTGTGATTTTAACTTCAGCTTATATCTTCTGCCCGGCTAGCGTGACTCTTGACGTGAATACAAACACAAGAGCAAATGGCTGATTTTAATGAAACTTAACAAAGTTTGATGAGTCTGTCATAGAGCTCAGGATTAATATTACCTACATAACTTCTTCAGTTTTATATAGTAAAAAGAAAACATTGCAAAATAAGTTTCATTAAGCACATTTAGTAAACACCTCCCTGTGTTCTGAAATCCTAAAAGACTAAAGTTGACTGTATTTTGAAAATTGTCGTCTTCTCAATCATTGCAAAACATTTTATCATAATCATTATAAAATATTATAATAAAAATGAGTTAATACTTTGTTAAGAGCACAGAGAAACTAACACATAAGCATAATATTCTTAAAGGCATTATTAGATGCACTGAAAATTATCATGTCAATTAATAAATATTTATAAATATCCAGGGCCTTTCCCACTCTTTACTTTTCTGTTTCTGGATAGTCCTACCAACTGTCTTTATAACACCCATTTGACAAACATTTGTATGTTTTGCAATGCCTTGCAAATAACGAGCATTGTAATGGAAACTTTCTGGTTATCTCTGTATTATCTGTTTTACCCTCTTCCTTAATAATAGGATCTGAATGTTAGGAGCACCTGGAATAAAAACAATATTTTTCAGTCTCCCTTCCAGATTTGGGTGGCCACATGCTTCAATTTGGGTCAATGAAACAAAAATGGAAATGGTTTGTGCAACTTGTGTGAAGTGTGCTAACAGAGACACAGTGTGCCTCTGTCCTTCTTTTCCCCACTTCTGATTGGCTAGAGTAGACTGTGGATGCCATGACAACAATAGGGGCTGCCATTTTCGGTCATGAGGTCACATCTTAAAGAATATACCTGATACTCTGATGATCTCCCCATACTTACCCTTCTCTACTTACAATTATGTAAAAGAAAAATAAACTTCTCTCTTGCTTAGACACTGTTATTTTGGATTTTCTGTCACTTGCAGCCAAACCTAATCCTAACTTATACACAAA
>OZ004706.1:170387595-170648724 GCA_963924515.1 Vespertilio murinus | reverse complement strand
CTGCTTAACTGTTTACTGGCTTGTCTCCCTCATCAGACTACTAAAGAAAAGAAACCATGTCCTGCCTCATTTATAACATTTCCAGTGGCCATTGGGCATATATAAATAATGCATCAATATATTTTTAGTTTTAAAAATATATATTTTATTGATATTTTACAGAGAGGAAGGGAGAGAGAGAGAGAGCTAGAAACGTCAATGAGAGAGAAACATCGACCAGCTGCCTCTTGCACACCCACTACTGGAGATGTGCCCACAACCAATGTACATGCCCTTGACTGGAATCGAACCCAGGACCTTTCAGTCCGCAGACCGACGCTCTACCACTGAGCCAAACAGGTTTTGGCAATATTTTTTTAGTTTTTAATGAAATACGTAGTTACCCATATTGCTAGATTAATGGGACTTCTATACACTTTGATCCTTTTACAGAATTAGTGAGTCCAAGAGATGAAGAAAAATTTTCCTACCACTATTTTGTGTTTTAGTGGTGATTCTCAAGTTCATTTTAGTCCATGGGCTATTTCTTTATACCAATACTAGAGGTCCAGTGCACGAAATTCATGCATGGTTAGGGTGCCTAGTGGCTGCTGGCTGGAGCCTTCCTTCCCCTGGCTGCCTGCTACTGCCACCCCCTGGTGGTCAGCACAAGTCTAACTCCCAGTAGGTCAAATTCCCCTGCTCCCTTCGTGGGGACATTTGTAATATTACCATTTTATTATATAGGATACTGACCAGCTTACCTGCCTGCAGAAAGAAAAATAATTATTCACAAAGCTCACTAGGCTAGGAAGGAAAGTGCAGTTTTGTGATAAAGTAGAATGGTGTCATTTTGTTTTTAATAAGTATCATGTATAAATTATCAGCCCATACTAAAAAATAAAGATGGCTACATTTAATCATGAAGACTACATCAAAAGGGGACAATTCATATACTTATTAACTGCCTATGTCTAGACAATATATATTCTACCCACCACTGTTATATTAAAACGTTACGGCTTTTATAGGTATAAATTACAAAACCAACTACATTTTTGTAATATGTTATCATTCACTTCAAGGTTTGTTATCAGAGAAAAAGCATGAGGTATGTCGAGTGCACACAGGCATTTTAATTTGCAGGCATATCTTATTTGCTTTATGTAAACTGGGAAACCACATAATCCTCACGCCATTCAACACTTTCACCCCATGATCACTATTCATTACGGTACGATCAGAGCGGCTCCGTGTAATCACACCTGTTCATTTCACAGCCTCCTCTCACCAATCTATCTTTAATCCCATACCTCCAGTGCTGTTCTGAACTGTCCTGCTGCCACGGCGTATTTCTTTTGTCTGTAGCACAAGCTGGCATCCTTTAGCGCTACTTGAAGCCATTTATCAATCTGAGGCAGAAAGCTGAAATTAGGTCCATGCAAAGGGCCCACTATTTCAGCCTCCTGGCATGTTGGCTGGATCCCAGTGGCTGTGAAGGACTCTACAAACTCATAGCTCACATCCTCTTCATCCACGTAGACCAGCTTCCCCTCCACATCCATGATGCTCTTTAAGGGGATGTGAGGCAGAGGCAGGGTGATCAATGGGCTGTCGAGTTCCATGATCTTTGCCTCCTTCCTTCCGGCTGGCTTTTCGTCACCTTCTGCCTTCCTTTTAAAGGCCAGTTTCTCTAAATCATTGCTTTGTTTTTCTTTGATGGTCTTTGCCATTTTTATTCTGTCCACCGTGGTTTCCACCTGTTTGTCGCTGGAGCTTTTCTTAATCTCCTGTGGCATTTCCAGGATGCTGGATGGGTTTGCTAACGTGGACATGTTCTTGCTTATGTTTATCTTTGGTTATGTTTATCCAGCCGATCAGAATAGACCCTATTTAACGGTATTCTCCAAACTCCCACTGCTTTCTGAATCCATCGATTCCCCCCCTGAAACTCCTATAGGGGTTAAGAGAAGAAAAAGGATTAAAACAATATTTTGAAATTCCAATGGCTTAAGACTATAGTCAAATGTATTTAAAATACCGTTTTACTCATTATAGATATTTATTCGCCATAAAGTAAAACTATATGTACTGTTTTACTAAGAAAGTGCATGTTTTAATCTCAAAATTCACCAAGCATTTGTTGAAAACACACTTAGTGTCTTAAAAAATACTCACTTATAGCTGAACAACATTGAATGAACATGTTTATGGGGTACTCAAACTCACTAAATAAGAAAACCTTATACACAGCCACTGAGGACAAAAAAGACCAAAAAAAAATCTCGATATTAATTTCCTGAGAAAGGCAGGTGGTCTAGAACTCATTATAAAATATACTGCTAACCTGCATAATAGACTTGGGAGTTTAAAGAAACCACAGCTGCTTCCTCTGAAAAGCTTTCAGAAATGTTGTAAGCACAATGTTTTTTCAACTTGTTTCTTCTATTAGAAAGGAAAAATCTCAAGTTTAAACCACTTTAAAGCTAACTATTATTCAGACCTCACTTGAAAGCAGAAGAACATGACCTTCAACCTCTCATTAATGTGGAGCCGCATATTCATCTTGATTCTGCTGTATTAATATTTTGTAGCAATGACTTCAGTACTGTATGTTATATGAAGACAAAGCATTTTCATAAATCACTGATGTTCAGAAATATAATAACCAACAGCCTTTTGATTCAAAGGTTTCTGCACACTATCTGTAGATTGGTTTAAAAATATAAAAGCCCTAGGACCCGATTATATAGTATGGTTGGTTCCTATTTTTAAAGACTCTTTCATCTATCATATTCTGTCCTGGAAACTACTCTGTAGGAGAAACAGGAAGAAGGAACACACTTTTCGAAGAAACTAAGGAATAGAGAGGTTAAGTTGCTTATGTCAAGTCATGGTGTGGATCACTGGCAGAATCTGGATTGCTGTTTCCTCCCTGGAACTTGCCCTCGCTAGCTCCTAGCCTGGGAGTACTTCCTTCCTCCATAGGACTGGAGAGCCAATAGCAGACTTACATCAGAATGCAAACAGGAGAGAAAATGCAAGAAAGGAGGGTTGGGTATAAGATAACAATGAGAAAAGAGCTAATATTCTTGCTTCTTTTCACCTACCACAAGGACAGTGCCTGACATCAAAGTCTTAAGTAGCTTTTCAAGATTGATGATTATGTTCATATTGCTGATTCTTTTTATTTGTTTGCTCCAAAGACAGCAGTTTGCTTATAGAAAACATTTAAAATGCATTGAACTTTGACCCAGTAATTTTTTTTTGTTTCTTTTTATTTTTCAATTACAATTGACATTCAGTATTATGTTTCAGGTGATAGTGGTTAGACATTTATGTAACTTACAAAGTGATCTACACCAATGAGTTTTGGCCCATCTGGCCCTATACAGATATAATATTATTGACTGTACTCTCTATGCTGTACTTTGTATTCCCATGAATATTTTATAACTAACAATTTGCTTTTCTTAATCCATTAACTTTCCACTCAGCCTCCCAACCCCCCTTCCATCTAAAATTAAATTCCATCTAATCATTTTGTTTTTTGTATATATAAGTCTGTTCATTTTTTGTTTGCTTTATTTTTATTTGTTTTTTTTGGTTTGTAAATTCCATATATAAGCAAAATTATATGGTATTTGTCCTTTTCTGCCAGGGAAACAAGTGCTAAAATAAACAAATGGGACTGCATCAAACTAAGAGATGTTTGCAAAACAAAGGAAACCATCAACAAAGTGAAAAGACAACTTACTGAATGGGAGAAGATATTTGCTAATGTTTCATCAAATAAGGGGTGAATATCTAGAATTCATACAACTTAACACCAAAAAAGCAAACAATCCAATTAAAAATGAGGAGAGTACTTAAATAGATAATTCTCTAAACAGGGTATACAGATGGGCCAATAGACATATGAAAAGGTGCTCAACATAACTAATCATCAGAGAAAATAAAAATTAGAGCTGCAATTAGAAATCACCTCACACCTGTCAGAATTGCTATCATCATTAAGTCAACAAACAAAGTGTTGGCAAGAATGTGAAGAAAAATGAACCCTCGTGCACCGTTGGTGGGATTGTAAGTTGATGCAGACTCTATGGAAAACAGTATGGAGGTTCCTCAAAAAAATAGGAACAGAATTATTTTACCACCCAGCAATTCCAATTCAGGGTATTTATTGAAGAAATCCAAAACACTAATTCAAAAATATATATGCATCCTATGTTCACTGCAGCACTATTTACAATAGCTAAGCTATGGAAGCAACCTAAGTGTCCATCAATAGATAATTGGAGACCGAGAGACAACAAGATGGCGGCAGAGGTAAAAGCCTAACTGCAGCCTCCCTCAACAATTTAAAAAAATACAACTAAAATATAGAGTGGACACTATCCAGAACTACAGGAAAGTTGACTGACTGGAAATTCTACAACTAGAAGGAAAGAGAAAACCAGAAGGAAAACCAGAGGAGCTGTAAAAGCCTAAGGTACGGAGGCACGGTGCGCGCGGGGAGAGGACGGAGCCGGAGAGGAGGGGCGGCTGAGTGCCTGGCTGGCGTTCCCTAGCGGGAAGGAGATAAAAGCCCCGGACTGTGCTGAACCCCAACTCCGACTGCACTGAACCCCAGTTCTGGGTGAGACCTCGGGGGTCCCAGGCTCATACAGAGGGAATCTGGGCTGTAAGGCGGAAGCTCAGCCGAGCGGCGAGAAAGGCAGAGCTCCGGAGTCGCGCACATTGCCCGCAGAGGAGGGACTGTTCGCTGAGCTGCTGAATTGCCCCAGCGGGAAGGACTCAAAAGCTCAGGAATGTGCTGAGCCCCAGTTCTGACTGCACTGAACCCCAGTCCTGGACAAGACCCTCGGGCCCCAGCCTCATACAGGGGGAATCTGGGCTGTAAGGCAGAAGCTCAGGGGAGCGAAAAGCAGATCCCCTGAGTCGCGCACATTGCGCGCACAGAGGACAGACTGTTGTTTGGGCCGCGAGATCGCCCTAGCGAGAAGGAGACATAAGCTCCGGACTGTTCTTAACCCCACTTCCAACTGCTCTGAACCCCAGTTGTGGGCTTGTTGGGGGAGAGACTACACTGTCTGGAAGCGGGCAAAGCTCCAGGGCGCCTTTCTCTCAGAGGTGCTTACAGCGAGTACCAAAGGACACTGAGGTACACTGAGACTCAGGAACCTCCGAGGGCGGGGCTAACCGGAAGCCAAGGCTGTAGGTTCCGCCCTGAAACTCTGCCCCATCCAAGCTGAACTCAGAGAGGCTTTTGCAGGTTTCCAAGTCTAGTGGAATAAGGTTATCTCCTGGCATAGACACAGCTGATCCTCCCAACCTACCAACTCAGGGAAGCAGCGAAAATGTCGAAACGAGGAAACAGATCACAAACGAAAGAAATGGAGGACAAAAAGCGACTGGATATAGAGTTCAAAACCACGCTTATAAGGTTGTTCAACAATCTCCTAGAAAAGGCCGATAAAATAAATGAGACCTATGAGGATATGAAAAAAGATCAACAAGAAATAATAAAGGGTCAACAAGAAATAATAAAAGGTCAACTAGAAATAAAGAATACAATCTCTGAAATAAATAATATTATACAGAGTCCTAAAAACAGAATGGAAGATTGTAAGAATCAAGTCCAAGATTTGCAACACAAAGAGCCAGAGGACACTCCTCCACAGAAGCAAGAAGACAAGAGAATCCAGAAAGTTGAAGATAATGTAAGAAACCTCTGGGACAACTTCAAGCGAACCAACATCAGAATTATGGGCATCCCAGAAGATGACAGAGAGCAAGATACCGAAAACATATTGAAAGAAATAGTGACAGAAAACTTCCCCCACCTGGTGAAAGAAATAGACTTACACGTCCAGGAAGCACACAGAACCCCAAACAAAAGGAATCCAAAAAGAACCACACCAAGACACATCATAATTAAAATTCCAAGAGCTAAAGACAAAGAGAGAATATTAAAAGCAGCAAGACAAAAGCAGGTAGTTACCTATAAAGGGGCACCCATACGACTGTCAGCTGATTTCTCAACAGAAACCATGCAGGCCAGACGGGAATGGCAAGAAATATTCAAGGTGATGAATAACAAGAACCTACAGCCAAAAATACTCTACCCAGCAAAGCTATCACTCAGAATCGAAGGCCAGATAAAGAGCTTCACAAATAAATTTAAGCTAAAGGAATTCATCACTGCCAAGCCAGAATTATATGAATTGTTAAAAGGGGTTCTTTAGGAAGAGGAAGAAAATAAAGATAAAAATTATGAACAAACACGTAACTATCAACAAGTGAGTCTAAAAACCAAGGGAAGTAAAAATGATGAACAATATTAACTGGTGAATATAATAGAATCAGAGGTATGGGAGGGGAGTGGACTGATGATTCTCGGGGAAATGGGGAGTGGAGCGGGGCGGGAAGAGACTGAACATAAACTGCACCTATGGATGAGGACAATGGGGGATGGGGAAAGGGCAGAGAATTGAATGGAAATTTGGTATGGGGGGGGGGATGAGGAACATTTGTAATAATATGAACAATAAAGATTTATTTAAAAAAATAATAAATAAAAATAAAAACATCAAAAAAAAATAGATAATTGGATAAAGGAGACGTGGTACTATATACACTGGAATATTACTGAGTTGTAAAAAAGGAATGAAATATTACCCTTTGTGACAATATGAACAGACCTAAAGGTTACTCTGCTAAGTAAAACAAATCATACACAGAAATTCATTTTTTTTTATTTTTTTGAGGATGCACAGCCCCAATTCCATGAAGAGGACAGAAGGGCCCCAGGAAAAATAGTTCAGTCTCTAAAGTTTCATTGAGGTTGGGGCTAAAGGGTGGGTCTGCACTTGACACACAAGGGTCTGGATTTCTAGCAACTCCCATATTTCCCTGGCAGACAGAATCCCCAGTGATTTTCACAGCCAGATGACATGTGAGCTATTTTTCCCAGCTCACGTGCTCTGGATTAGAGAGCCTGCTTGGAACTGACACCCTTTGCTCCTCAGGAGGAACTGTGTAGCTGTGATATCTCTCCAGATTCTCAACCACTGTACATGGGTGCAGGGTCAGGCTTTTCACACCTCCATCTTCCTAACAATATACATGTAACTTCTTCTATAAATCATTGGTTATAGGACTTCTCCTAGTTGTCAGTTCATTACTCAGGTTGATTGTTCCATAACTTAATTGTAATTCTGGTATGGTCCTGGAAGGAGGTGAGTGTAACTTCTACCTACTTTACTGACATCTTTGATCTTCTCCCCAGTAATTCTTAAGAAGAGTAAAGGAAGAAACAAAACAGTACATATGACTCTAACCTTGGAGGCACTTTCCTCATCCCCACGATTGAACATTTGTGTCACCAGACAAGATTGAATTCAAATGTGGACATGTCAAAAAAATCTACCGTGAGGTCAATATTACTGTATTAGAGAGATCAAATTCCCATAATTCCAATGACAGCCATCTTGGATATTAATTTGCAAAAGTTTAATACTAGAATAACATTTCCCTGGTGATTTATACTGATTTACTAGAGTTGTGTTTCTGCAGGGTGAGACACCTAAAAAAATAAAATTTGTGGCTGTCTATGTGATGCTTAATAATTAAGGAGATCGTTATGGCTGGAAATCATAAGCCCCATCCACACAGCTTTACTTTGATCAAGGCCCTGTTTTCTTTCCTCTCTTGGAATTATTGCTGGCATCCAATATATCTTCTGTACCATTAATGTGGCTAGATGGGAGTGGTGAGGAAGAATCTATCTTGGCCATCACTCTATCTTATGTTTGCTCTTGTGCCATATATGCTTTGAGTTGAGTGAAAATTAGCTTTAGTCCTTGAATTAAGATGTCTCATGATGGACACTTGGGATATACATCTACTAGTATACCAAGAAGTTCTTTCAGTAGCAGACATGCAGAAAAGAAAGTAGCACAACTCCAACACCTCATGGGTGCCTTGTATGTTTTTTTTAAGTGTCATATGCACTTTTGAGTAAAATTTATATGCCACACAGTATGGCTAAGTTCCAAGTAAAGCTTGATTATGATCAATACTATAGAAATTTTCTATGTATATGGTCCCTTCTTGGTTCAATGCTATTTGTGAAGCCAAAGAAATGTGAAGCTCTTGAAAATTGTTTAAAGCTCCAAAAATAACCTAATTTTAAGAATCTTTGATTCATTTTCATTGTTAAAATAGACTGCAAAAAATATAAACAGGAAATTTTGGTGGGTGAGCTATTCCAAAATTTTCATAAGTCCCAAGTATGTTTTCTGAACTCTCTACTTCAAACACCAGTGACTAAAATGTATCAGATTATCTGTAATTGGTTATACTTAGCAACATTTTTTTAGCATTACCCATCTCTTTTACCTTTCTTTCACATCCCTTAAACACGTACAAATGTATAAACTTATCTTTATAATCACTTCTTCTAGAAGGTTCTCTGTCTCTCTCTAAATCTCTTCCTCTCCCTGCCTCCCTACTTCCCTCCTATATTCTGCCTATTTTTCCTTCAAACTTCTCCCCACCATTCTTCCTCCCAGATGTCCCCCAAAACCTTCCCCTTTTTTTTCTCTTTACAAGGAGGAAGATTTTGTTGTTTTTATGAAACAGGCTCCTGAATATTTCTGCATCAGTCCTTAAACCTCTATACAGAAATGATAATTTTGGTTTTCAGTGCATATTTGTATACCAAACAATAATAGAGAAGGGCAAAGTGTACATGCTACATAGAACACTCAGAAAGAATAAATTCACAAGAAAATATTTTATGTCAAACATCTGGAAGGTCAATTACTACAAATTTGTCCAAGAGACAATAATTCATGTAAAAACCTGTCCCCGTAGAAACCTAGAAAAAAATATCCTATTATCTAAAAGTGGCCTAGATGTGCAGGCTGCAAAAACACCGCCAAACCCAAACAGTATGTTTAATGTTGGTTACAAATCAAACCTCAGCTTCAGATTTAGAGCCTGTTCTTTATAAAAACTGTTTCACAGGAGAGTTTTAGATCTGCTCACCTACAGCTCTCAAAACAAATTATAAAACTCCATTTAAATAATCTGGAATTCAAGGTCTTTCACCACCCAGCCCAATGTGAGTTTCCAGACTTATTTAGCACTCCTTCTGTAAACTACTCTGAAGTCAATTTGACATTCTTGTTACCTGCAAAAGATGCTCATTTGCAGTCTGTCTGCTAAGGATTCTCCATCTTCCTAGTCCCACCTCATTCCACCTGTCCAATCCTAGCCAGAGGTTATCCATTTATCCTTCCTCGGAACACCAATGGCATTTAAAGCACTTATTTTGTTCATTGCAGTTATGTATGAATGACTTATTTCTTCCAATAAACTCTCTAAAAGCAAAAATATGCTTTACCTATTTTGACATTAGTGCAGCGGTTTGCATAGAGTAGGCATTCAATGGACTTGGATTGATAATGGATGCTGTGAATCAAAGGCTAATTTATATATTTTTTTGAGAGAAACAAAATTGGATTTTTCTTAAGGGATGGCCTGTAAATTTTTAAAAGTTGTTCCTGAGGTGTTTTGCTAGATTTCTGTTTGTTTTATATTGGTCCTGGATAAAATATATTTTCTTCTTTGACAGTTCAGATGACTAATGTACCAACTAGATTTAAACTATCAACCTCTTCATTCCTTTTAGTAGTCAAGTTGATTAACATGACATTAATCAGTGTTTTGAGGCACTGTGTTACACTTTAATCATGACTTCAATAAAAATACTTTTAGAGAAAACTATTAGACAGTACTCACTGATAATATTCTGTGAAAATGCCCATTCTTTAATTAAGAAGACAGCACTGTAAAATTGATTTCCTCCCAGAGAAAAAAATGATCTCCAGCAAATATTGATATGAAACATTAGAACAATCTCCAGGGTTTTATAATAAATACAGGTACAAGAAACAAAGAGAGGTTAATGTTCAATCATTTCCAGTGGGTAACCATTTAAAATCTATTTGCTGGATTTTCAACACATTTATTTTGTTCTTCAAGCATTTCATCAAGCACTCTGTTCTATGTGGGAGTTTCTATTGCTTCATAGATACAATCAGTGGTCTGTGTGACTATTAGTACCACAGATTACTTACTAGAATTTCAATTGAAATAGGCAGCTCCAACATGGGAAATTTAGAAAAAGAGAATTCTTTAAAAATGTGCTCTCTGAAACATTCAACATCACAGTTGCCATGGTTTTCTTTCCTTTTTTTTTTTTTTAAAGGATCTAATTTTAACTTGCTGTTAAATGTAACCAGAGAAACATTATAAGGAAAAACATCTTGCTTGTTAGTCCACTAGTACACCTTGATATTTAAAAACATACTACAAAATATTTCTTTAATCCAATAATTATTTGTTGAACACTCACTCTGAGCAATGCATTGTGCTACATAATATAAAGGAGACTAAAAATGAATTAAAATGGTCTTGGCACTCTAGAACACATAGCTAGAGATGGGTGGAGGATGAGGAGGAAAGGTGTACAGATAAATAACTTCATACAGAGGAGACTCTCAGACTGTGAACTGCTGAGGTGGAAATGTATCACAATCCTTTTTCTACACTGATGTCAAGTTCTTTCAGGGCCTGGAATGTAAGAGGCCCTCAGTGCACATTTGTTATGGGATAAGTGCATAGCTGAGGTGAGCACTGTGGTAGCAATAATGGACATGCTTCGGTGGGAACAGGGACTGATGCAGTTTCAAGAGATTTACTTGTTACAAGAGCCCAACTGGGAGGTGTCCCTACACAGGTAATTTTTCTTTTCTTTCTTCCAAGTACCCATAAGGCACTATTTCCAGAAGGAAGAGTGAAATTGGCTCACAATGCTCATTAAGAAACACAAAATGAAACATGCCATGCAGTGTTATAAGAATAATAATAACCAGCAGGTACTCCAAGTTTACCAAGTTATCTCACTGGGTTATCCCATTTGTTTCTCAGGACACTTCATAAAGACCATTACCCTCATTTTACTGAGGAAACCAAAAGATTAGACAACTTGAAGGTGACCACCAAGAGAGTCTACCAGGCTTAGGACTAGAACTCAGGACATTTTGGACTGTTGGGTAATGCATTCCTGTGCACTGTACCACCATTGACTGGGATTTGTACTTCATCTACCTTAATATATTTTTTTTGTTATTTTAACAGCTAGCTATTTAACTTTGCTGTTTGATTGGGTAGGACTCCTTTTAAAATGGCAATAAAATAAATTGGTTATTATGTTTAGCAAGTTTATGAAAGAAAAACATTAGTTTTTAGGTGTGTTTTTTAACAAGATTTTTAGTTGCAAGTGTAAGTATGGCCTTGTTATATTCCAGCAGTCATTAAAATCAGGGGAAAAATGATGTGGACATTAAACTTCCACATGAGTGAGTTCCAGGGACTTCAAACATGAAATTGCCAAGCAATTTGCTGATCACTGAGTCACCAAATGGGAATAATGATATCAAAGCAACTGTACTTGTTTGTATCAGGTACACTGTGAACATTTGCCACATTGCATCAGTGAGAGCATTAGAAAGAGGTTCCATCATGGGATTATGAATGGAAAGAGCGTTCCATTTGGAGTGGCAAAGAAGGTTAGAATTCTAGATTCAGTATTTATTAATTGTATGTTGTAGGAGAAATTGTCCAACCTCTCTAAACTTCATTTCCTTCCCTTGGAAATGGGAATGATCAAACACAAGAGAATCATGTGAAAATAAAATGAGAGAATTTATGTAATGGCACATAAATTAAGAGAAAAAAATGAGGTAATTACACAGGCAGCTTCCTTGAACAACCCTCTATTCTTTCCAAGGCTAAATTATTTTATCTGGATTTCATCCCTCCATCTTCTCAATGACTGGGCTCTTGCAATAATCATCTTTCCACATACCCTCTCCTATTCTGCTTAATCCTGTTATTGCACACACTGATCTAACACTTTTCTTCTATTAAAACAAACAACTTCCTTGCCTCCACCTTTCCTTCCTGCTGCTCCCCTACCACTGTTGCTTATGCTGCACAATGACTGAAATATTTTTTAACATTCTGTCTCCATTTTTTTTCCATCACATATTCTCTTCCCAATCCACTCTCTTGAGGTTTCAGTCCCTGCCATTCATTCTATTTAGACTGCTCTAGAGGTCTGGCAGATGACAATCTCAAGATGGCAACATGAAAATCATCATGAGCAATCTTTCCACAGGCACTCTCTTTTATGGAACCTATCCCCCCCTTCTCAGATACCACGGTCATCTGATTTTTCTGTCATTTAACTGGACACCCATTTTCAGTCTTTTGGGTTCGCTCTTCATCTTCTCTTCTACCCAAGAGCTGGAGTCACTTCTTTTCTCTAACTACATTCTCTCCTTAGGCAGACTCATAGATTCAAATGCTGTCATATTCTCTTAACTCCCAAGGTTACAAACTCTAGCCCTTATATACTCCCAGAACTTCAAAATTGTATACCCAGTTGTCTGTGACATATCTATTTGGAATACCCTAGTATGCATCATAAAATTAACAAGCCCCAAATATATCTCTTAATGCCCATCCCCTCAAATTGCGCCTCTCCCAGTCTTCTCTATTCTAGTACATGCCCCCACATCTATGCCATTGGCCAGGACAGAAATTTATAAGCTGTTTCATTTCCTTCTTTTTTTCACTTTATCCTCATTTTCCATTCCATCATTAGACCTGTAGACTCTTTCTTTCAAAGGTCCATCTCTTTGCATATCTATGACAACACCCTCCTGCAGACCCCATGATCTCATGTCTAAATAATTGCAATTATTTCCTCCAACACAGCAGTCTCAGTGATCCTTTCAAATGAAAGTCAGATCCCATCAAGTTTTCCTTTAAATCTTTGAATGGCTGCCCCTAACACCTAGAATAGAATACAAATCCCTTATATGCCTCTGCTTCCTCTAAAATCTCATCACTTGTTTTTCTTTCCTTATCTACTGTTTCAGCCACCTGGCTTTCATTCTGTTCTGCCTTTTGCAATAGTTGGGCTGGAGTAGTCTCTCCACTACTTTTCATGATTATTCAGATTATAGCTTAAATGTATGTTCCCCATGAAACCTTCTCTGAATTCAAAAGTAATCACCCCTCAGTCATATATTGATTTTAAATCTCTTCATACTCCTTATCACAGCACTAGTCACTATTATGTATATTTCATTCATATCTATCGTTCTTCACCACAATTTAAACTCCATGAGAGAATGTGCCTTGTATGTCCAGTTCACTGCTAGATATTCAGAATGTGCTTGACACAGAGTAGATACACAATAAATATCTGTTTACTGGATAAATTAATTTATCATATCTTATCTCATTGTATATCTAATAAAAAATAAAAATTTTGTTTTATTTCTTGCTGTACCATATTACAAAATATTAGAAGTCTAGTGGGAGTCACCTACACATAAGGTAGCATTTTACAAATTGGCTTCATCATAGAAAGCTTCTTGTAACTGCTGATCTTCCCTCCCTCCCTCCCTCTCTCCTTCCTTCCTTCCTTCCTCCCTTCCTTCCTTCCTTCCTTCCTTCCTTCCTTCCTTCCTTCCTTCCTTCCTTCCTTCCTCCTTCCCTCCCTCCCTTCCTCCTTTCCTTCCTTCCTCTTCAATCTCTCCCTCTTTTCTTTTATTTCTTCTATTTTTATTATTTACTACTCTAAATTGAGAATATTTATAATACAGTTACCCTGATCTCTTTTATTTTAGTCTGTGTTAGGAAGTAAATAATTTCTCCAATTCTTTCTTGACATAAAGTATGGCTCATTCAGAACCAAAAGCAAAATCAGAAAAATTAAATCTTTTTAAAAAAAATATTTTTATTGATATTTTACAGAGAGGAAGGGAGAGAGATAGAGAGCCAGAAACGTCAGTGAGAGAGAAACATCGACCAGCTGCCTCTTGCACACCCCCTACCGGGGAGGTGCCCGCAACCAGTGTACATGCCCTTGATCGGAATCGAACCCGGGACCCTTCAGTCTGCAGACCGACGCTCTACCATTGAGCCAAACCGGTTTCGGCTGAAAAATTAAATATTTTTGGGGAAGTGATAATGGTACATCTTGATATTTTTATGAATGTGGTTCATGAGGAAACAACTGTACTTCTCTAAAATCCGTCATCTAATTTGATTGTAAAAACAATAACTCATTGGTTGTAGCAGGAATATGAGGGTAGGAGGGTAATGTTTCAGTGTAAAGGTCAGAGACCTTTGGATACATTTCTTCTTGAAATATAAATGCAATTGGGCCGCCAAATTCATGAGCATCCTAAGAGAAAGTTTTAAAGTAGTCCTGTTTCTTTGCAAACATTAATTTGTCTTTCTATAAACGTGATCCAAGTTTCTATTTGCTTAAGAGGCCACGACTGTACAGATGTTTAAGGAAATTTTTTTTTTAACTTTGGTCTACTCTTTAATTCTGTTGCTATAGGTCTTAATTCTTGGAATTTTTTATTTTATTTCTTAAACTATAACTCAGAATTGTAGGTAGGTAGATATGAAGATGCTTTCAACATACTCTAATCTATTCTCCTTAATTTGCTGATGAAGAAAGTGAGAATTGGGCAGGTGAAATGACCTGCTCATGTCACACAGCAGATCAGTGCTATTAACCACATTTTGCAGCTCACAGAATTCTTTCTACCTCACTTCACTGCCTACCACCATAACACACAAGGTAAATGGTTATCAAAATTGTCATATGGAGAAACACATACCGAATGACTCAGCACTTTGTTTTCAGAGTTACAAAATTAATGAGCAGTAACCATGAAGAGTCCTCATCTTTTGTACTACTCTTTAAATTAATTAACTAGCCTGGACATGTGGTGCCTATGAACAGGAGGTCAGGGTTGGATTCTAAGGAAGGGCACATGCCTGACTCCCTGTTAGGGCCATGGGAGAGGCAGCCAATCAATGATTCTCTCTCATCATTGATGTTTCTATCTCTAGCTCCCTTTCCCTTCCTCTCTGAAATCAATAAAAATATATTAAAAAATTACTTAATTAATTGTTCTCAAACATGTTTAAAAGTTAAATCTACTCAGAGGTGGAAAATGTATCTTTAAAAAAGCACAACTTTTTATTGGAAAAAAATTTAAATTTACAGAGAAGTTGTTTAAGAATAGTGTCTAAAACTCTCATTTGCCTTTTACCCATATTCACTAATTTGAAATATATTGGTCACAGTTATAATTCTCTCCCCAATATGTAAATGTGTATGTGTGTGTGTGTGTGTGTGTGTGTGTGTGTGTGTATAGCAGGTTATACACACATATATATGCATTTGTAATATATTATTTTATCAAGACATGAGTAGTTTGCACACATCATGCCTTATTATCCCTTACTATTTCAAAGCATATTTCTTAAAATCAAAAATACTCCTCTTATGTAACATAATCTACTGATTTTGATGTTGATATACTATTGCCTAATCATAGTCACTATTCCAGTTTTGTCAGCTGTCTTGATAATGTCCTCTTAGTATTTTTCCCTCCAGTATAAGATTCAGTCTAGGATAACATATTGTCATATCTCTTTAGTCTCTGATTCTGGAACAGTTTCTCAGCCTTTCCTTGTCTCCCAGACATTGCCATTTTTTTGAACAGCATAGGCCAGCTCTTTTATAAGATCTACTTCATTTTGAGTTTGTCTGATATTTCCACACGATTAGATTCAGGGTAAACATCCCCAGTCAGAACACTACGAATATTGTCCTGTCTTTCTCACAGTATCTCATTCAGAGGCACATCTACCCAGTTGAATTTTTTTTTTGTGATGCCAATTTTAAGCACCTGTTCAAGATGTTATCTAGTTTCTTCAGAGTATGGTTAAAGATTTCCCCATTGCAACTTATAAGCAGTCTTTGGGGAGACACTTTGAGACTGTGCAATTATTATGCTCCTCATCCAACATCCGTCTATCCCTGTCTCAATTTATCATCCACAGGAAGATTCTGTCTGAACCAATCTTAACTATGATGATTGCAAATGATGACTTCCCCTTCCAATTCACGGTACTATTAGAATGGTAAGACAGAGGGTTGGCTACCACTAAAGTGCCTGATATATGGTTTACTGGGAAGTAACCCACCTCAATGTGGAGGCTTGGTGGCAGCTCTGAAAAGAGTCTACCTGTAGTTCAGTCTGGTTTTCAAGAGTTTTCCTCCACATTGAAAAAGCCTCTGATTAAGATGATCAGTGTGTTATCTGCCCAGTGAAGGGAAGAACGAGTCCTTTATAGAGGAAGATACATAATCTGTATCCTCTATCATCCACAGTATACAATATTAAGCACTTAGTTAGAATTATTAAATACTAGAGAGACCTGGGGCATGAAATTTGTGTACTGGGGTTGGGGAGTGGTCCCTCAGCCAGGCCTGCACCCTCTCACACTCCAGTAGCTTTCAGGGGATATCCAATTGCAGGCCTAAAAGCAGTCAGTCAGACAACCTTAGCACTGCTACGAAAGTGGGAGAGGCTCCTGCCACTGCTGCTGCGCTCACCAGTCATGAGCCTGGCTTCCGGCTGAACTGTGCTCCCCCTATGAGAGTGCACTGACCATCAGGGGGCAGCTCCTGCACTGAACATCTTCCCCCTGGTGGTCAGTGCACAACATAACAAGCCGTTGAATGGCCTTAGCATATCATTAGCATATTACACTTTGATTGGTTGAATGGCTGTCCCGATGACTGGACACTTAGCATGTTAGGCTTTTATTATATTGGATGCCCTCAAGTCCTCCCAAGATAATATAATTAAAAGTCAAAAGAAAAAACAGACAATAGAAACACAATAATAGATGGTTAACTCCTATATTTAAAATAAATCTGACATAATCAAGACAAAAAGAGGGAGAGATGATAAAGAATTTTACCAGAGTATTAGAGTTTGTAAAATAGAATCAAATGAGGATTCTAGAACTGAGGTACATGGTATATGAAATTAACTCACTAGATGGATTTAGCAACAGATATAGATGCAGCATAAAATAGGATTAATAAACTTAAGTTAGTAGAAAGTATCTGAATTTAAGCAGAGAAATAAAATAATAGAATAAACAGGGGAAAAATTTAGACCGCGGAACAAAATGAAAGGGTTTAACAGAAGTATAGTTGGAGCCTCAGAGGAAGCACAGTATGAAAATGAAGCAGAAGAAAGAAAGCTGCAGTTAGGAATGAAAAGTAATAATAAAAGTAAAGATGTGAGACTACGCATATAAATATAAATACGGACTGACTGTCATGTGACTGCATAAGCAATAAAATAAGTGTCTCTGCCAAGCTTAAAATGTATGTAGAATTAAAAAGAATGGCAATCACAATTAAAAATGATGAGAGAGGGTAAATGGAGGTAAAGTATTCTAATCTTCTAAAATTATTAATAATTTGGTAAAAATAATAATTTGTATTGAATTGTAATAAATTAAGAATTCATGTAATTTCTAGGGTAAAAATTGAAGGAGAATAAAAGAATGTATGACTAGCAAATTAATATAGGGGAAAATGAAGTAGTTTGAATAATCCAAGGGAAAGCAAGAAATGAAAAAGGATCAAATAAAAAACCAGGTAGGTTTAGGAAGATATAAACCAAAATAATCAATACTTACTTTAGATTTAAAAGTACAAATATTCCAATTAAGCATCTAAGATCATGGCACTAAAAATAAAATACAAACCCCAACTACATTCTGCCTATGGGAGATACACCTTAAATATAAGGACATAGAAAGGTAGAAAATAAAAGCATGTAGAAAGAAACAGCATGCAAACACCAACCACAAAAATCAGAGGGCTCTACTCTTATTAGAGTAGAGTTTATGGCAACAAGCTTAACTAGATATAAAGAATATGTGCTAGTTACATATTGTCTCTCAGTTGGAAAGTAGTTCTCATCCTATATTCACTGGAACTGAATCCTGCAGACCACATTTCTTTCCCCCCAGCTGGCTGGAGGACCCTGCCAGTAGAGGGCACTGGGAAAAAAACCTGCTAGGCTGAGAGGGAAAGAAGGCACTTTTCCTTCTGATGTTCTGTTTGGGCCAGTAACAAGTGGATGGGTTTTCAGGAGTCCAAGCAGCACTGAGCTTCGGGGTCACAACCTCATGTTCAATGGAGATGTGCACTGGCAAGTTTCTTTACCAATACAGTTTTGCTGCTCTCCCAGTTCTTCACCAAGTGAATACCACCTTAGTCATGATTTCCAGGGACAGCCAGGTGCTGGAAGCCAATTCCAGCATGTCATAATGTCATAAGTTTCATTGAAAGGTTGATGGAACTTGGGGACTCAACAAGGGATGAGTCACATATGTTGTTACCTGATGGGAATGGTTAAAGGCATTTCCCAAAACCTGAAAAGGATGATTGTTTGCTGCCAGACAGCTCAGGTAATCTTAATCTATTGGCTAAACACATGAACTGCCATAAATTATTCCCCAATCTGACAATAAGAAATTGTCAGAAACCCTATCATTTGAAGTGTATATTCTGCCTTGCCTTAGGACAAATTGTGTTAATAAAAAGCAAGAGGTCCTGAGACAAGGAGAATTTGGTTTCTTCAGCCAAGCTCTTCTGCCTCCCCCAATATGCCTTTCAAAATTATGTTTCGTCTCTGGACTCTTAACTAATTTACACACAGCCCCTTTTCCAGGTTTCTTGAACCCTTCTACATGCTGGATCAAGACCACCTGCATTAAATGACATTCTATATATGGCAGCCAGGTGTGAATTTTAGCTTTGGAGGATCTTTTCTAAGGTTCTGGTTCCTTCTTTGTTCACTTTCTCTCAGTCCCAAAGGAGTAATTTGCTTGCTACAGGTTCTATGCCTATAATCCTTGGAATTCTCTTTCTACTCTTTAATTAGCCACTTTTAAATCCAGTTAACTATTTTTGTAGTAATCTACTTAATCTAGTTTCTGTTTTCTGACTAAACTGATACAAAAGGATATTTTATAACAAAGGGAGCTATATAAGGAAATGACAGCACAATTTCATCAATAAGATGGCTCAATAAGATGGCTTTAAAATTCATAAAACAAAAATTACATTTCTCAAAAAATGACAATTTCTAATCCTCATTGAAAATTTTAATTTATATCTATCAATAACTGATTTTTTAAAACATATTTTTTATTGATTTCAGAGAAGAAGGGAGAGGGAGGTGGAGGGAGAGAGATAAATATCAATTATGAAAGAGAATCATTAATTGGTTGCCTCATGCATGCCCCACACTGGGGATTGAGCCCCCTACCTGGGCATGTGGCCCAACTGGGAATTGAACAGTGACATCCTGGTTCTTATGTTGATGCTCAACCACTAAGCCATGCCAGCTGGGCTCAATAATGAATTTTAAGAAAGAAAAGCAATAAATAAAAACCTTTTAAAGACAAAAGCTCTGAGCAACACAGATAATAAAATTAACCTAATTGATATATGTAGAATCCTGCACCAAACAACATCAGTATATATGTCCTTTTTCAACTATACCTGAAACTTTTACAAAAATTGACCATGACTAAATCATAAATCGAACAACAACAAATTTCTCATTTTATATAGAAATACAGAGCACTAAGAACAGCCATGTTAAAGTTGAAGAACAACAAAGCTGGAGGGCTTAAACAGCCAGATTGTGAGAATTATTATAAAGCTATAATAATTAAGTCAGTGTGGTTTTAATGCAAGAATACATCATTAAACCACTTGAACAGAATAGACAGTCCAAAAAATAGACTAATACATAAATTATGATTTAATTTAAGGGTGACACCTCCCCTCCCTAAAACCCCAACTGTATTCCATTGTTTTTGAGAGCTTATTGCAGATATGAAAGATCTGGAAAAGCTAAAAGGTATTGAGACTTAGGGAGATGGAGACATAAGTGGAAAACAAAGGTAGTCACCTGCCACTGGTAGAGAAGAACAAGGCCAGGTGATCAATTTAGGGTTGGCACTAGTTGAACAGATTCTACATAAATAGAGTAACATGAAGGCTCATAAAAGGTAGGAAAATGGGCAGAAACGTCAGCTGCATGAGGAGATAATGCCCCAAAGTAGAGACTAGCTATGTTAGGCTGAGAGATGACTGTTGAGGCCATGGTACTATTGCAATCCTTTCTCTTTCCCAGCTTTATTGATACACATACATTGCAAAATGATTACCACAGTAGAGTTAGTTAACATCTCCATTGCCTCACATAATTATCATTTCTTTTTTTGGTGATAAGAACATTTAAGATCTACTCTTAGCAACTTCCCAGTTTTGTTAACTATATTTACACAGTATTTGTTAGCACAGTATTGTTAACTATAATCACCTTGCTGGACATGATCCCCAGAACTTATCTAAACTAATAAAAGAGAAATATGCAAATTTATGGTCACTTCGTAACATCCACCAGCCAATCAGGAGTGAGTATGCAAATTAACCAAACAAAGATGGCGGCAGCCCTGCCCTCCAGCCTCTCCAGGCCTCTGGGCAGCACACATGTAGGCTTGAAGCGGCCAGGCGAGGTGGGATGCCTGCTATGAGGGGAAAGGTGGGGGGGAAGAGGGAGCTATAGGAACCGTGCTCTGGCTGGAGTGAAGACTGAAGGCTCCAGCCAGAGCGAAGACGGAAGGCAGTGGCCAGAGCAAAGGCCTGGGTCCTGGGTGCTGGAGGAAAACCAGTGCTGGAAGCCAGGGGAAGGAAGGCCTATTGCACGAATCTTCGTGTAATGGCCCTCTAGCTAATCTTATAACTGGAGGTTTGTACCCATTGACCAACATGTCTCCACATCCCACCCACCCTTGAATCTCATAAATATAAACAACAGAATGGTGACAATGCTTTCTTTTTGTAACTTAAAATTTAGGTTTCCAAATGTTTAACAAGAGGGATGTGAAGTAGCTATTAAGTCATAGTTTTGCTCCTTACACCTTCAAGTTAACAAAATTGATCTGAATTCTAAGAAGTTAAAAACACACTTTTTTTTTGAAGGGGTGACAATACAATGTCTTCTCAAGTTGTAACTTAGGTGATCTTTAAAGACAGCATTCAGTCCTTCTGCTTGAATTATGCTGGCTAGCAGGAGTGTAAGTGATAACTGGTGCGAGAGCACTGAAGCATTCATGCATGTGCAATCAGATGAACACCCACAACCTGGAGAAACACAGGCCCAGGTTGAGTGCCAATAGTTTTTAATCTAAACTAACATACGGAGCTATCATCTTATTACGGAAAAACTAACGGTGCCTGAAGAAAATCAGGACCAATGTTTTCAAGTCTATATTTTCAAACACATTTAAAAAGCCCAGCTCAAACAGAGTTATATACAATTCCCATCCTCTGTTGAAGGGCATTTAATCTTCCTTTTAAATTTTGATTCTTTTTCACTCTTGAAAGACGCATATGCAACTTATTGAAGTAAATCTTAATAACTCTTATCTTAACTTTAATATATGTTATTTATTAAGATTTAACTTATCGGTAATAAAATTATCAGTTTTAACATTCATTTATTATGCTTAATTTAGCTAACTTATTTAAATAAATATTCAGATAGAACAACTACCATCCATGAAAAAGAACCGAAATTAAGAGCTTTGATTTCTATGGGTTATTTCTACTTTTATTCTGTGGTTATAATATTAGTCTTCCCAAAACATTTTCTTTTAAATAATCTACTTAAAACGACATCAACTTTCCACTTGTAGTGCAATTCTAGATTGCAATGTGACATCAGCTTCAGATCGAGCCCATTTAGGTTACAGGGACACGTTCTAACGCTTATCCTGTGTCAATTCAATTCATCTACCTTCAAAGTTGCCTAAAATGCATGGAATATTAGTGGTCCAAATACCTGAATCCTGAACAGTTCATAATAGAGACACATAGGTGTACACTGAGGTGTACCACATCATTTAATGTAGAAGCACATTTACCCCTTAAGGCTTTCTAAAATACTGTACCGGAGGTAAAGCTGAATCTTTGCCATCACACTCACTTTACAAGTTTTCCCATCAACCGGAGAATGTGGAGTTTTATGGATAACACTCATGGCCACTGGGTTCTCAGTTTCCTCATTTGAAAAATGCGGTTAATGATAATATCTGCCTCATGTCATTGAGAAGAGTAATAGAAAGTGGCTTAATAACAGTAAGTGCTCGATAAATGTTAATTATTATACTATTGTTATCGCCATTTTTATTATGGCTGTTAGTGCTCAGCAATTTTTAAAAATTAGACAATTAGAAAAAAGCTCTTCCTATTGGACACCTGGCTCCTGCTCATTCATCATGTGTATTTTGAAACTTAGCCAGAGCTGTGATAAGTTATAGCTTCCTCTTCAGTGATCTTTAAGCCAGACTGCTACAATATTTTATTTTATTAACCTCCCTAAGAAAAATTCAACAAGGCTCATCATATGGGTGCAGAATGTTACAACTTGAATGTTACTTTCCAGAAAGATGACTCAATATATTTTACACTAGTTGAGAGACAATATTTTGGGCTCCCTGTTGTAAAAAGATTTAAAAACCCTTGATCATATGGTATTTGTTATGGCTATTGTTATGTCACCGTAGCCTACTACTGTTGGGGTACCTGCTAATCTATTTTCAACTGATGTGTAACATAAAGGGAAAAATAAAAAAGGAAGAAATAGCGGTCAAATAGAGAAATGTGGCTTCTAGTCATTATGTGTATTTTAAAAAAAAATATATTTTATTGCTATTTTACAGAGAGGAAGGGAGAGAGATAGAGAGCCAGAAACGTTGATGAGAGAGAAACATCCACCAGCTGCCTCCCGCACACCCCCTACCGGGGATGTGCCCGCAACCAATGTACATGCCCTTGGTCAGAATCGAACCCGGGACCTTTCAGTCCGCAGACCGACACTCTACCACTGAGCCAAACCGACCTCAGCCATTATGTGTCTTAATTAGAAAATGTTCTCTTGTAGTAAGGAATAAACTGGGGTGCTGATGCCTGGTGATCATTTTAAGGTTCTGTAGCTCATGGTTATGATTCATGTTCATTTGTTGTTTCCTTTTAAGTTGTAATCCATTTCCAGTGTGCTAGTTTCACTACTGAGGAGATGAATAACTTTTCGGATTTATGGCCATTTCTAAGTAGTTATTTCCCATTCGGCATGGTGGCAAAAAAAAAAAAAATTTAAAGATATATTCCTGAGTGGCTTTTAACACTATTTCTCATTTGGTTATAATTCCTGAATGGCTTTTAAAACCATTTCCCTTTCGGTTATAATAACACTGATGAGCAACAGATTGAATAGGTGCTTCAATGAAAAGTCCACATTGGAAACAAAGAAATCTCAACTCTATCTTGATTATGTACTTGTGTTTCACATCATGATCGCTCATCAGTTTAGCTTGGTTCTACGGATTTAAAAAAGAGGCTTAAAAATTACTTTTAAGTTTCTCTGAAATACTCTACATCACAGTGTTGCCGGACTCCAGTTGATTCCCTTTCTTCCATATCAGAATCAATATTTCATTCCTTGCTCACATTAAGACAATGAAGAAACTACAGGCTGTATGCAGAGTTAGGCCGTGGGAGGGATTCCAGCCCATCTCTTGCTGCCAGTGTGTTCCTTTTATCTTCTTCCTTTATCTACCTTTCCTTCTACAAATATCGTTGAGCTCTTGTTGTACATGAAGTAAAAGAACCCTGTGAAATATTATTATTGGGTCCTAATTGAAATTATTTTTCCATCTGGAGGAAAATAGTCCATCCAGCCTGTAATATTTAAAAGCAAGCACCTATATAACCTGGCCAGTATTGCTCAGTGGTTGGGCTTTGACCTATGAACCAGAAGGTCAGGGTTCAATTCCCAGTCAGGGCACTTGCCTGGGTTGCAGGCTCAATTCCCAGAAGGGGACGTGCAGGAGGCGGCAGTTAATCAAAGCTTCTCTCATCATTGATGCTTCTAAATGATTCTTTCTCTCATCATTGATGTTTCTATCTCTTTCTCTCTCTCCCTTCCTCTCTGAAATCAATAAAAATATGTATTTTTTTTAAAAAAAGAAAGCACCTTTATGGCTTTCAAAGTCTTATTGGTGAAATTTGAGAGATCCGAAGAGCTTCAGTGTGAATAGCATGATTAACTGTTACATTTAACTGTAAGGTGTTAAAAATATTTATCAATACAAAGCAAGTTTTCGCTGATTTATTTCAAACTAGTGGCCTACTGAAACTTAAACACTTTGCTGGTGTTCCAAAAACTGGGACTTTTACGGCTACCTATAAATATTTTATGGATAAGGAATGTGAAATTTTAAACAAGCCTGACAGCCATTTTTCAGGCTCATGCTGAACCACCTTTGAATGGCAGGCTCATTGTGAGAGACGTTCATTCATCCGCTCACTCCCTCGCTCACTCACTCTCACATCAAATATCTCAGGGAGCACATTTCCTGCCAGGCAAGGTGTTTGAACACACACCAGGCACACACCCGACATGGTGTTTGAACACACACACAGGTAGGTCTGTGTATTAGAGGAGAGTGCAGATTGTCTCTCTACCCTACTTAGTGATAATTCACTATCTACAGTCCACGGTAACAAGGGTCACGGACACAGCAGCCCATTTCACAAAGATTCAACAACAATCTGGACTCTGAAATAGTCATCAACGTTCCCTTGACCAGAGGTAGATGTCCTCAAATTATACTTGTTATTAAGGAATAAACGTTAGGTTTGAGCACAACAAAAACATCTGTTACTTGGAAACCAAGTAGAACCTTGGCCTTCCCTGTCTCCTTCAAGTGGAAGTGGGGTAAGGTGGGTCTGTTTGGGGAAAGGTGACCACTTGGAATACCCTCTCTTGTAACTGCCTGTAACACCTGACTGCTTGTTAGGCTTATCTATAAGCCACGTTCCTGGTCCCTCACTTGGGAAGGAAGAAGGGAACCTCTGTTCACCCCAGTGTATTGAGCTTTTACACTGTCCACTACCCATACTCAGGGAAGATGAAAAGTTTCAACGGAATCTCCTCCTACCTCCGCAGCTGTGGCTCAGCCAGTGGGGACCCCTGAAGCTCGGGACTCTTCCCAGCTGAGCATCTGCCCGCTCGAGGGTCCAAACGTCCCAATCTGCGATCTTGGGAAGGGTTGGGGTCGCCCAGGTTCCAAAGGTCATGTTCCAAGCTCCGCCCCTTCGCGTGAGGCCCCACCCACGAGCCCCTCCTTCACTAACAGTCATCTGACTATTCTCTGTCGTGGCGCCTGATTTTTTTTTTTTAAGTGTAAAACAAATTTTTATTTTTCCTTTCAGATCCTAAAAGTAATATTATTGTTGACCCTGGCCGATTAGCTCAGTTGGCTAGAGCATTCTCCCAATAAGCTAAGGCTGCTGTTCTATCCAGGGTCAGGGCACATACAAGAATCAACTAATGGATGTATAAGTCAACCTTTGGAACCTGGGCGCCCCCCACCCTTCCCAAGCTCGCAGATTGGGACGTTTGGACCCTCGAGTGGGCAGATGCTCAGCTGGGAAGAGTCCCGAGCTTCCGGGGTCCCTGCTGGCTGAGCCACAGCTGCAGAGGTAGGAGGAGATTCAGTTGAAACTTTTCATCTTCCCTGAGTATGGGTAGTGGACTGAGCTTCAAGAGAAAGCTCAATAAACTGGGTGAAACAACAAGTTGATGTTTGCTTGTATTCTAAAGAGGAAGACTAAACATTTAGTGTATATGTTTGCTGCCTTTTTACTATGAAGAGATAGATAAAAAAATAAATAGATCGTCCCTCTTTCACACACATAACTAAATGCACAGGTCTGAGTTACATAAATAGGCCTTATAAAGCTTTATATATCTTTTCTTTTTTTTTAAGGAAAGTTTTAAAAAATTTATTTTTACTCTAAAATATACAAATGTAGCGGTTAAAATCCCGTTTGTGTTTATTAAAGGGAGTAGCCATGTATCTTGCACACAATTTTAAGAAGTGGAACTACACTTGAACTTTACATATCTCTAAGGACTGCATCCTCCTAACCAGTATTATGAATCGTATGAAACATTCACTTGCTTTTCTTTATAGTTTACCAAGTCATATATGTAGTAATTTTTATTGAAATATAGCACACGAATAGAAAAACGAAGTAAGCTGCAAGTGTGTTCAATGAATGATCATAAAAGGAACCCAATAGGGTAATCGCCACCCAAATGAAAGAAATAAAACATCCCAGAAGACCCTTCTAATTACCACCACTTTTCTAGACCCCAAAGATAATGACCATAGTTTAATTTTATTTATTTTTGAACTTAATAAAAATAGCCCTGTTATGGTTTTACTGCTCTAAACTGTTGTAAAGTATAGTTTATCTTTTACAAACTACACTCAATAGTGACTATTTACATTGTAAGCCTACCTCACAAAAACTATATAGGATGCATTTTGCTTGCCATTGTGAGGGTAGGGTTAGGTAGGTGGGAGGGAAGAGATCAACCAAAGAACCTGTATGCATATGTGCATAACCCATGGACACAGACAACAGGGTGGTGAAGGCCTGGGGAAGGGGGGAAGGAAGGTGGAGGACAAGCTAAAGGAGGTCAGTGGGGAGTAAAAAGGGGGCATATCTAATACTTTCAACAATAAATTTTTTAAAAAATAAATAAAGTGGAAGAGGATGATAAAAAGGAAGTCATGGTCAGGGAAACTTGAAGGTGTTATACTGCTGACATTGAATATTGGGGGTGGGTCTATGAATCAAGGAATGCAATCAGCCTCTAGCAGGGGTGGGCAAACTTTTTGACTCCAGGGCCACAATGCATTCTTAAACCGGACTGGAGGGCCAGAACAAAAGCAACCTGTCCATGCTGGCACTCTCATCTTGGGCTGCTGGTGAAGGAGCAGAGGGGAGAGCAAGAGAACCCTCCGCTCTTCCAGCTCCGTGGGCTGGATAGAACAGCCCACAGCTGCATCTAGCTGAAAAGAACAAAGAAACTAAATTTCTCCTAAAGCCTCCAGAAGGAAGGCAGCCCTGATGATTCCATGGCTTTAACTCAGTCTCATGTCAGACTTCTGACCTCTGGAACTGAAAAAAAAAATTGTGCTGTTTGAAGAAGAAAAAGAAATTCTGCTGAAAAATTATTTCATTTATGTATATCCTATCATGTGGATGTATCATAACTTGATTGACATATAGATTCTATTTTTTTTTTTGCCAATTTTCCCCCAAGTACTTATATTCCAATGCATATCTTATTTTTTTCTCTGTACATCTCTGACTTTTTTCATTAGGATTATTCTTATAAGTGCAATTTCCAAGTCAAAGATCACTAACTTTTTAATAGTCCAGTGTCTTGCTGTCACATTGCTTTACTAAAAAATCATGCCAGTCCTGCTAGTGGTGTGGGATGGAATCTCATTTCAATTTCCCAATATCAAATGCTTTTTTTTTTTCATCTTTGTTAATTTGATAGGTGGGAGATATTTTTCCACTGATATTTACATTTGCATTCCCTTGATTATAAGTGAGGTTAATTACCGGTGTCTATTATTAATTTGTATTTCTCTTATTATGATTTATTTATACATATTTCCCCAAGTCTCCTGAAGTTTTAACATTGGTTTCTCCATGAGTAGACAGCTTACTCTTGCCTGGATCCCTTAAGTAAACACAAATAAATGAATAGTGACCCATAAGTCAATAACTGCTCTAAATCTTCTGGGTTCTTTCATACCTGTAGAAGCCCCTGCCCACTCTAGA
Organism: Vespertilio murinus; assembly: GCA_963924515.1. Classification (NCBI taxonomy): domain Eukaryota; kingdom Metazoa; phylum Chordata; class Mammalia; order Chiroptera; family Vespertilionidae; genus Vespertilio; species Vespertilio murinus. The sequence continues at coordinate 170,620,970 of OZ004706.1, read as the reverse complement.
AGATGGCAGGATGGTGGTGGATAATTTCAATTTCATGACCTCCACGCAGTAACAAAGAGAGAGAAGTCATGTTCTCTTACTTACACATTATAGCTGAAGAAAATAAGATTGAATCCATAAATAATTTGCTCAGGTTCTTGGATGGGGATTTGAACCTGTATCTTCCTACTTGGATCACTCCTTTTCATAGTCTTGAGCTGAAAGTTTTCCCTGTCATCACAGGTCAGGAAGTTGTGGTTTGTTATTCATGGAGTCTGTATAATTGAGACTCAGGGGGAGAATTTGCAAAATGGGGCAAAAGAGTAAGTACTGGTAGTTGCTGGAGAGTTCAAAACACATGAGATTGCCTCTCAGACTCCATAAATACAGGCAAATGAGGCCCCCAAGGAGACGATGCCACCGTGCATGGCCATGCAGACTGCATGTGATTCAATTCTAGAGGGGGCACCATCCCCATCCATTATGAAGAGAGTGGCAGCCTCTGGAATAGTGCAGAGCCATAGCTGCCTTGTTGTACACAACCTTTTCAATATTTATTTAATTTTTATAATCACAAGTGGTTTTCAAGTACAGGTCAATGTAAGCTAGAAATAAAATATGTGATGATACGTTGGAAACCTCTTTCTGAATTTTGCTTTTATGTTATATCTGAAGCCTCTTTCTGAATTTTGCTTTTAGTTGTCAAAACCATTGACAACAAAAATTTGATGCATCAAGGGTCATTGTTCCAGAAAACATAAAATAATATCAAGGGCAGGAAATGTAAAGCAAGATCATCCCTGTAGAAATACAGTTAAAGCAAGCCCTCTCATGCACCAAAGGAGAGGAGGATATTTTCATACCAGCACCAGGTAAATGCGATACAGATCCTCTAACACCCTGGTCACTGGTGAGTCAGTGAATAGGAAAATATTCACAGTGAATAGGAAAATATTCACGATACAGATCTTCTAACACCCTATTCACTGGTGAGTCAGTGAATAGGAAAATATTCACATGGACAAAGAAATGACATGCAGTGAGCAATGAGTGTTTTATTGTAGAAGCCATTTTAGAGAGCATCTTGTCTTGCAATTACCAATGCTGGTTACTTGGTTAAAATAACTCAGTATGAAGTTAGGAGGAAAGAACAGATACTGCTGAAGCTCTCTTGGGTTGCCAAAGATTGGAGTGGGGAGAATCCAGGCATCACCGTGTTTTGCTTTCGGTTAACTTGCTTTGCCCTCAGTCCCCCTCAATTGTTAAATATATCACACACTTTAATATTTTATGCACCTCAGTCAAAAGGTATTAGGTTATTTCATTTCAAGGAAGCAGTGTGTTATAGTCCTAGAAAGAACGCTGGATTCAGAGCCAGAAGAGTAGACTTGGAAGCTTCCTTAGCAACCAACCAGCTTAATTTTCTCACGTGTAGGATTTAAGCTTTGAATTAATTGATTACTAAGATAATTTTTTTTTGCTTTAAAACTTTTTATATATGTCCTACTTGAAAATGGATATTTTATTTAATTATGATTTAAATATAAATTTTTAAAAATAAATGTCAGAAGGCTTTCACTTAAGCTCAAAGATAAATAACCAGCAACACACATGCACGTGCACACACACACACACACACACACACACACACATACCGCATACTTATTTCTAATATTATCCTCATCATTCTTTTACATATCCTTTGTAGAAGGACTATAAAATTTGCATTAGTAAATAAAATAATTTCTTATGGAGGCCAAAGGGATGAATGGTCTCTTGCACATGCAGAACAATTTTATAATCAGTTGTCTTCAAAATCCTTTATCTGGAACTGGCAAAACTTTTGGTACAGAAAATACAAGAAATGTATTTTTTTCCTGTCCTTTGCAATAGGCTTGGCAATTACCTTTTGCTAAAGTGCAAAAGCAATTACCCGCTTGCCCATGCAGACACTGATTGCTTAAAGTTTGTCCTTATCTTGAAGTTGTAGGAAAAGCAAATTAATGAGCAATTTTTATATCCTTGAGCAAATTCAGGCGCTATCCCTGTGGGTGCAGTGTGAGGCCTTCTTGTTACATTTGAGGCCTGCACTCGGGTGCGGGTGTCATGTGGAGCCTCTGAAGACAGTTTTGCAAATTCCAGGTTCAGCTTTGTTTGGTCAAATAGCTATTAGTGTCCGTTTGAAATTGGACAAAGTTTAACTTTGCATCCTTCTTGCCTCCTTTGGCATTTCACTCCTATTCCCTAGCCTAGTTCAAGCAACCTCATTTGGGGTGATCAAGACTACGATTTAGACACAAAACTCTTGAAACAGCAAAGACAGGATTTAAATGTTCAAAGAAAATTCAAGAAGCAAAAACATAAATATAAAAATGCACACGTTTACAGAAAATCCATTTCTAAATATTATTTAAAGTTCCTACATTCTCTTTTTTTCTGCATCAATATAATTTGAAATGAACTTTTGAGATTTCTATTCTGAATTAGGTTTGGATGAGTAGGCCTTCTAGATCTGGGGAAATTATGCTGACTCTTATTTCCATTTCTACTTCTGGGTTTGCCTCTCTGGCATCCGGTCATTTTTTTTTTTTTTTTTTAAGCATCCTTGGTCCTGTACTACTCCCATCATGTTTCCTCTGCTGGGTTTCAGGGAGTGGGCAGAGCTGTGCTTGGAAACCGGCTCTCAGAGAAACAAACAAACAAACAGTAGTTAGAATGACTTGTCAATTTCCACATATAAATTTTCCTATGGTCACTGCACACAGCGCTGGGAAGAGAGGTGCGTAATTGGCTCCAGCACATCATACGTGCCCATCTGTACAGACACCTTCTGAGTTTCCACCTTAGATGTTTCTATGCCTTTTAACCCATAAGCCACTTCTCTCTTGTCTTCTTTGATTTTGATCCATTATGTTGACTAGTGGACAGGATCTTCTGTATGCTTGGCTGGTTGATTCTAAGCTAAGTTCTCTGCACAGTCTACACAGTCACTGGGACCTCTGGTTATGCACGCTGCCTTTCTCTTGTGCCTGTTTCTGTCAGAGCATTGTAGCCGCCAGCGTAGTGCAGGCCTGCTGTTGCTTCTTCAGAAGCACATGGCTACCTGCTAAATTCCCACTTCCTAACTAAGAAAGGCTGCATGTTTTCAGCCTACTTGTAGGACTGGTAGGTTCTGGGCTTTGTGCATGTCTTTCTCTGCTTCGAGTATTATTCCATTGATTTCTTAGATGACCGCATCATTCAGGAGCCCGGGGACAAGGAAGGGTGATCTTGAGAATCATCTGCTTGAGATTTATGGTAGTAAAATTACATTGCTCATTAGGAAAACATGACATTGGTCACATAGATGGATGGTTCACCTGTGGTGGAGTAGAATGAGAGTTCGTGGGGAGAGCAGGCCCAGGGTTTGACCTTATAGAGGCAGTTGTCTTGAAGCATAAATAAGTTCAATGTACATGTATCATTTCATGTTGATTGTTTTCCAATGTGCCTGTCCATCCATAGGTAGCAGCTGTGCCACACAGAGCCCATTACTGGGAATATAAAGCCTCCTGTGCAGTTCAGGAGAGAATCCATCAGGGTCTCCAGGGGCTTCTCTGTCTCCAGGGACATGTAGACAACCGCCAGCTGCTAACTCCCTTTTCTTCTTGCTGCACCTCCATTTCCATACCTTTATTCCTGGGTTAGCCAGCGGTTTGCTTAGGATTGTATTGCAAACCAATTTGGAAGGTATTTGCATGAATTTTCTTAGGATCTGTAACCATACCGCATCCAACCAAGCTTAGCTAACTTTTGTTAGCAGCATCCTTACAAAGAATGGCACTTTAAAAATAAACTAAGACCTTGACCTACACAAGGCTTGCAGCTAACAACAACAATGACAAACTGGGACTTTCCCCAGCTCTGCTATCTCATTACTGAGTGTCCTTGTTTAAGCCACTGAACACTTAACTTCTGTTCCCTCAAGGGAAAATGAGGAGGCTGGGCTTGGACTTGGACTTGGATAGCCAAGTCTTTCCTGCTGGATCACCGAGTGGTAACTTTTATGATGGGTGCTTTCAGGTAAGGAGATGAGATAGTGATGAGAGTGGGTGAGGTGTGGCTGCCTGAAAAGTGGAAAGTGATTTCTGAGGTGGTTTCTTCCTGGCTACACCCTTCACCGCTAGCATTGTCAGCAAATAAAAATGGAGGATTCCCAGTTGAATTTGAATTTTAGATCACCATTAAATAACTTTTAGTGCAAGTGCATTCTAAAAAATGCTCATGGGACATACTTACACTAAAATATATTCATTGTTTATCTGATAGTCAAATTTAACTTTGTTTCCTGAACTTCATCTGGCAAGTCTGCATAATGGTGGGTAATAATGTCTTCTGTCTCAACAACTTGTGCTGGACAAGTAGGGCAATTCAGCAAAAAATAGAGCGTCAAGCTTAGGAAGACAGAGGCTGGGTAGTTGTTTGGTATCTCTGCAGCATGTGGTGGGGAAGGTGTCATTTTTTCTTTTTTTGCCCAAGTTGTAATAGCACTTCATGATTTATAAAAACTAACACTAGCAAACTGTGAGACACTTTCATACTGACATAAGAAGTCACCAGGCTAATCTCTGAATAGACCTAAAGACTCTACAGAGAGTTGTAGATAGGAAAGGTCAATTACCAAAAGAAAAAGATGAAAAAAAGGTTGTTAAAGGCTATTAGACTTTTTACTTCAAGCAGAAAACACTAAATTATGCCTAGCTTATAAATTGAGTAGAGTAACTTTGTAGTCTGTATCTTACAATGGAGAAAGAAAATGGATAATGGAAGAATTTAAAAGTTTTAGTACTTATTAAGTAAGTGTAACATTTCATTAGGATGCTGTCCAGTGCATTTTTAATCTTCGGCTGCCTGCAAAAGATGATGGTCATGCATTTATGCAGAAGATTATGGTAATGCTCTCTTTTATTAATCTCATGGACATTTAGTGGATAGGGTCTGCCACGCATCGTAGATTGTGACCACTGGCATTTCTCTTGCCAACCCTGCTGGTTGGGAGGCCTCATTACTGATGGCAGTGAGAGGGGACCCGGTTCCTGACCTGCCTGAGTATAACAGTCTTAAACCACATCCAGGTTCCATATCCCCCCAGTCTGCCCCACATGCTGACAGATGATCACAACTTCAGGTTCTCTGTTTTAAAATGGATACAGTACTTATTTTTTTGGTCTAAGGAGGGCAAACATTTTGCCTTCTCTTTTACATTTCTTTGAAAATTAATTATGTATAAAGTACAAACACTTGTACAACAAATGCCTATCTGTGGGATGGCTTCATTATGCATTCATTCAAAACTGTTTCCTTAGCACTTACTCTGGCCTTGTCTTGATGCTAATCTCCCTCTCTCTCTCTCTCTCTCTCTCTCTATATATATATATATATATATATATATATATATATATATATGTGTGTGTGTGTGTGTGTGTGTGTGTGTGTAATGTGCAAATCAACCAAACAGTGGAACAACCAGAATGACTACTCAACCAGTTGCTATGAGGTGCACTGATTACCTCTAGGTCCCCCCACCCTATCCCCTGGTGGCAGGCTCTAATCCCCCCATGGCAAACAGAGAAGCAGGAGTGGGTGGCCGCAGGGGGTGGGGCTGGCTGCCAGCAGCAGGAGAAGATGGCCCCAAACACAGGCCAGGCCTAGGGACCATACTCATGCACGAATTTCATGCGCTGGGCCTCTAGTAGGAGAAATAAAACAAGTAAACAGAAAATCATGATGCAGTAATAAGTGGATAAAGCACAGGTATTGTGGAATTGCTATGGAGGTCAACTGCCCCATGGCAGGGGGTGTAGCAGGAATATTTATGCAGGTGATAACTTCCAAATTAAGACTGGTGAAACTGGAGGAAGGGGAAGAGGGCAGGCTGGGTATGCAGGCACAAGGATCCTAAACAGCGGTATCCACATGTGCTAAGACTTGAGAAAGAGAACATGACACTTGAGGAGCATTTCAAGGAGTCAGTTCGATGGGATAGTGGATGGAGTAGCAGTGGCAAGGGAGGGGATGTAGTGCTGAGCAGTGGATCTGGGAACCATAAATTGGAATTGGAATCAAGTTGAATAGTAGTATGATTTTCTCCACAAGAGCTCCGAAGTGCCGATACAGAGGCTAAGGAAGCAGCCAGTGAAACTTATTCAAGGCGGGGGTGTGCCAGGCTGTGTGACGAATGACAAAGCTCCTGGACAGAGAGGCAGAACTGAGGGATATGAGGACAAGGAGCTTCACATCTTCAAATGAAGAAATGAAGACCGAAGGACCTAACATGAGCAATTGAGGATGGAAGATTGAGGGACATAGAGAAGAACTTCACAACTTCAAAGAAAATGTCCACATAGGAATTTAGTTTTCAAAGACAGGTGATTGCCAAGACTTTCTTATGAAATTTGTAAAACTAGAAATAAATTTATTACAGATTGTAATAATTAGCCAGTCATGTATGAAACACTATATGACTGTCAAAACATGAATAGGAGAATAAATGTAACCTCTTAGGCGACCACTGTTTAACTACATTTTTTAGCCTGATGCGTATTCCTTTGAAATCTTTCAAGATTCTCTGGAATACTTTGTTTCCTTCCTGTTTTGTTGTTGATATGGGGCTCTGTACACCTATTTTTGCTCTTTTGATTAACTTTACGAATAAAAATTGGAAATGTTTCTTTAAATAAAAGTGGGATGTTACATGAACATGAAAATTGCTATAATGTGAATGGCAATTTATGACGCATAAACATATTTTAGTTGGAGATAGGTGTAGCACGTTCCCAATAAAGGGACACACATTACAAGCAATAGAAAATGAATTTTTAAAATTGTTACAAGATAACTATTTAAAGTTAGAAAACAAATTATAATTGTTCATATATATTAAGTCCCTTATCACTTAACAACTTAAATTATGAGCATAAATATTTATTAGGACCAGTGGAGTTGGAGAAGAATAGGGTTATATATGGTACATGAAAAATAGACATATTGACAATATTCAAGTATGTGATATTAATAACAATCCACGTAAGAAGCAGCTTAACTAATGTTAACATTTTAATATTTCAGGTAAGAAGCAAGTAGTTTTGGAAATAACACATGAGGTAGGAAACATTTGTTGGATCCTCTAGAATCTACATAAATACTACTATTAGATTTCTCAGTATAAAAACAGTATAGATATCTTAGTTGGAGTGTGTAGTTATTCTCATTAAAATGGATTTTAAGTCAGAAAAATACTGGAGATAGAGTTGCTACAATATAATAGCATCACCAGGATAAGTCACTCAGATTACAGTGAGCTGCTTTTTTACTGTTTCACTTAATTTTTCTGAATTTTGCAAAAAAAGTTGATTTTAATACATTTAGACTGTCTCCAGGACAAAATGTGAAAATATATCTGGGCAACCATTCACCATATGAATATAAATCTGGCTGAATAATATTTTAATTCAAATTGCTGTTTAATACCACTTGGAGTTCCATGTTTAAAAATGAGTACTGTTCATATTAGGCAACTTTGTTTCACAAACATCTTAGTGATTCTAGTGTTGAACTTCATTAACATTAATGAGAATCCATGAGCCTAGAATTTATCTTTAAGTAGTTTAGCAAAATAAAATCGAATGTAGATGTTGGGCATGTGCAATGGTTGCTGCCTCATTCTGTGAGTAGTGCTGCAAAACCTTTTACTTCCCCCAACACTCTTGTTCTTCTGTGATGTGTCTTCTTCTAGCAAATTCCTGGGATATGCAAAGGAGACACTATCCTTTGGAGCCCACCAATAAATGGCTAACAGAAGAAAGGAAGATCTTATGTTCTTCCATAAGCCTTTGTCTCTATATGGCAATCGAGGAGTATGTATACATTGATATGGACACCTTCACATTTTAGTTGAGTGTAGAAAAGGGAGGAGTTGGGTAGAAGGAGAGAAGGCATTTGGATATTCACAGTAACTGCAGATATGGATGAGAAATAATGAAAAATGTAAGATATGAAATCTAGTTTGATCTGACTTACAGTTTTGCTTAGAGCTAGCTCCTATTCTTTTCTGCATTAGAGAAAGCAATATAAAACCTTGAGACCAAAGATTGCTTAATATGTATGTAGGCTTTAGAATTTACTGATGATTTTTACAAACAATAACTCTATTGGACTGTATTGTAACCTAAATTATATATAAAGACCTTGAAACTCATTTACAATAGCCAAGACATTGATATAACCTAAATTTCCACTAATGGATGAATGAACAATGAAAATATGGTATCTGTAAATAATGGAATATGATTCAGCCTTAAAAAAGAATTAAAAAAAGAATAAAATCTTGCTATTGGGAGAATATGGATATACTTTGACGATATTATGCTGAGTGAAATAAATCAGACAGAAAGACAAATACTTTCTGATTTCACATATGTGGAATCTAACAAAAACCTAAACAAACAACAACAGAACAACCATAAATATAGCAAAACAATTGATAGAAACCTGAAGTCTGTGGTAGGGGAGTGGGTGAAATGGGTAAAGGGGGTCAAAAGATACAAATTTCAAATTATAAAATGCATAAATCATGAGTTACATGCTGACTATAGTTAATAATACTGCATCACATATTTGAAAGTGGCAGGCGTATGAATCTTCAAAGTTTTCATCATGAGAAAAAATTTGTAACTATGCTTGATAATTAGACTTATGGTGATCATTTAAGTATTTATACTAATATTGAATCATTATGCTATATACCTGAAACTAATATAATGCTATATTAATTATACCTCAAAAGAAGACCTTAAACCTCAAACTAAGTGACTTATCCAGCTCTCATAGAACAATCCAGTCATTTGAACTCATCTTAGAACTCTTTGCATTACTTGATAATGTCCTTTAAAATAAGTGGCCTTTTGAATAGCTAATTGTATCAAAATTATAAATGTTACCTTTACTTAACTCTTCCTCCAAACATTCATTACTTTTCCTTTCCTTTCAGCTCTCCATATTAAAGACTTCTATATCCTGAGATCAATGCTATTTTATTTAGCACACAATTTTTGCAAATGCTTACCTTTGATTTAAAGAGAGAGAAAATAAAGAAACTTTTCAGTGAAACACTAAGAAATGTAAAGGAACACTTTTTAAATTACACATGGGTTTAAAAATTTTATTCTAAATAAAAATTTTCTAGGGTGTAAAATCCATGTTTTATTCTTAGCCTTTCCGTGAGTCATTTTCTGTCCTTAGACAACTCACTTAACACATTGTAACCTAGTAAGATTTCCCTTAAAAAAAAGATTAGATTGTGTTTGCAAAGAGAAAACTTTTCCTCATTTTGCTTTCCCCCTGTTTTCTTAAAGTATTTGAGATTCTGAGCATCTTACGATGACTTCCTCAAGCACAATTTATAACAGAAGAAAGACGGAAAGGTTTCTAGACTTTGGGAAGATCTCTTCAAAAGGAGCCTTTAAATTAAAGTTGGAGTATGGCTAATCTATTATTCTCTTTCCTATTGCCTTGCTTGGGGTCATCCTACAACAAGCTGACATGAAAACTATCCTTTCCCATGTCCTGGGGACCCTGTAACTCTGGCTTACTTTGCAACAAAGAGAACTTGACTACCAACATTTTAACCTGACCTTTGCTTCATAGTGAGAATAGGATTATTACTTCTGTCTTTTTAAGAATAATAAATTAGAATCCTCAATGACTATTTTCTACTCATGTTCCATGTGTTTTATGATTAGCCCCTTCATTTTCCATCTCCTAACTTTAGGGATGTCTACATTTAGAAAATTAGGCATTTACAGTTGTGTAAACTAAGATCACAAAGATTATTCATTAAGCTTGATTTTCCTAAATCTTTTTTTTTAAATTTCATGTAGACTTGGCAGCATAGTCATCATTGATTTTTAAATACATTATTAATTGTAATTGATGTTTTGGTTTTGATATAAATTTTCCCTATATTTGAGTATTCAACAATTTATTATGTTGAAATAAAAAAAGGCTCATTAATATATTGGGTTGGTTGTACATCAGATGGCTAGAAGGTTAAAGTAGATTTAATGGTGAAAGTTTGATTTTATTTTTGTATAAGTCAATGTTTCAGATTTTTTTGAGTGACATCTCTATGCTATGTATACTTTGATATAAATATTCTAGAAAACCAATTACTGCTTTTGAGATACTAATGATCTTGCTGACGAATATTACATTTACATGAAATATCAGTGGGAGGTGACAGCAATATTCATTAAAAGAACTATTGCAAAATAGTATGTGATTAACTGTCAAATAAATGATATAAGTAATAAAAATCACTCTGAGCTGAGAAACAGAGAGGCCTAGATAGAAGAGATGAGTAGAAGGATTATGAGGATGTTTGTTAAGAAGCTAGAAATAGGAAAAGCCACGCAGACATGTTAAATAACCTGAATAAAGGCAGGGAAGTAGCAAGGAATAGATTAGTTTAAGGAGAAAATTCTTCCCAGGAAGAATACAAATAAGGTTAATTATATAGAATAGGTCAAGAAAACAGAGACGAGATTAGAAATCAAGAGCCAAAAAAAGAACAAAACAAAACAAAACAAAAAAAGGCTTTATGGGAGAGGAGTTGCATGATGAAAATATGTTACAGAAGAAAAATAATTCTAAAGGCAAACAGAATAAAATAGAAGAGATTCATGGAGGAAAATTCAGTTAACTTATCCTATATAATAAAAGCTGAATATGCTACAGGTCCATCATCCAGTTGGTTGTTCAACCAATCAAAGTGTAATCCTACCTAATAAAAGAGTAATATGCAAATTAACCATCACTCTGCTATACCCACTTGCCACGCCCACCTGCCAATCAGAGCGATTATGTAAATAAACCCAACCAAGATGGCTGCAGCCACAGAGAGCAGGAGGGAGATGTGGGTTTCCCAGGCAATGGAAGAAGCCAAGCTTTCCGTTTGCCCTAGCCAGTCTAAGCCTCCACTCAAAGCTACAAAGTTTCAATGATAGAAGATACATAAATCCAAACAGAAATGGTGGCATCCACTAAACTGGAAAGAGCGGGAGGCTAGGGTTGCCTCTGGCAATGGAAGAAGCAAAACTTTGAGTGGAAGCCCAGGCCTCCACTCAAGGCTACAAAGTTTTAATTATAGAAGGTAAACAAATTCCAACAGAAATGGCTGAAGCCACAGAGCAAGCAGGAGGCTTGGCTCTGCTCCAGGCTACAAAGTTTCAATTGTAGAAGGTAAATAAATTCCAGATACCAGGGCCTCCACTTGGGTCACCAGGGGGCGTGGCTGGCCTGCAAACCACCACAGGTCCCTCACTCAGGCTGCCCCATGCCCCAAGGGAACCCCCACCCTGATCTGGGACACCCTTCAGGGTAAACCAGCTGGCCCCCACCCATGCATCAGGCCTCTATCCTATCTAATAAAAGAGTAATATGCAGATTTACCATCACTCCAACACACAATATGGCTGCCTCCATATAGATACAAAATGGCCACCACAAGATGGCCAGCAGAGGAGGGCAGTTAGGAGGCACCAGGCCTGTAAGGGAGGGCAGTTGAGAGGGACCAGGCCTATAAGGGAGGGCAGTTGGAGAGGATCAAACCTGCAGGGGAGGGGGGCAAACAGGCTGGAAGGGGAATGGTTAGAGGGTGATCAGGCTGGCAGGCAGAAGCAGTTAGGGGCAATCAGGAAAGCAGGCAGGTAAGCAGTCAGGAGCGAGCAGTCCTGTATTGTGAGAGGGATATCCGACTGCCCGATCCTGGTGGGATCAGGTCTAAAAGGGCAGTCAGACATCTATTGAGCATTCCCAGATTGAAGAGAGTGCAGGCTGGGCTGAGGGATACTCCCCAGCCCCCCTGCATGAATTTTGTGCACTGGGCCTCTAGTATGCTAATGATATGCTAAGGCTACTCAATTGTTTACTATGACATGCACTGACTACCAGGGGGCAGACAGTCAACTAGTTGACCAGTCACTATGAAATAAATGCACTGATCACCAGGGGACAGGCACTCAATGCAGGAGCTGCTCCCTGGTGGTCAGTACACTCCCACAGTAGAGCTCCAGTTAGCCAGAAAACAGGTTCATGGCTATCGAGAGCAGCAGTGGTGGCGGGAGCCTCTATAGCTTTTGCAGCAGCTCTAAGGAGGGCTACTGGACTGCAAGAGGCACAGACCAGGCTGACAGAGCCTCCAAGTAAAAGAATTTTGTGCACTGGGCCTCTAGTATAATCATAATGACTCCAGGAAAGATATGTCTATAATAGTGGCAAGTGATTTATAAAAATACAAAATTTACTCTTTTAAAATTATTTATTTTTGTCATTGCAGTAGGCAGTTTATAAGATGGTGCTCAGTGACTTCTGCCTCCTAATCCTGTGTATACCTTGAGTATGGGCTACATTTTATGGCTCTCTTCTGAGTAGACCATGACCAAAATGATGGGATGCCATTTCCAAGATTAGGTTACAAAGAGATTGTGGCTTTCATCCTCCTTTCCTCTTTGTCTGGTTTGCTGTGAGGGAAGCCAGCTGTTATATTGTGTATATGTTCAAGTGGCCAGGACTGATGATTTGGGCCAACAGCCAATGAAGACCTCAGTCAGTAAGTGATCATGGAAGAATATCTTCCTCCAGTCCAGCCCTGAAATTACTAAAGCTCTATCTAACATCTTGATTTGCACCCTTGTGAGGGATCCAGAGCTAGAGGTTCCCAGAATCTATGCTGGGATTCTTGATCAATAGAAACTATGAACTAATTAATAGTTTTAAGCCACTGAGTTTGGGGATTAGTTGCTAACACGGTAACAGATAACTAATAAATCATTATAGAATTAAATATTCTTCTACTTCTACTAGTGACCTTAAATATTTTTCCATCTTTCTTCATCCCCTCCAAATTTCAGTTGCCAATCACCACATCTTTCTATTTTTGCTGTCAAAAGTATTATTATTTACCTTCTGTTCTATTGCTGTATATCAGTCTTCCTCTATATGCTTATAGGTGGCATCTAAAAATAGAAACAATGGCCAACATCTATTAAATATTATGGAAATATTCACCACAAAACAAAAGTGAATTTGAATCTTTTAAAAGGAAATGGTGTGCTCCTCCTTTAAAAACCTGTGCTACTCAAAAAGAAGCATGACGAACAGGAATGAGTGGATGTGGGGAGAGGGACAGTGGGAGGGCACATGTGGTATCTTATAATTACTGCATTTCATTCGTTTGAAGATGAACTTTCTGTTTCTAGCATTTGAACATCTCTAAGTTTGGGATGTACCTTATAAGCACTGTTGGCGAGATAGTGGTAGTTATCTAGTAGCTATTGACTATTCAGGTGAAAATTTGACCACAGCTGCTCATAATATCATCATTTCAATTGAATAATTCACAGCATTGATACTACGTACATTGAATTTAATTGGCTTTTAAAGCATCATCAAGAAGAATACACTATGAGTCAACCTTAATATAAAGAATGATTAAATACATAGAGAGATGGGAAATAGAGCAGCACATATGTTCTAAAATGTCTATATTCATAAATCTAGGAGTAATTGCAATGAGTACAAAATAAAATTTGTAAAAAAAAAGAAAGCATTGTGATATAGTTTAATTAGGAAGATATTTCCTCTTATGATTATAAGATAGTATACATCATGTAATTGATAGCTTTTTCTTTTCTTTATTATTTTATATATCTTAACATTTGATTTTTAATTAATAAATTAATTTGTAAAACAAATACAGTAAAACTTGAAAAAAACTACTATTATTTTCCACTTTAAAATACATAAGTACTTATAAATTGGAAAATATGTATCTATATTTTGGTTTATGTGATGCTGACCGTGATGAAAGAAGGTGAGGTAAAAATTATAAAAAATAAGGCAATATCCATGATTTTTAGAGATAAGAGGAGAAACTAATTGAAAAGAAATTGATACTGCCTAGTTTTTCCATAATGGGAAAACATTTAGCTTAATTAAAAAGTTAAAAATAAAAAGTACAAAGTAAAAGTAAGAAGGAATAAATAATTGATAACTTTTTAAAGTCAACAAAACATGAATTTAAAATTTATATGTTATAGTATGGCTTTTCCTTTGCAGTACGATCTTTCAGCTTCTGTATTTTAGTACTTATTATAGCAAAGCGCTTTCTTCTTGATTTAAAAAAATATATTTTTATTGATTTCAAAGAAGGGAGATGGAGAGAGTGATAGAAACATCAGTGATGAGAGAAAATTATTGGCTGCCTCCTGTATGCCCCACAGCTGGGGTCAAGCCCTCAACCCAGGCACATGCCTTGACTGGGTATTGAACCATGACCTCTTGGTTCCTAGGTTAATGCTCAACCATGAGCTACACTGGCCTCGCTCTTCTGTGTGTTTTTTCCCCCCAGACATCTTTAATAGCCTGATCAACTTTGCTTTGCAAACCTCCATGACAGCAGCAACCTCTGTTCCAGCCCTCTCTTTCCTTCCCACATCTATGGTCCCTTTTAGAGTAACAGAAAGTTTGGCTGGACATATTTCCAATCTCCCTTGCAGCTTGACAACATGACTAGGTTTGCCCAGGTGATATGGATAGAAGTTATTTATGCAATTTCTGGCTGGTGCATCTAGAATAAATGAAACTTCCTTCATTGCTTTCTCTCCTTACCTTCTCTTGCTTTCCCTCTTCCTTCAGGTTGGAGTGTAGGTATGATGTCATCTTTGACAAAGAACCCAAGGATCAAAAAACAAGGCTTGCAAAATAAGATAAAAATGAACAAACAAACAAAGCCCTAACACCTCTGACACACCTACCTAGCATTAGATCACCTACACTTACTGATATATAAGGAAAAGGAATTATTTTGTTTAAGTCAATGTGTTTTAAGAGACAATAAGATTGCTACGTTAGCAAGAGGTAGAGTCACAAAAGTTTGATTAACTTTAAAGAACAGATGAGATATACCAATGTCCAACTTCACGATTCAAATAATTTTTTTTCCTAGAGATAGTTATTAAGGATTAATCCCCAAATTACATTCCTGGTAAATGTTATTAAATTCTAATTTGGGGTATTAGGAATATTTGTACAAAAATAATTATTCTGCATGTGAATGTAGAGACCCAGTAATTACAGAAGCAGGAAGGCACCTATAGTATTTACAGTGAATGCTATATACAGGAACAGATACATCCTGAAAGCTCAGAAATATAATACATATTTACATGTTAATTTTTCACTTACGTCAAAGTATAATGTATGCCAGTTGGATAAGGATTATTCTCTTACAAGTCCACCCAGCCCTTGGTATTCAGCAGAAGAAGGGAGAAAGTAGTGAAAATCTTACAGGGAACTTCTAATGAAAATGGCTCTCATCACTTCCATGCATATTACCTTGGTCAGAGCATGAAAATATGGTGTTGCCATCAGTGTACAATCAGAAAAGAAGAAACTGTTTTTAAAGACCTAAAACAAAGAATTGGTTATAAGAAATTTAATATAAGGATTTACACAGGGGATAAAAAAGCTGAGAAATCAAATAAAAGGCAATAAGGCACCTCAGGGATTAGCTATGGCTGTAAACTCTTATATCCTCTAGTTAGAACAGGCAGTGTTGCTAGATTCGAGGTTATGTTACTTATTGGACGCTGAAATTATGGTGGGGTTGTCTGGTGGGGTCTAGAGCTCTGTAGGGGATGCAGGCACTGGTATAAATACCATCCTGGTCTTTCCTTCCCTCCCTCCCTCCCTCCCTCCCTTCTTCCCTCCCTCCTTCCCCTTATATTCCTCTAGTAGCCCTCATTTGCAAATCCAGCACGAAACTACTATTTCTCCAAGCCATAGCAAGACCTTCAGGGATCAATGCCCAGCAATGCAGAGCTGATCAGAGAAAGGGGAAGGTTCTGGGAGCAAACAGGCCAGAGATAGACACCTCATCCCAAACTTAGTACAAGCAGGCTAGAGAATATAGTTTGTTTGCTCAGAGGAGAATACTGATGAGCCACAAAAACCCAAATTAAAGGGAGAGGTTGAGGACATACAAAGTCACTTGGCAAGTCCCTATTAAAATGCACCAAATCACTACGGGTAGCTTCTATAAGCCAGCTTCTAAATATATGGTTTTTGTGTGCCAAAACCAGCAGTTTAATATCTCCTGCATTTTAAAGAAATTTAACAGATTTTAAATGTATTTTTAGTAATCTTGCAGGAAATACTGGGATATCAAAAGTAAATAAAGGTTTCCATTTGAGTTGAATTGGTTGTGTTTAGATTCAAGTTGTAGTGAACAGGGCAAGATAAGTCTGGAAATATTAACTTCTCTAATCTTAGTACATTTCATATCTTAAATTTTGGATTCTATAGCTAAAATTTCATTGGTTGTTCACTTTCAGCTAACAAAAAAGGCTTCTGTTACTATTTGTTAGAGAACCTAAGAAGGAGAATTTATTCTCTCTTTCTGCATGTTCATTGCAACAAGTTTTTAAGAGTATACAGATGGCAGATACACTCTTCCTTTCTCTGACTACTGCTTTCTCTGATTCTATTCCCTTCATTCGACTCTTCCACTTTATCTACACAGACAACCATTGCATTTTTATTTAACAGTTATTGGCATGAGTTACTGATCTGCAACAAGGGATGGTTTCTAGTTGAGAAGACCAGAGGGCAATTACTAATCTACTAAATTGGTCACCTTGGAGAAAAAGAACTTAAGTTTCAAAATGGCAAGGAATTAGACTGAGATGACTAATGAACCACATCAATGATCATTTTTGTTCTAAATGCTGAGTTTCTTATATTAGCACTACATGTTAACCTTGTGAATCTGGGGTGGGCATATTAGAAAGTCTATTTCCAAGAAGGAATTGTGCTTTAAAAAGTTGTTACTAAAAAATAGAATTCTTTAGTATAACAAATAAGGATATTCCTTTTAATTTAATTCCAGATATTTTTGAGAATCATATAACTGAGCATCATTTGAGAAAACCTGCCTGTTTTTCCCCCCAGTTTTCTAGAGGTAGAGAAAGAAACACTTTTGAAAATAATAAAGCATCACTGCTCACATTCAGCCTATGCCACCAATTGCGCTCAAAAAAGCCTAGCAAATCATAATTCATTTTAACTCACAGGGTCTCTGTGTCATTGGAAGCTAGAAGATGCCAAGATGGTTTTAGTACTGTACTCCTGACTTCTTGATTCAAATCATAAATATTATGCTCCTCACTTTATAGCTATAGAATCTTGATCAAGCAAGGTCACACTAATGGAAATTCAGAACAAGATGGCAAATAGTTTCTCACCATGATGGTAGTGTCTGTCTCAGATGCTATGATGAAAAAGATTCCGAAGCCATACCTGGCTTGCAGGATGGAATGTGGTGATTAATACAAATGTCTTCTATGAGATTGCATGTGTGTGTGTTTCTGTGTGAATGCGTTTCTCTTGTTAGCTCCTTGATTTCTCCTATCTTCCTTAGATAATAAATTTCTCTCTGATTCCTTCCCCTAACACCCTTCTTCCTCTTTGCACTCCAAAGAGGCCCTGCACACCTCAACGGAGCTGCCTTAGCTCTCATTCTTTCACACCACTTCCCTGCTTTTAGTGATCACTCCCTACACTTGGTGAATCCTCATGAGTGGGAATTGGCAGGTAGACGCAGATTTATTCTGTGGGTTGAGTTCTTCCAAATTATAATATGCTATTCCATCCTACACATTGCTGTTAACAATTCTTTAAATCTATATCTAATTTCTACTTACTTCCACCTACTTACCCTTCACCCGCAGCTCATCTCCAGGGCATATTTTCTCTCTGAGCAGCCATGGGTGTCTTCTCTTGTCTGAAGGACTTGGGCTTTTTGAAAATTAGTTTAAGTTTGTGTCCTCAATTTTTCAATAATTTTTCAAAAGTATGGTTTTTGTAGTATATCTTGCTTTTCTGGTTGTTACCGTGAGAGTGGGATAACAGCCTCTTGTCACTTTCTTATCTGATTGGAAAAGAAACTCCATTTATTCAATTGTTTTATTATTATTTTTTAATTTGAAATGCCATTATTATGCATGGGAATCTCTGGAGTAGGTGCAGATGAGAAATATAACACAGACAACTACAACTCCCTAGACTTACTAGAAAATGCTCATAGTAAATTAGATGTTTTTGTCCTCTGAATTTAGCAAACTGGGTTTTGTAGTACGCAGGTACTCAAATAATGTTTCATTCAATCTTGTTTCACAATAATGTTGATGAGGAAAGAGATGATTCCTAGTTGGGGCTACTGTCTGTGTGAAATTTTCACATTCTCCCTATACCCGTGTGTGTTTTCACAGGGTGATCACTTTCCTTCACACATCCTAACGATGTGCATAAGAGGTGAGTTGTGTCTACGTCGTCTCATCCTGAGTGAGTGCGGGTGTGTGTGTCAGTGTGCCCTGCTGTGGAAGGGTGTCTTGTCCAGGGTGGGTTCTGCCTTGGGCCCTGAGCTGAGGGAAGAGGCTCCAGCCACCTGTGACCCTGAACTAGAATAAACAGTTGAAAAATAATTATTTTGCTTTTTGTTAATCTCTTTTGAATGTACGTATAACTCACATTCATTGCAGTGTTTGGTGTTATGGATCTTTATTTAGGAGATTGGTGATAATTTCATGACCAGAAAAATGCCTGAGGAACTTAACCCTAGTTTGTATCAATTAGCCTCTGGTAAAACTGGCTATGCTATATGTCATTTCACTTAAAGACTCAGAACTAATCATGGCATTCAATGAAGACTTGCTGTACTTGAAACATAAAGGAATTCTGAAGTAGGGCATCTCACTATTCATACTCTCTTGGCTTCCTGAACATTACATTTGGAAACTGGTAGAGACAATATTTTAGTGTTCTGATGATGATGGTGCTGGTGTTTGTAAAGCCCTAATTGTTGCTAACACATTCCTGAGGAGATTTTTCTCTCTGCCTTCTATTTTCTATTTCTCTGACTACCAATAAATAGTTTTGATAATTAAGGAAGGCCTGCAATTTTATGTATTGCTTTTATTTTACGTTACAAATTAAGTCTCCATATTTAAGGCCACAGAATTTTCAGATATTACTCATGCAATGCCGTTAAGATTTTTATTTCTAAATTTCATATATGTACATATTTAAGTCATTTCTTACAATCAGTGCCTTTATCTTTTTAATTATTTTCACTGTTACTTGAGTATAACTCAGATTGTTTGTATAAGATTTCTGGTGCAGTTACCCAAAGATAGTCATATATATTTATATATGACATGCATATTTTACAGGCACACATTTTAACAGAATTTCTGTATTAACATAAAGCTTTTCATGTTACATTAATACTATGTAGGCACTGAAATAGACTAGACATTTTGTGACTTGTTTCTCCCATTCAATATCCATATACTCATATATATTGATAGCCCATTTTTCTTTCTGTGGTAGGAATTGTCATATTTATAACTTCGATAGATCATCATGGCAATTTGATCAGGCACCTTGCCCTGATTGCATTCTGCCCGGACAAGGATTAAGTAGCAATTTGACACACATTTGTTTTCCTTTAGTGAATATAAATCTCCCATTCTTGGAATGGAAATGGGAGTCTTTTAAAATTTATTTTTAAAGCATTTGCTTGCAAAATCTTCAGAGTAATTTCCATCCCTAAAATCTCTTTTATTGCTTTTGTATTGATGAGTTTTCTTGGTGTAATGGAAAATAAAGTTGCCTAGAAGCGGTGATGAACAGCTTTCTTCCTTTTTTTTCATATAATAAGTATATCTTAGTCTGATTGTCCAGTGTTGGATGGGACCCAATGGACATTGCTCCACAGCTGATTTACTCTTCTGGGTAAGCAAAGTACAGATGGGGCTGGAAATATTACATACCATTGCCAAACAAATTGGACAAAAATAAATCATATATATGGAAGTCTTGATTAGATTAAACTTGAAACAGCATGGAGGGACTTCTCCAAACTTCAGGAATTGGGTGCTTTTTCAACAGCTGCTCCTCTGACATTGAAAATAAACTGTGACCCCCCAGACCCACGACCTGGACAAAGGGGTCCCCTTCATTAGGCCAGCACTTAGATGGTCCTGTAAAACACAAGCATATACAAAACGCAAACAAAATCAAAGATCTGGCTTGAGATCTGGCACTCAGCTCTGGTACCACAGGGCCCGTCGTGCTAAATATCTGTTCTCGTGGCCAACTCTATTCACACCCCATCGGAAAGCTTCTCCACATGTTTAGTCTTGTATCCTAAAATCATAGAAGACAGCCTCCAAATGTAGTAGAGCTTTGAGGATTATGCCTGCATGAACATCGGAAATTGACACTGCTTTATAGCACAGGAAGGATTTGAGAGGCAGAAGTGCTTCATGGGCAGAAAAGACACATTAATTAACTTGTCAAATGCTTCCTTCCAGATAGCATGACTGCAATAGATTTTACAATATAATGAAGAACTGTTTCTCAGCAGTGATGAGAGTCCTTTATTTTGCTTATTTTTCTGTTCTAATTCATGGTTCTGAAGGTACTAATGAAATAGTGTGAAATTTACAACAGTTGCATACGATGACAGGCATTTTTATAACAAGAAACCATTGATAGCTACTCTGAAGCATGATATAGGTAGATCTAGAGGTAATTTGAGTGAAGCGTACCACCAATATTTTATATTGGCAACATGATAAACATAGAATGCAAAGATTGAGAATAGTTATGGTTTTATGACAATTAAATTTTCAAGAATTTAACCATAAATGTCAGACTTTAAGTAATGAATTTAAATTTTAATATTTGTTAATTTTAATAGATATGTTATAATTTTAATAGGTGATAGAGAATATTTTATGAAAATTATCTTTTTTTGGAAAACAAAAAGTTTTAATTTTAAAATCTGACAGCACTTGATAAAGTATATTCACATTTTGTATACTTAAAAATGACATCATTTTATTTAAATAAATTTCATCAGTATAAAACAAACTATATTAACTCAATCAAAATGATAAAAATCAATGTTTCTGTTAAAGCAAAATCAAGAAAAATAAATTTCAAGTAATAGATATCTAACATAAATTATGTATATCTGTATTTTATTATACATTCAAACATTACCAACTAACCAAGGAACACTCAGACATATGCAGTAATAGTTACATCTAGTCATCATTTTATATTTTTTAAAACTTTCCAGTCATATAAAATCCATATCTACACATATTTTCCAAGTTTTATGTTATACAAAAATATATTTTGTTGAGATAAAGGGGCAAATATAATATACCTAATAATTTACTAGCTTGATATCTAATTTGAAATGATTAATTATTTAGTGGTAAAATATTTATCATAAATTTTAAATATTAAATATATGAGATTCATTTGTCCTATGGTATGCTAATGTTTGGGATAGAACAGCTCCTAACTTTAGAGCAGTTAAAAGTAGACCAGTTGTTATATATTAAAAGCTATCATTAATTTTCTTAGACATACTAATAGTGTTATATAATTAAATATCTTTATTTTTATTTATATACTTACAGAATTATTAAACAATTGAGGTGATATAATGTCAGAAGTTTGCTTTAAAATATGACCAACCAAATAGTTGTAATTTTTCTTGTTTTTATGGCCTCTATGGAACTCTGTTTCAAAAGAAAAAAAGTAGGTATATGCTCCATTTGAAAATGGAGTTTGGCAAAAAAATAAAAAAAAAGTCCATTATTTCAATTGATCAAGAATTTTATTTTCATCTTTACTTCATGTTTAAAGTCTTTTTAAAAAGTTCTGAATGTGGTACATCTACACAATGGAATACTACACTGCTGTAAAAAGGAAGGAACCCATACTATTTGCAACAGCATGGATGGATCTGGAGAACATTATGCTAAGCAAAATAAGTCAGTTGGAGAAAGATAAATGTCACATGATCTCACTCATTTGTGGAATATAATGAATATAAACTGATGAACAAAAACAAATCCAAGCATAACCAATGGACATAGTCACCAGGGAGGAGAGGGCATGAGGGGGAGTGGGGTGGGGGACAATAGGGGCATGAGGATGCATATGTAATACCTTAATAATAATAATAATGATGATGATGATAATAATAATAACAGATCCAGAGACAGAGAAGCATAGATCAGACCATCAAATCTCAGAGTGAAGTCAAGGGAGGGTGGAGGGAAGAGGAAATCAACCAAAGGACTTGTATGCATGCTTATAAGTCTAACCACTGGACACAGACACCAGGGGAGTGAGGGCATGAGCAGGGAGGGGGACAAGGTGGGGATAAGGACACATATGCAATACTTAATCAATAAAGAAAATAAATAATTTATTAAAAAGAACTAAAGATATTAAAGTATGTGGGTTTAAACCATGTATTTTAAAATGAGTCTGACCTAGGTTTTAATTCTACATCTTTACTAGCTTTTTGACTGTGGGTAAATTATTTAGCCACCCTAAATCTCAATTTCCTCATTTTAGAAATGACAGTAATACTATTAACACTGATTTCATAGCATCGTAGCGAGGATTAAACAAAGTAATGTATTTTGCTTGACACAGAACAAGCACTCAGAGAGATGATAACTACTTAACAGTGTCAGCCAACATTAGTTTTGGATCATAAGAAGATTACTTAGATATGAACACTATTGTTTCCTTTAGTTTATGGAAATAAATTATTGGTAGTGATTATAAAGCATTTATTTTTTTCTTGGCATTCAGTTAATTGAAGGGCCAATTAAAATGCACCTTTTCGCCGAAACCCGTTTGGCTCAGTGGATGGAGCATCGGCCTGCAGACCGAGGGGTCCCAGGTTTGATTCCGGTCAAGGACATTTACATTGCTTGCGGGCACATCCCCGGTGGGGGGTGTGCAAGAGGCAGCTGGTCGATGTATCTCTCTCATCGATGTTTCTAGCTATCTCTCTCCCTCCCTCTCTGTGAAAAAAATCAATAAAATATATATTTTTTTAAAAATGCACCTTTTCTTTCTTCTAACGAATGTTCCTGAAAGGAAAATGAACATTCCTGGTTTGGAGATGGTGATGCCCAGAAATGCTGGGACTCTCTCATTGGCTGTTTGTGGTTGGGAAGACATCACTGTCTTGCGGAACTGGGATGGCTGGTAGTAGAAAAGGGGTGAGGAAGAGAAGGAAAAGAGGAAGAGAGAAGAATAAGGGAAAGATATAAAGAAAAATACTGGTGTCTGTCACATAAAAATGGCAGGCAATAGGAGAAACTGTTCTAGCTTTTCAAATAATAGAAGTCCTCAGACTTTATAATGTAAGCTAATTTTAGTATTAGACATAGGAATATATAAGAGGGAAATACATATTCATATATCCATATCTATATGGAAGCGGAAATTCAAAGAAAATTAGAACACAGGTGTAAAAAATGAACCGTGATGATTCCGCTGCCCATCATCTGGAATCAAGGCAGCTGGGCAATTTGGTTACGGTATCACTTAGAGCCAGAGATTGTAGACATTCATATCCGCTTTCAATAGGCCTGTTAATCAACACACCAATAGATAAGTAACTCTTCTGCAGTATGACATAGTATTAACTGAACAAAAAAAGCACTCCAAATACAGAAACGTTACACTGGGTTAAGCTGCTTAGTTTGAAGGCCCATTTGGCAAGCCTGTCCTCCTCAGCTAGTGTTAGGGCTTCGGAGCTCTGGAGGACTAGAATATTATCCACAAAGCTTCAGGATAGACTGAAAAACTTAATATGATGTGGGCTTTGTCCTCTTGGACTTTCTAACTTAAAAGCTTGGAGTCACTTTCAGCACCATTCTCTCAAACTCACATCCTAATACATACTCGATCCTCGCATCATACCCATTTTTTCCTTTGCAGGTAACCAAGAATACAAGAACCAACGTATTCTCATGCTGAGGTCTTTTCTAGTTCCAAATTCCACGTATCATTGGAGAAGCAGGAAATGCTACAAAGACAAGAAAGCAAAGCAGTGATGTGTTACTATGCAGACCAGCCGCCCATAAGAGAGGTGAATTCTGTTGCAAGATTCTGTTGTATGTGCTCCGGGGTGAGGGTACTAGGTTCAGGGTCGAAATCTTGTTTGAAGCTCACATTCTACAGCAGGTTTGCAAGTTAGCAAGCAGAAGGGGATGAGTCTTAAGTAAGTGATAAGTAGCAATAAGTACTTCTTCCCTCTGGGAGTAGGAGTGACCAAGAGGCAATTCCCACACAATGTATAAGGAGACATATATCAGGGAAGCTAACGAATTACTCCTGAGACCCATTGCATTTGAGCATGACGGCATCTGTTCCTGTGATCTATCGCTTAGGTGCTGTGCATGTATTTTTGCTCTGGATAATCACAGCTCTCTGTGCTGCAAAAGCAAGATCCTCTCCGTGCTGCAGGAGAAGCTGAAAGGAAACCTTTGGGACATGCTCTCTTATTAAAAGGGTGCACTGTTCCCGGGCAGGTGGGAAGAAGAAGTAAGCCAGATAGGCATGGGGGCGGAGGACATCAGTGACAAGAGGTTTGTGAATGGGAGTTTGTAACTCAAAGTGAAAATGGAGAAGACAGTAATGGCAATAGAATGCACATCTAGAAAACCAGTCCGGTTAGCAGAACTGTCTCATTGGAGTGTGTGGGGCTGCTTGAAGAAACCGTGTCCTCTTCTCATGGATGCACAGGGAACCACAGGATTCGCCAAATGCAAAGAATTTTGTTAACATCCCGGAAGAAAGAGATTTCACATGCCACCCTCCTGTAATAAGTTCAGTGACAGCTGCAGGTGGGCTTGACATGGCTGTGAAGGTGGCTTTTCATTTCATCGCTAGAATGACCAACATAATTACTTACTCCTTTGCCACAATGCTCTGTCCCCCAGTCAGTATATAAGTCTAATCTGATACTTCCTGAATTCTAGCACAGAGAATGTTTCCAGTTTCACCTTCCTTTCATAAACTTTAATTTTCCCATTAATTCTATTGTGTTTTGTCAATTTTTTGATTCATCAGTTCCTGACCTTCTTCCATTAAGATCTAGATCTCAAACCATTTCACTTCCTTTTGTTTGCATTAGGGTAGTGGTTGGCAAACTGTGGCTCGAGAGCCACATGCGGCTCTTTGGCCCCTTGAGTGCGGCTCTTCCACAAAATACCATGTGTGGGCACGCACGTACAGTGCGATTGAAACTTTGTGGCCCATGCACAGAAGAAATTTCAATCCTTGTACTGTTGATATTTGGCTCTGTTGACTAATGAGTTTGCCGACCACTGCATTGGACAGTGGACTGTGGACCCATATAAGGGGCCACTCCTGGTCACTGCTCTGTGGTTCTCTAACTGCCAGGGTGAAATTCTGGGCAGAGCCCTGTTCCATGGGTCACTGCTGGCTGGTTCCATAGTTCAGCTTGCTGTTACCTGATTTTGAGATGATAGAAGTACAAACAGAGACTTACCATAAGTAAGTGCTATGACAGAGGTACAAACTAGGTGCTGTGGGGGACATAGTAGGTGGAATAGAAATCTAGGTTCATTTTTAAAGTCTCTAAAAAAATACACCACCCATCCAGTGGGCAAAATGGGGGGGAAAGTGGATTTTTGTGTAATTAGCCAGCTAATTCCAATGCTGATCAATGAAGTGAATGATGGAGTGAAATCTTGAATCACAGCACTTAATAACAAGCAGACAAATAAAACAAGGGGTGACATTGACAAGGACTAATGCTTGGGACATAGCAGCAGCTACTGTTTATCCGATACTTGAACTATACTGGAGCTTCGCATATATTATCACAGTTAATTATTTCAAGAATTTGTGACCTAGGTTATTATTTTTGTTTTTGTTTTTCAGATTTAATAAGGGGAGGTAACTTGCCCAGGTTTGCACAGGAAGTACAAAGAAGCCAAGATTTTAATCTAGGTTCATCCACCTGGAGGGCCTTTTACTTGTGTTAACGCATTTCATTCTTGTAATAACCCAAGAAGTTATTTTCTGTCATTAGCTCCCTTTTACAACAAGAAGATTGAGGCAACTCTAGCTTCAGAGCTTGGTTCACCACTAGAATATAGTGTTAGTCATCTGAATAAACATTTGGTCTAATGTAATAGCAAAGGCTTGGTTAGAATAGGAATTAAAGCTTGAAAACACACACATGATTTATTATTTTGTGGATCAGAAAAGAGGAGACCTGCGTTGTAGCTCTATTTTATCGTTTATTAGCTATATGCCCTTGGGAAAGTACGTTAAACTCTCTGTACCTTAGTTTCATTATCTATAAAAGTGTGGAAAATAATACTAGCTTCCATACCTCATAAAGCTTTGGAAGGAGAAAAGGAGACAGGGTATGTGAAATAGATTTGAAACTGTGAGTGTTATGCAAATCTATGCTTTTGTTTTTTGTGTATTATTTGGAAAAGGCAATTGGTAGAAAAATAATAATATGAAAATGGTGCAATAGAAGGGTTATTTTTATGCCTATATGAATTAAAATTATTCAGACACATAATTTTAGAGATCGAAGCAGATAGATGTTTGCCTTTGCAATGAAAATGAAAATTAAGCACAGTTTAAAAGCCAAACCTAATAAGATAACATAAAATCCTGACATATACCTATCTCCTTAAAATTACTAGGGCTTTTTACTCATTCAATTAAAGAAAAGAAAGAAAAGAAAGCATGCAAACAAGACAACATATGGCTAGCCAAAATACAAAGAAACTAGACAAGTACACTAGTATATACGTTAGAGTAGATTCTTTTGATTCTCTGAGGTGAGTATAAATCTAGTTATTTATGGAATTGACTATCAACATACCAATATTATATATTCCAGGCATAGTATTTCTAAGAGAAAAATAATTATAATCAATAAAGTTTTGTTTTCTCAGTGCCAGAAGCCAGATCCAGCATGTCATAACTGCAAGAGTTTCATCGAAAGGTTGTTGGAACTTGGGGACCCACAAAGGGCTGAGTCACATATGGTATCCTTTGCTGGAATGGCTAAAGGCATTTTCCCAAACCTGAAAAAGATTATTGTTTGCTGCCAGACAGTTCAGGGCATCTTAATCTATACGTTATTGTCTCTTATTGGCCAAACACCTGAACAGCCAAAGGCAATTCCCCAATCTGACAATGCTTCTGTAAAAATCATACCCTTTGAAGTGTATATTTCCACCTTGCCTTAGGACAAATTGTGTTAATAAAAAGCAAGGGGTCCTGAGGCAAGGAGAACTTGGTTTCTTCAGTCAAGCTCCTCTGCAGCCCCATATTCTTCTCAAAATTATGTTTTGTCTCTGGACTCTTATTTAATTTACACACAGCTCCTTCTCCAAATTCCAGAACCCTTCTAGATGCTGGATCAAACACTGTTGTCAAATGATGCTCAATGTCCAGCATTACCTCAGAATAAAATAAAGTAAAATAAAAGATAAGTTCATTGAAAATGAATGTATTTCTAGTAGCAGACTATATTTGTGAGTGTGTGTGTGTGTGTGTGTGTGTGTGCGTGTGTGTGTGTATGAAAAAAATATATATATACTTTGAAGTAAGATTTGAATTTCAATTTATTGTTTCTCTTCCTTTTAAATATGGGGTCTTCCCCTTAGTTTTTTCTTTATATAATATTCACCTAAGCTATTTTTACCTATTGATTTTTAGAGAGAGTGGAAAGGAGGAGGGGGGGAGAGAATAGAAATTGATGTGGGAAAGACTCATTGATTGGTTGCCTTCTACACCACTTCCTAACAGAGGCTGGGGATGGAACCTGCAATCCAGTTATGTGCCCTTGAATGGAGATCAAACCTGAGATATTTCCATATGCAGGCTGAAATTCTAACTACTGAGCATACTGGCCAGGGCTCCCATAGGTTTAATCATTATATTCCCAAATTTTTTAAACAAACAAACAATTTTTCTGTTTTCTTTTGCTTTAATCTTTGTACCCACCATGGAGAATGATTATGGCATAACTCGGAATTTACTTGAGACAATCTTCTGGATATTTTTTGTCTTTAGAGTTTTTAAAATTAGGTTTTCACTCTGATAAAGTAAAGAAATGTCTACTATTAGATAGAAAAGAGGAGATATGTTGTATTCATAGAAAATACTGCATAATAAGAATCTATACAAAATTGATTACATGTGGTCATCTTTTGAAGTTGTGACCTTATGCGTCTAAATAAGAATTTCATTTCTGTGGAAGAATATAAGGATGAAGCCATGTTTCACAGAAAGCTTATAAAAATTTGAGGTTATCTCCTATTCTCTAAAACTCTGTATCTCAAAGCTACTTACCTCATAGGTCTATTATGAGGAATAAGTGAGATTTATTAAACCAGCTCATTGTAAGCACCTAAAAAGCACATAAGAATTAGCTAGCCTACCTAATAAAAGAGTGATATGCAAATTAACCATCACTCCAGTATACCACAAGCCACGCCCACCAGCCAATCAGAGAGAGTATGCAAATAAACCAAACCAAAATGGCTATAGCCACAGAGAGCAGGAGGGAGGCTTGAGTTTCCCAGGCAACAGAAGAAGCCAAGCTTTCTGCCTGCCCTAGCCAGCTTAGGCCTCAACTCAAGGCTTCAAAGTTTCATTTATAGAAGACAAACAAATCCAAACAGAAATTGTGGCAGTCACGGAGCAAGCAGGAGGCTTGGCTATATTCCAGGCTACAAAGATACCAGGGCCTCTGCTTGGGTTGTCAGGGGGCGTGACCAGCCTGCAAACCACCACAGGCCCCTCGCTCAGGCCACCCCAGGCCCCAAGGAAACCCCACCCTGATCTGGGACACCTTTCAGGGCAAACCAGCTGTCCTCCACCCATGTATCAGACCTCTATCTTATCTAATAAAAGAGTAATATGCAGATTGACCATCACTCCAACACACAAGATAGCTGCCCCTATGTGGTCAAAGATCCTGCCCCCATTTGATCACAAAATGGCCAGCAGGTGAGGGTTGTTGCGAGGCATAAGGCCTGGAAGGGAGGGCAGTTGAGAGGGACCAGGCATGCAAGGGAGGACAGTTTGAGGTGATCATCCCTGCAGGGGAGGGCAATTAGGGGTGACCTGGCTGGCAGAAGAGGGAAGTTGGGGCAAACAGGCTGGTAGGGGAGCAGTTAGACATGAATCAGGCTGGCATGAGAGTGGTTAGCGGTGATCAGGCTGGCAGGCAAAGTGGTTAGGGGCAATCAGGAAGGCAGGCAGGTGAGCAGTTAGGAGCCAGCAGTCCTGGATTGTGAGAGGACAGTTGGATATCCCTTGAGGGATCCCAGATTGGAGAGGATGCAGGCTGGGCTAAGGGACATCCCCACGCCCCTGTGCATAAATTTTGTGCACTAGGCCTCTAGTTTTAAATATTAGCTTACAGGATTTCTTCCCTAATTCATGACTTTCTTGTCCTACCATTTCTCTTCTTTCCCACCCATAAATACAGACGTCCCCTCACAACTTAATTCCTCTTGAGCCTTCTTCTTCCACCTTTACCAACCCAGTCTACTGCAGAATATATTCATATATCTACTAGTAGCCCTGCACATGAATCCGTGCACCAGTAGCTCTCTGTGGGGCCTGGCTGTCCTGTGCCTGCTTCCCAGAGGCTCTCTGAGGCCCAGAGGCCCATCTTGCCTCAGCCTGGCCACAGGCCCATCCGTGGCCAGGGTGGAATGCTTGCCCCATTGTTGTGGTGATAAAGCAAGCATTCTTCCAGGCCTCTCACGCTGCTCACTCTCAGCAGCTCCCCCCCCCCCCCCCCGGTACTGGGAGACTCTGGTGGGGCTGAGAGGAGGACTGGACACCACCATCTTGTGGCTATCAGTGCTGCCATCTTTGTGATGGAGTGATGGCTAATTTGCATATTACCCTCTTATTATATATATATATATATATATATATATATATATATATAATCGCCAATGATGAAAGATGCATGATCACCTAGTTATGTTGAGAACTAGTATATCTGGAAAAGAAATAAATAAAAAGGGACTAGGTGCACTGAGTTGAGCTGAGGTTTCTCAGGGTTGAATCCTAAAGGAGGTGTAGGTATGACCTGTTACTTTGAAGCATGGAATCAAGGGGTATCTGAAAAATTGAAACCAAGGGGGAAAATATGTAAAAATCAAAGTGGCCATCCTAGAAAACCATGTCTGAAATAAATGGATGACTTTTAAGGAGAGCAGGATAACAGAGGTAAGTTTAGAGAGCACACAATTGACTGATGTTGAAGAATTTTCCAAAATTTTCCTATATAGACTCAGGGATGCACTTACAGAGACTTGTGGCCTCACCTATGGTTGGTGACAGAACTCTGAAGGTCACAATGCTGGTTCCAACTGAAAGTTGGCATGCTACTTGGGTACCAAATTATCAGAAATTATGAATTAGGGCAGGCATGAATCTTATTCTGTAGACAATAATGACGTCCTGGAGGGTTGGGTACAACTACTGATGTAAGGAAATGATAAATGTAGTGAGACGACTTGGGAGGCTATTTGCATATCACAAGATAAGGGGTCATATGGTATGAACCAAAAAAATGAGAAATGGGAATGGAAAGGATGAAACAGATATGAGTCATTGAAAAAAAGGATTCAAATTCAGTGGTTATGTAGCTTCTAAGAAAGAATGAGATCAAGAAAAAAACAGAGTCAAACATAATTCTAAGGACTTGAGAATAGGTGACTCTAAGAATCTTGGGGGAGGGAAGCAGATGGAGGAGAAACAAGGTGAAGATTATATTGCTTTCAGTTGGCAGGTATTGAAAATAAGGTTGAAAGATAAAGTATTGCACTGAATTTAATCAATGGAGAATTCATAGCCAACTACATGTCTTAGGCTTTGCTATATTAAAAAGTTAAAATGTACATATATTTATTAATAACTGTAGTTTTATAATTTTGATTTGCCTGGGGGGGAGAATCTTATATTATTTTCCTTGCGAGCTGGTAGACAATATCCAGTATCTGAGTCTGTATAGATTAAGCTTGACTCTAATGGTCTTGGTCTAGTTTCTTAAGAACAGATGTTATTTAACTTTTTACAAGTATTCTTCGAACTAGCTACTAGGATGGAAATGATATTATTGCAGTCAAAGTTCACTCCACCACTGAAATTTTTTCAGGTCATAGGTCAGTTGTGGTTCAACACAACTTTGAACATTTTATTGAATTGTAAGAGGAAGAGCTGCTAGGGAAAACATAGCAGGTCAGCGGCCAATGAGTGAGAGACAGGAGAAGAACCGCTATAATAAGATTTGAGAACATTGTTTCTGAAAATTTAATGCGCATACAAATCACTTGAGGGACTTTTTAAAAACGCAGACTTAGATTCAGTACTTCTGTGGAGAGGCCCGATACTCTGCATTTTCACAGGCTCCCCGAAGCTGCCGAAGCTGCTGATCCCTGAACCACATTTCAAATAGCGAGGCACTAGAAATCAACACAAACAAACCAAGGAGGTTTCCGTACTGCACACTTTTCAGTTTGCCTTTTCAGATTCACGGTCCGCTCTTCTCCACCCGGCCCTGTGCCCCAGGATGCTGACCCTCATGGAGTACATAAGTGGGGTTCTTTGTGCTAATATCTTGTTGGTTTGGGTCAGTAAGAAGAATCGGCTGAACCTGGAAAGAGGGATATGATGAGCTATGCGTATGTACAATCATTTTTTAAAGAAATCTATATTTTATTGATTTTTTTTTTACAGAGAGGAAGGGAGAGGAATAGAGAACTAGAAATATCTATGAGAGAGAAATGTCGATCTGCTGCCTCCTGCACACCTCTTACTGGGGATGTGCCTGCAACCAAGGTACATGCCCTTGACTGGAATTAAACCTGGGACCCTTCAGTCTGCAGGCTGATGCTCCATCCAATGAGCCAAACTGGTTTCATCTGTACAATCATTTTTGCTATACCCGGACATGTGATGTGCTAAAAATTATCACACTGTGAAAAATTATCGGATCAAAACCACAGGGCTGTGGGGGAAATGTGATTAGGAACAGAGCACTCAAAATCTGTTCACTCTTACATGGGAGTCTAATGAAGACTGTAGCACAGTTACACATTACAATTACTATGGCACTTTATCTTGAAAAGGACTCGAAGTTTGCTTGTAGAAGTGGGCATTGAAAAAGTTGCAGAATGTGAGTTATCATGAAGTGGTAAAAGAGGATTACCTGGAATTGGAAGGAAACTTGTAACACCAGATGTGGCTCATCTCACAAACCATGAGCTGAGGTAGCTGTTAGATATCGGAGGTGTGTGCATGCGTGCGTTTTGTGTATTCCTACTCCGCTCTGCAGTTTTCTCTGTTCACTCCGTATTTCTCATGGGTGAAATTGTGCATAAGCCAACATCAAATTCACTAATGCTTAAATTCCTTCCTAATGTATCAATCGCATTGGAACAAATTTGCATCTTCAAAATAAGAGTTTTGCTGCAGGTTGTCTGCATTTCTGTGTTTAGAGATGTGGCTCTTATAGGTGTCCTCTCCTAAAACTACAGAAATTACTTCTGTAGTTCTGGTAAACACCTTTCCCCTTCAGATCTGGCGGGTGGCGACAGCTCCCTGCTGTTACCAATCCTGTGCGATTTCACCATTGCCTGTTAGTTTCACTTAACCTGGCCCACGTCTTTGTAAACAGTCGCTCTACTGCACACCCATCACTTACGGGTGTTGTTTGTATTTACCATGTGTCCTTCCAGTCCTGGACAATGTTCAAACGTAATTAGTGATGTGAAGAGGTAAAGGGGAATGAGGGCTTGGTGGAGGACTTTGGATTTCATTTTTTGCCACTTCAAAAAGGAAGGTGGATCAAGCCACTTCCTTTCTCTTGTCCTCGCCATGACTTCCCTTTACCCCTAGAGCAAGAGCGATTGCCCTTTCCACGGCTTACAAGACCCTGCACGGCCTGGTTTCCTGTCGCATCGCTGAACCCATTACTCTCCATTATCAGTTCTCTATTTTGCCTGGTTTGTTTCAGAGATGTTGGCCAAATTATGGTCCTGGCACATGCCAGGAGGGCTTTTCAATAATGTAGGCAGGTGTTTGTGGAGGCATCTTAACTGAAAAACATTTGAAAGCTGTATTTTTCTGGACTAGGAGTACAATTTGTAATAGGGAGCACATTTTCTAAGCATGAAGGCACTTGACTTTTTTTTTTTTGACTCGGTCAGACAATTCATTCATCCACTTGAAAAGCTCAGTGATATTGTTCAAATGGAAATGTTTCAAATTATGCAAATACAATTCCAATAAAAGGCTACCAGACTACCAGGCTATCATCCAAGAAGTTCAATGTCTGACCACAGGTAGGAATCTTATAATTCCTGAAGCGGGACATCTGGTCATGGCCTGGAAATATTTCATGTTTTGTTTTATATTTTATTAGAATTCAATTATAAATCATTTCTGAGTGAAAAATGTGTGTCTTCCGGCCAAATAGCTCCAGCCAGGCACTATGGCAATAAGGTACCACAATTTGTTTCATTAAAATCAAGACCTCCTTTTCTATTTAAGGTTCAATTCCAAAAAAATTCTGAAACACAACGTTTTCCCTCAGCCTAGAGCCTCATCCAGCTTTGCCAAAATACAACCAGAATCTTGTTCACTCTTCATGGTTCATTTATATTTTGCTGGAAAATGTTTTGTTTTCCATTCTTATAACCATCACCAACATCATAAGCTCTTAAATTATTTAAAGCAGACAAATAAGAAAACCTCTTCTAAAAACATAAAAACAATACATTTCACAGTTTGAAAATTTAAAGAATGTGCCTTTTTCCCTTCCAACATTCTTTTTTATTTTTTAAATATTTATTGTCCAAAGTATTACATATGTTCCTACCCCAGTCCCCCATTTACTTCTTCATTTTAGTTAGGATAGATGAATTTTCCAGGTTTGGAGTTTCCGTATGCTTATACATAAGAAAACCAAGGGGTCTTTCTAGCTGATAATAATTTTTATTGAACTTTCAGGAATAGTCTAAGATTAATTTTATTAAATTGAATTCACTGAATGACCTATAAGAGCAAGCTACATTTGATTGTGATACATGTAATTGTATGAAATATTTAAATTAGAGGACTATCTCACATTCTTAACTTCATGGTTGAAAACAAAGATGAAAATAAAAGTTTAATTCATATATTTAAAACAGTTTTTGTGAACAGCAGTTATTAAATTCTTAAAGAACATTAGTGGTATAAATTTTTTAAATCAAGCAATATTCTTTCATTCACTTAATGGTTTTAAAACATTGAGTATATATAAATATTGTACTAAAATAACAAAGGAGATCTGTATTTATACTGTTTTGTGTTTTTTCATCAGCCTTAAAATTGTTAAATTAAAGACTTTTCGGACAACTAAAGTTTTGCGTCCTTTCTAGTGAAAATCTTCCTTATATGGAAAATGTTACCAGGTAGTTATTCTCCAGTTGTTTACATTATATTCATTTGTCTTGTTGACTAGAATCAGACACTTAAAGAGCAGGAATCTTAATGTTATTCTGTGGGGTTTTTTTGTTGTTGTTTTTTGTATTTTTCAAGGATCTAACTGAGGTATAAGGCAAATAGTGGAAACTGAATAAATATGTGTGAAATTATATAAAATAATTTATATGGATGTTTAGTGACTTGACCTGATGAAACATCTGCAAAACTAAATTTATGCTTATGAAGATTTTTGTTACTGTTTATACATTATCTGAAACTGAAACAAGTCTTTATCATAATCATATAAATACTAAGGATAGAGTGAATTATAAATACTTTTACCAAGTTTCTGTAGACATTCAATGTGAGAAAATCTCAACCCGGAATTATTTCTCTTCATATTTCATTGTTTATATTCCAGAAAAGTTAGATGCCCAGGAAAGGCACCAGGAGAAAACACCATCTCTCTCTCTCTCTCTCTCTCTCTCTCTCTCTCTCTCTCTCTCTCTATATATATATATATATATATATATATATATATATATATATACATATATATATGCCTAAATGACTGTTACAACCACACAACTGGAACAACCAGAACAACAGGTTGACCAGTCACTGTGATGTGCACTCACTACCAGGGGGGCAGATGTTTAATGCAGGAGCTGCCCCCTGGTGGTCAGTGTACTTCCACAGCCAACCTTCCATGACCCCTCCCCTGTGGCTGCCCAACCTCCCTGGCCCCTACCTGAGTCCAGCCAATTTCCTGCAGTCCCTCCCCCTGGCTGGCCAGCCTACTGATAGGCCTTGATCGCTGGCCAGACAGAGGGACCCCAACCGTGCACAAATTCATGCACTGAGCCTCTAGTAGAATATACAAGACAAACAAGTAAACAAATCCCCATTTCAGGTACAGTATTTTTTATACCATAACACTGAAAGTAACAGAACAACCATTGTACAATTTGACCAGGTATGTGATGTGTATAAAAGTGACATGAAATGATGCCGAAACCAGTTTGGCTCAGTGGATAGAGCATCGGCCTACAGACTGAAGGGTCCCAGGTTCCATTCTGATCAAGGGCATGTATCTTGGTTGAGGGCACATCCCCAGAGGGGGGTGTGCAGGAAGCAGCTGATTAATGTTTCTCTCTCATTGATGTTTCTAACTCTCTATCCCTCTCCCTTCCTCTCTGTAAAACAATCAATAAAAGTATATATATATTTAAAAGTGACATGAAATAAAATAATTTAGTGTCTTCATGACAACTAGCTACCAATGAGACCCTGAACCAGAAGGTGCACTCTGAGGAAGGCATTGATGGTACTTGCATTAAATGAAGATCAACAGAGACTAACTTTCTCAGTCAATTTTCTATTCTTGTGTAGAACCAGAAAACATACATGATGGGTGTAACATCTGTTGAATTGTTTGGAATGTACCAAGCTAGAATGGCTTTTCAGTTTGAGAGAAAGGATTTTAAAAAGTAGAAGAAAAATGTGGCACAAAATAAGAGAAGAAAATATTTACATAGAGGAATTTTCAAAAAAAAATACTGAAAATAAATTGACAGGCAGTTTAAAGGCATAGCTGAGGGAGAGAGACAAGAGACTGTTTTATTTATTTATTTTAGAGAGAGGGAAAGAGGAAGAGAAAGAGAGAGAAAAAAAGAGATTTAGAGATAGATAGATAGATAGATAGATAGATAGATAGATAGAGTTGTTGTTTCACTTATTTATTGCATTCACTGGTGGATTCTTGTATGTGCCCTAACTGGGGATCAAAACTGCAACCTTGGCTCATTGGGATGGCACTCTAAATGACTGAACTACCCAACCAGGCTGTTTATTTTTTGTACAGTGACAATTAAATGAAATGATAATTTGGTACAGTTGGGCTTTAGGGAAGACATAACTTTTGTCTTTTTTGCTGATTTATGGGGGAGACAATGACATATATAGAAAGAGGGAAATGACTATCTGCCTAGGGTGAAGAAGATCCCGTATAATGTGACAATTGTAGGGAGGTGGCAGGAACCTGGTAGAGGGTGATAACTTCTCATTCTCAAAAGTCAAGGAGAGTTTAACATCAAACACAAAAACGCACTGGAGAAATAAGAGCATAGAATAAGGATGGTGTGATTATAAAAAGCCGAGTGAGGATGCCAATTGATGGAATTTCTGGGCCCAATTGAGTATAACTATATGTAGCAGTCTAGGAAATTAATCAAATCTATTTAGGTTTAACATTGAGTATGGATTATTATCAACAATTAATTTCTTGCCTTCCTGTCTAATTCTCCTAGCTAAGATGGACACATAATTAGTTGGCTACATATTCCATTTAACTACTAATCAACTACTGTCATTTTGCACAATTGAACACTATTGTTGACTGACTCTACTACTGTTGAAGGTATGGGTCAGTGAAGAGAACTAAGGTGAGTATAAAGAATGAGCTACTTGTCAAAAGAGTTACCTGTATTTCTAGGAAACAAGGCCAGAAAAATAATGACTTTTTTATTTCTTGGCTGTTGGAATTCCCTTTCCCTTTGGAATAATTTGATACATTCATGATAGGCCCTTAGAAGTCAGTTATTGAACAATTATAAAACCGTAGTTGCATTTGTCAGGAATTTGTCAAACTTTGAAAGGAAAACTGTCTTATTTCCATGAATACTACAGGTGTAGTAATCACATTAATTCCATATTACAAGTGAAACAGTGTCTGGAAAAATAATTTTAAAATATTTTAAGGAGAAAATAACAATAGTTTTAAAAACCCTGCTAAATGGTACTGGCATAAAAACAGGCACATAATTAATGAATAGAATAGAGAGCCCAGAAATAAATTCACGTCTATATGGTCAATTAATATTTGACAAAAGAGACAAGAGCATATGATAGTCTGTTCAATAAATGGTGCTGGGAAAATTGGACAAATACTTGAAAAAGTGTAACTGGATCCCCACTTACACCATAAATAAGAATAAACTAAAAGTGGATTAAAGACTTAAATGTAAGACTTGAGACCATAAAAATCTTATAAGAAAACAAAGGTAGTAAAGTCTCTGACATTTCTCTTAGGAATATGTTTTCTGATATATTTTCTTGAGCAAGGGAAACAAAAGAAAAAATAAACAAATAGGATTATATCAAACTCAAGAGAGTTATATAGCAAAGGGAACCATAAACTTTTTGAGGAGACAATCTACTAAATGGGAGACATATTGCCAATGATATATCTGATAAGGTGTTGATTTCCAAAATTTATAAAGAACACATACTACTTAATATCCAACAAACAAATAATCCAATTTTAAAAAAGGGCAGAGGACTTGAATAGACACTTCTCCTAAAAAGACACGCAGAAGGCCAATAGACATGAAAAGATACTCGACATGACTAATTGTCAGAGAAATGCAAACTAAAACTATAATGGGGTATTACTTTATACCTGTTAGAATGGCTACTATCAATAAACCTACTAATGATAAGTGTTGGCGAGAATGTGGAGAAAAGGAACCCTTGTGTATTGTTGGGGGAATGCAGATTGGTGTAGCCACTATGGAGAACAGCATGGAGTTTTCTCAAAAAAATTAAAAATACTAGTAGACTTACCTTATGACTCTGGGATACCACTTCTTGGGATTTATCTAAAGAAACCCAAAATACCAATTTGAAAAAAAGATGCATCCCTTATATTTATTGCAGTATTACTTATAATAGCCAAACTATGGAAGCAACTCAAGTGTCCATTAATAGACATGTGGTAAAAAGCTATGGTATATACATACAGTGGTGTATTATCCAGCCATAACAAAGAGTGAAATCTTACCATTTGTGACAGAATGATGGACCTAGAGGGTATTTTGCTCAGTGAAATAAGTCAGTCAGAGAAAGACAAATACCATATGATTTCACTGATACGTAGAATCTATAGAACAAAATAAATGAATAAACACAATTGAAACAGTCATAGATACACATATAGAGCTGATGGTTGATACAGGGGAGGGATTTTGAGGAGTAGGCTTTCAGATAAAGTTTGGGGGGATGGGTAAAAAGGTGGAGGAATTAGAAATACAAATTGGTAGTTATGAAAGATTTATGGAGAGGTAAAGTATAGCATAGAGAATATAGTCAATAATATTGTAATAACTATGTATAGTGTCAAATGGATACTAGATTTACTGGGATGACCAATAGTAAGTTAAAAAATGTCCAATTACTGGGTTATATTCCTGAAACTAATATAATATTGTATGTTAACTATAATTGAAAAATAAAAAAATATTTAATAATAAATAAATTGCAAAAAAATATTTTAAAGCCTCCTAGAAATACAGAGAAATAGAGACATATTAGATATGAAAGGATTTATTTCATGTTACTGTCCATGTATAAGATAAGTAACATAACAATAAAGTACATGTAAAAATCTGTACCCTTTTCCTATGTATTGGATTATTTATAACAATTACAAAAATTATCCAAGTGAAGTTCCATACCTCAAACAGACTAGTTGCCATGTAAAAACAAAGGGGTTTCAGAGACAAATAATATAATCCACCTGCCTCCACAACCCCAGTTCTTAAGATGAAGTAGTATTAAAAGATATTCTACCCAATCTTTAAAATTAACATAATAAAAGAGGAAATAATGTGATCATCTCCATTAATTCTGAAATGTATATCTAAAATAAAAATCAATGAAAACTTACACAATATGATAAAATATGGATAAATATCTTTGCTAAAAAGAACAAATAAAGAAATGTAACACTCAATTTAAAAGCTTAAAATATGAAAAATCAGTAGGGTCCAAATAGAAGGAAAGAGTTAAAAGAAAACAGTTAATAAAATAGAAGACGAAGAAACAATTGGAGAAATTTTATAAGACAAAAAAAAAGATTTAAAATAAAATAGGCAAATAAACTGATAAAATTGATTAAGGGAAAAACAAAGAGCAAAAGTGAACAATAATAAGATAGGGAGGAGGAAAAGACAAATTACAGGTATAAAAAAATCTCTACAGTAGCAAAAAAAATTTATGAAATGGACAATTTTGAAAATAAATGGAAATGAACAAGACTGACTCAAAAAGAGAAAACCTACCAGATCTACACCATTAAAGAATTGTTAGTTTAAAACACAGACATGCTCAATATTCACATTAAACATGTTCCATAAAGTCATGTTCTGGGAATGAGGTCAAGTTCATAGTTGCACAAAAGCCTCAGGGAAGCAATGAACTACCTCCAAACTGGGCTTTATGTTGATGAAAACAGTCCCTGAAATGCAAAAATTGTAAAGAATGTGATAAAAATATTATATTTCTTTATGTTATACTAGTGGCCCAGTGCACAAGTTCATGCACCTTGAAAGGAACTGTGGGCCACAAGGCTGCAGTGGGCACAGGGGTGAGTCTCGGCCCATCTTTCATGCCTCCACCAGCCACTCCTGCCATGGCCCATGGGTGAGAGCAGGGCCATTTCTGGCAGCCATGCAAACGGTGGCTGCCAGCCCCAATTGCCCCTTAGGAGCAGGGGGAGGTGGAGAAGCCCTGAGGGGCGATCAGGGCTGGCAGCCACCACTCCCATGTACTGAGGACACTAAGATCGCTGGTTGGTGCTGGGTTCTGGCAGCAGGTGTGAGCCGTGGTTCTGGTGCTGGCAAGGGGTGTGATCTGAGCTGATGCTGGCAGTAGGTGCAAGTGGGTGCATAAGAGCAAAGAATTTTTAGTAACCAGCAGAGGCTAGCCCTGATGACAGTGACGGGAACCCTGCCTTAGTCTGGCACCCTCACTCACCTGTTCCACCATCCCACCATGGCCAATGCCCACCATGGTCTGCGTGCACCCTCTGGTGGTCAGCACACATCATAGCAACTGGTTGTTCTGCCATTTAGTTTATTTGCATATTAGGTATATATATATATATATATATATATATATATATATATATATATGTATATATATATATATATAAATCTTTTTCTTTTCATTGTAAACAAGCCATGAATTCCCAAATAAAATTTTGAAGTTTCAAGAAAAATGTTGAACAATAGTCTAAATTGAAGGTGATTTTTTTCACTGCTATGTGCTAAAAAAAACCACTATTTTTGAAGAAATAAGAATTCATTTTCTCCATGAAGAGAAAATTGAAAGCAGAAGTGAGAAATAAATTGGATAACACAAGTTACATAGAAAAGATTCCATTTATGTTCCTTGGCTTTTTTAAAAGATAGGTTTTCAAAATACAAAGCAAAAAGCAGAGTGATTTTGCATATTGTATGTAGAATCAGTCAGTGCATCCTCCAAAGATTGATTTTGGTCTCTAATATTTCAAAGGAAATTATATTGATTAATAGATTGCTGTAAATTCTCAACTGTCATTTAGGCTTCTTGTACTTGGGTAGAGTTCTTTATCCATGGGAATGCTATTTACGTGACTTACAGCCATGTTTTTAAGTCCTTTTTTTTCTCAGTTCTCTTTGAAGTTCAATTATTTATTTTATTTTCTTTTCCCTACCAATAAAATATATCCTTTAGTTACATGCTCTCTTTGTATTCCCACATTCCTAGGTGTACTTGGAGTCCTTTTTGGTATCTTTTAAATTTCTGCATCCCATCAGTTTCATTCTGACAGATGTAGCCTCTAAAATAAGCTGTGTGATGCACTCAAACCCAAAATAAGCCATTATTTGGGGGTTAGGTGCGTCATACCTGCAAATAACCTCATTTATCTAGAGAAATGCATTTAATGCTATTGTATAAATACCAGTGTTCCAGCATGCTCTATAATACCATCTGTCACTTCTTTTCATATAATACATAATTCAATGTGTCCTTTATTCCATTTCTTTAGACACGCAGAGTTCTTGCATGCATCTCTACATACTGTGACAAGAACCCAGGTGTATTATGGAAATTATATCAGATATTATCCGAGATAAAATTTTTAATGCATGTTGAATTAAGTCCTTTCTCTGTTGCTAAGATATACATACATCAAGGTAAGCTTATATCATTGGCATATTTCACTAACTACTTTTAAGGTATATTTTAAACACAATACTCTAGAAAGTAGAAAAGCAACTGCTGTTTCTATTAGAGGAATGTCAGTTTGTCACTGGTTATGCCAGAGAGGGCTGCTCTGCGTGAGAAGAAAAAGAGAGGATAATGAAATGTAAAGTGGTAGCAGGTTGTAGAGAAATGGGCATTTTTTTCATACCTTGCTTGAAACATTTCCCTCCCAGACAAGAATAAGATCCAAATTAGATTTATACTTATATCACATATATCACATATATCACACAAAGGTTAGATGTGTAATCATTTGTTGAGTAAATACTAAGTGCTGCTATGGCCAAGACATGGAAACAAACAAAGTGCCGTGTGATAGAGGACTGGCTGAAGAAGATGTGCTGCATATACACAATGGAATACTACTCAGCCACAAGAAAGGATGAAATCGTGCCATTTGTGACAACGCGGATTGACCTTGAGAACACTATGTTAAGTGAAATAAGTCCGTCAGAAAAACTTAAGAACCATATGATTTCACTCATATGTAGGATATAAGACTGAAACTGGTGAACACAAACAAGAGTGTGGTGGTTGCCACAGGGAAGGGGTAGGAGAAGAATGGGAGTTCTAATATATAGTGACAGGAGAAGATTTGACTTTGGGCGGTGGGCACGCAATTCAATATACAGATCTTTTTTTTTAAGGGATTTTTATTGATTTCAGAGAGGAAGGGAGAGGGAAAGAGAGAAACATCAATAATGAGAGATAATCATTGATTGGCTGCCTCTTGCATGCCCCCTACTGGAGATTGAGCCTGCAACCTGGGCATGTGCCCTTGACTGGAATTGGACCCAGGGCCCTTCAGTTCACAGGTCAATGCTCTATGGACTCAGACAAATCAGCTAGGGCACAATATGCAGACCTTGTAACATAGAAATCCACACCTGAAACCTATATGATCATATTAACCAATGTCATCCCAATCCTATGTAATAAAAGAGTAATATGCAAATCAACAGAACAGTGGAACTTCCAGTTGCTATGATGGGCACTGATCACCAGGAGGCAGGCGTTCAATGTAGGAGCTGCCTCATGATGGTCAGTGCGCTCCCACAGTGGGGGCTCTGCTCGGCCAGAAGTTGGGCTCATACTGGAGTCCAGTGGTGGTGGTAAGAGCTTCTCCCATGTCCGAGGCAATGCTAAGGATGTCCACCTGATGGCATAGGCAGGGATCAGGCCTACACCACCAGTTGGACACACCCAGACTGCAAGAGGGTACAGGTGGGGCTGAGGGACTACCCCCTGCCCCTGAGTGCATGAATCTCGTGCACTGGGACTCTAGTAAATTTAATAAAAAAGGAAAAAACAAATAAACAAAATACTACCCTGTTTCCTCGAAAATAAGACAGTGTCTTATATTAACTTTTGCTCCCAAAGATGCACTAGGTCTTATTTTCAGGGGATGTATTATGTTTCCATGAAGTAGGTCTAATTTTCGGGAAAACACGATAAGCGCCAAGCATGAGGCTGGGTTGTGGACCCTGAAATAGATCAGATCACAGCTGCTCATTCTCTGATGGGGAGACAGACACACACAGGACTGTGATGGAGCACCCGTGTTCCTCGCACCATGGGGGAGGTGCCTGGGGGGTGTTGAAAGAGGTGCCAAATTTGCCCTCTGGAAAGAAAGTGTCATGGTTTTCAAAGGAGATTTTACTTGAGCTTCGTTTTGAAGAATGAGTAGGAGTTAATTGTTTAGATTGTTTTCTATCCTGTATCATCTGAGCACATTTAGGAAATACAGTTTCTGAAATTATCTTGTCAAGCACAATTCTGTAGCTGGATCAAAGATGACAGTTCATATATCTACACTTTTTGTTTGCCTTTTTTACATAGATTCGTGCAAACTTTTAAAAA
The DNA here is from genome assembly GCA_963924515.1 of Vespertilio murinus. Lineage (NCBI taxonomy): Eukaryota > Metazoa > Chordata > Mammalia > Chiroptera > Vespertilionidae > Vespertilio > Vespertilio murinus. The sequence continues at coordinate 170,577,560 of OZ004706.1, read as the reverse complement.
ATGCATGACTTTACCATGATATATATTGCTTTATAGTTAGAATTATATGATGTATACACAAGTGTGAGCATAAATGGTAGGAATTATATATTAGACCATCACTTTAATGTAGCTGAATTTACCTTCTAAAGCAAAATCGCATCTTTCTCCTCATGCTGACTTTTTCTTTAAAAAACAAAGAACTCATGTTCTTAGAACATGACACAGAAACAGGCAATTCTATTGGCTTTGGTCTGCATTCTGTTTAAATACATTATATACTATGGGAGGTTCCTTTTTATTTCAAAAGTCTTCAAAATGAAATTAAGGGAATGAATGCATGCTTGCCCAAAGGAGTTCCTTCAAGGGGAGGAATATATTCCAGCTTCAACTCTGTTCATCCCATTTCACAATTTTGAAGAGAGAATAATTGATATCCTAGCACGCATCCTTTTGTCTGATAATGAGATACACATTTTTTAAACATGCACATTGCTAGAAACCAAGTTGGTCTTACATGGAACAGGTGTTGCTTTGGCTACGAATTCAATTTTGTCCTGGACAAAAGAAAGTATCTTAAGAGGTGATTTTAATCAATACAATACAGAAACTCAGAGAAAATACCCCTTTGATAAGCTGTTTGATTGTCTTCTTCAGAGAAGGGGCTCTGCCAGGTTAGTGAGAACAGACAAAGATTTGTGAATAGAGAATAACATTTCCCCTTATTTACTCTTGAGAGATGTTTTTATTAGTTGTTCTAAGAGCTACCTTTTTAATCTATAACAAGGCCAACCATCACTTTAGGCCATAATGTTCAATACACTATTTTTCCTTTTCTGGCTTAGTAGTTTCATGGTATTTTGTCTTGTTTACTCATTTATATTATGATATACTTCACACTTACAAAAAATCTAACTAATAAAAGGGAGGTATGCTAATTAGACCGGGTCAACTGAACATCTTCCAGTTGTCCCATCCTCCTTCCAAACAAAACCACAGTGGTGGGGGCTGAGGCAGAGGCAGTTAGAGGTGATCAGGCTGGCAGGCAGAGGGGTTAGAGGCAATCAGGAAGGCAGGCAGGTGAGCAGTTAGAAGCCAGCAGTCCCAGATATGAGGGAGATTTCTCACTGCCCGTTTAGGCCTGTTCCCTAAACTGGCAGTCAGAAGTCCCCCATGGGGTCCTTGGTTGAAGAAGGTGGAAGCCAGGCTGAGGAACCTCCGAACCCCCCTCCCCCACCCCAATGCATGAATTTCATGTACTGGGCCTCTAGTCCTAACCTATATAATAAAGAGGGAATATGTTATTTGACCCTTATACCATCACAAAGATGGCGGCACCTACAGCCAATAAGGAGGGAATATACTAATTGACTGCCATGCCCTTAAAGATGGTGGTGCCCACAGCCACAAGATGGCGGTGCCTCGTCCCCTTAGCACCTCAGCCCTCAGGCTAGCCCAGCTGCTCTGTGCACCTGCATCAGGAGTCCCCCAGTCCCTTCAGCTCCCCAGCTGCCCAGGGCCAGCCCAAGGTGCAGGCAAGCTTAGCATGGTGGCTACTCAGCCTCCCAGGGCTGGTCTGAGGCTCAGATAGCCAGGGCTGGCCAAGGCTTGCACTGATGGCAGTGGCAGCAGCAGAGACGTGATGGGGCATCACCTTTCCCTGATCACCAGGTCACCTCCCACCCCTGAGGGCTCCCGGACTCTGAGAAGGGACAGAGCAGGCTGAGGGACCCCATTCCAAGTGCATGAATTTTCATGCACTGGGCATCTAGTATAAATATAGTACACTATTTCCCCTTGTATCCAATATGTTGTTAGAAAAGAAATCATTACAAATACAGATGAAGCCCTTTTGTGTATGGCGTCATGATCTCATTGTTGAGCTCAGACCTCAGGTAACCAATATTCTAAATGTGTTGTTTAACTTTTGTGAACCCTGAGGAAAGAAAACACTTTCTAAGAAGGGATCCTGGTGGCTAACTGGGATCAGATTAAAACCACAACAGATCAGAGTAGCCATTGAAACACAGGGGTCTCTCACCCAAACTGCATTTCAGGGAGAAGCCAGCACGGAACTGCCTGCCCTGCACTGTTCAGCCGCCTCAGCCAGCCCTTATAAAGGAATTCTAGAACCTTATTTCAACCCATCAGACTGAGAATTTTCCCATCCAATGGGAGCTATACATCTCTGTTCAATCAGGGTGGCTCTACACTGGTCAATCAGGACAGTCCCTTTGGGCATGAGAACAGACCAATCATGGATCAGTTGCTGGGACATCTGTCTGTAAAAGCCAGCTGCCCTCTGGCTCTGGGAGCACACTTTCCTTTTCCACAGGAGAGTCAGTGTTGTGTCTCCCTGGCTGAGATGAGACACCTTGAGGGAGGAGAGAGCCTCAGACCAGTGGAGGCCAGAGCAGACGGGACCAGAAAAGGAGCAGACCAAAGCACAGCAGAGCATACCAGTGCAGTCCAAAACAGACTGGCAAGGAGCAGAGCAGAGCTGTGTAACCTGACAAGGGCCTGGCTCCAGGCTTTTTCACAGCTATGCACTATCTCAAGTGAGCTGTTTTACACTGAAACAGTTGCCTCACCTCAAATTTGGTGTTGAATTGGCACCAATGACCATCATTTGACATCTATATGTTTTCATACATTTACTCATTAAATATGAATTGTAAAATAATACATGGTATTATTTTGCATATTTTGGTATAATATTCTGGTAACCCATTTTACTCAACATCATGCTCTGATTCTTTTTACCATGTGTGACTCATTCATTTGTTTCCATTACTGTATAATATTCAATTGCATGATTTTACCACAATTTGCCTATTACAAACACACTATGAGCATTTTCTTACTTGTTGTGATGGGGGAAACGAGTCATTTTTTGGGGGGGGGGCTAGCAATCTGAATTTGTGCCACTGACCTAATGCACATTCTTGTTAATCTATAGTCTAGCCACTGCCTCTTATCTGGTACTGCAAGATCTGTTTACCCAAAATACTGCTCCCATTTTAGAGAGGCCATAAACCATCCCCAGATGGAGTTATCAGTGCTGGCACCAGACCAACCCTTTAGTTGTGGTCTCAAGGCCCCAGCACATGGAGCTCTTTAAGAACTTGCAAAGGGGACTGGAAAACCCTTATTTGGAAGACAAAGGGCTAGAAAGATATAAAATGGGAAAGCTTCCTCCATGCTTTTGCTCAGATTTTTGGAGGTGAGTACACTGAGACCACTGGCATAATAAAGCAGTATAACTTCATTTCTCTAAGCATTGCTTGGTTTTTCCCTGGTCGTCTGTAACAGTTTCATTTACACAGATAATTTAAAAAAATATGTTATTTGATATCAAAAGTAAGAAATTTTTATTTGGTTAAAGAATGTGCTGTAAATAAAGTAGTTCTTAAAATGTATTGAGTATTGTGTAAAGGCCTAAAGCATTGGATACTTTTTATAATTGTTTTCTGTACCTTTGTTATTCTATAATAAGGGATTCTAAGGTTATATATATATATATATATATATATATATATATATATAAAGATCTATGGACCAGATTTTGTTCCTTTAAAACTTGTATGGTGAAGCTGTAACCAACAATGTGATTATAATTTGGAGACAGGGTCCTTAGGAGGTAATTAGAACAAAGTAAGGTCATAAGGGTGAGATCCTATTCTAAGGACTAGTGACCTTATAAGAAGAGAAGTGAGAGATTTCTTTCTTTCTCTCTCTCTCTTTGCCTATCATATTTTGTATGACAGCTTGAGTAGGCTAACACATCATTTATTCTCTCTCTCTCTCTCTCTCTCTCTCTCTCTCTCTCTCTCTCTCTTTTTTTTTTCTCCTTGAGCTTTTAGCAACCAAAATAAGTGCATCAACCTTTCATAGGATTGTGGATTTTTTCTCCTCTAAAATTCTTTGTTTTGTTTGAATAGTTTTGAAGAATACTATTAGATGCATACAAATTTAGAATTGTAAGAGATTCCTGGAGAAACACATCTTTTAAAATGATGAAGTAAATCTCTGTCTTCATAAAAAGTATTTTGACCTCAGAATCTACTTTGTCTAACATCTATAAAGCCACAGTAGCTTATCTTTAACTAGTAATTTCCTTGCATGTCATTTTTAACATTTTAATTGCAGCCTATTTGCCATTAAGTTTTACATGTACATCCTGTAGGCAATTTAAAAAAAGTCTATTCTTGCAGTTTCTGCATATCCTGTCAATCCTTATATACTGTGGGTTTTCGTTTATTCTTTTTCTGTAAGTTGTTTCTCTTTCTTATTCTTTGATATTTAAAGTTTGTTTTATTTTCATTACTCTTTCCTCCCTGTGCAGGTTTTGAATTTATATACTCTTGTTATAGTCTTTTAATAACTGTCATAAAATTTTAACATACACAAATATGAAATGCAAAATCCAAAGTTAATTAGCATCTCTACCTGTAAAACCACAGAAAGATTTTAGAACACTTCATTTCTGACTTTCCTCTTGTGCTACTGTCATTTTTTCAGTTTCATCTTTTTTCGTAAGCTTTAAAGTAATTATCATTATATAATTTCATTCAATTATTGTGTTTATTTACCCTTACAGTTTTTTTTGCTTACTTTTCCTCTTGTAATTGCAACCCATGATTCAGTTTTCTTCTTTCTAAAATAGAGTCATGTGTAGCATAATGATGTTTTAGTCAGTTATAGACTCCACATATAACTGATCTCATAAAAGAGAAATACTATGTGGGGAGTTTGACAATATATTTCTGTTTCTCATAGCACCTCAATTTTGGGTGCACATTACATCCCAAACAGTTGGCCCTTGACTTCATTCAGCACAGAGGGGCCTGTCCTGTCTCGGCTACACATTTAGGGCTGACACAGCCCTCCCAGATCTAGCTCGATGGTCTCCGGAGTACACTGCTGTATATTCTTTGTTGAGGACCTAAAATCCATGGTCTCCGGAGTACACTGCTGTATATTCTTTGTTGAGGACCTAAAAGGTACTTTAACAAGTCTTCGGTGATGCTGCCACTTTATTAAAAGCTTCCTGTTTTATGATTACCATAAATGTATGTCCCTTTATCTCTCTATCTTGATGTCTTATTCTGACTGAACCTCAGGTCAATTTTCACTCCTTCCTGACAGTCACATTATGGTGTACTACCCCTTACCCAGCCAGTTGTCCTTGATATTTTCCATCAAGGACATTCCAGTTCATGGAACTGAATCAACAGCTTCCATTTTCTGTTTTCAGCTTTGTTGAATGGAAGCGGGTGGAGGCTTGTGGGCCAGTGTTTGGGGTTCAGTGATGTCCCAGGTCTTCACATTCACTCGCCACTCATTCATGTACTCATCCAAAACAACTTCCAGTCCTGCAAACTTCATTCATGGTAAATGCCCTACACAGTGACAATACCATATTTTTACTATACCTTTTTGATGTGTAGATATGTTTAGATACACAAATACATACCATTGTGTTATAACTATCTACAATATTCAGTACAGTAACATGCCTTATAGGTTAGGTACCCTAAAAGCAATAAGCTATACTATATAGCCTAGTTGTATAGTAGACTGTACTATGTTTCTATAAGTACAAACTATGATATTAGCACAAAGATGAAATCACCTAATCATGTGTTTCTCAGAACACATATATGTTGTTAAGTGATACACGACTGTATTTCTATTACTACTTGACCTATTGACTATTCCATATTTACCATGTACATTCACCTATCTTAATCAATGCTCTCAAAATATTTATGTCTATATTTCATGCTCTCATCTTATCAAAAAAGGAGACAAGTAAAATCTCATCTAATGGTAAATTTGAAAACATCTGGATAGTATGTAAGCCTCCAGAGTCAATCCTAATTTTAGCTCCTCATTATTTTCTACATACGGGCAATTGAAAATTGTATCTAGTCTACAAATACTTGATATAAAATTTTAAAAGAGTAAATGTGATTACAGCAAAAATAGTGAGAGAGGGAAACAAAACATAGAAGTGGGGGCATCTTAGATCTATCAAATAAGTAGCATCCATCTAGGAAGGAATAAGGAGAAATCACTGCTTTGGAAAAGATTTGTTATGGTCATTAGTTATTAACAAAGAAAGAGAGACAATGAAACAGACATTAAGGCTGACTAGCTAGGAAGGGGCAGCTTTATAGACACTACAGGGAACAGCCACATCCTCCGCCAAAGGGATGCTAATGCCCAGGTAGGCAGAAAACACTGGCTTTCCATCTCCCCTGGGGACAACCACATTCCTGCAGATTATTAGGAGGAGGGATACAGAGCAAGGGAGAAAGTCCTCTGCTGAGGCATTCCAAGTAGGAGCCAGTTGCCAAAGCAAAGCTATGAGGCATGTACAGTAGGATTTAAAATAGGGACCCTACACAAGGATTACTTAAACCAGTGTTTCCCAAAGTGTGGTATGCATCCCCCCAGGGGTACGGGAAGAATTTGGTGGGGGTACGCGTTGCACCGGAGTTTGGTGGGGATATGCACTGCACCGTGCTTAGCTACGCCTCATTCTACGTTCTCATGAGTCAAGTCAATTTCATCCTTCTCATTGATCCAAATAAATGTTACTTATAATATAACTTTTATTTATATTTTATTATGTATAATTTTTCGTTTATTATTATTTTGTGTATGTACCAAAAAATAAAAAATAAATATATTTTGTTATTAAAATACATCCATTTTTTGATGAGGGGTACTCAGCGTTATGAAAATTATAGAAGGGGTACACATATGTCAAAAGTCTGGGAAACACTGAGTCTTAAACGATCCTTGACCATATATATTTTTCTTACCTTTTTGAAAGCACACATTTTGAGAAATGACATGTGGAATAAGTATTATCCAAATCCTCAGCATCTGCCAAGGTAGGTCGTGGCGGCCTGGAGGGTAGTCTGAATTTAGAGATATTCTAAGCACCAGTGACTACAATTCTACTGCTCATTGGATCACATAGTAAGAACATTTTTGGAACAAATGTAAAGTAAGAATGTTTTAGAATTCTCATTTTAGTTCCTGAATAGTTGTATGACCTTGGATAAATTATTTTATTTTGCTGTTCTTTTGTTTTGATGCGCATCTATAATAATAAAAGCATAATATGCTAATTAGACTGGATGTCCTTCTGGACAATCTTCTGGATGAAGCCGGGGCTGCAAGGGAAGCCTGGGTCCTGGGGGCAGGGGAGGAGCTGGTGCCAGCAGTTGGGGAAAAGAAGGCCTACTCTTGCGTGAATTTTGTGCATTGGGCCTCTAGTACTTCACTAAAAACATATATTTTTGAACATCTAACCCCCCACCTCCAAAACAAAACACAAACAAAAAAATACCATAAAGGGGAGGAGCCTTACAGCAGCAAATCTGGGGAAAAGACCAGCTAGGATAAGGGCAGGAAAACCCAGAAGATTCAAGAAAAGTTTTGGATAAGGGGAAGCACCAGCCTAGCCAGGGAAGATCCAGGAAAGAGATTACATAGTTTTAAAGAAAGCTTACCCCTTTCCAAACTCAAAGAAATATAATCAAGGCTTAACAAAGGCCTGAGGAGCACTCTCTCTCTTCAAAGACTGCATGGGACAAAGCACAGCACAGATTACAGGCCAGACATGACCAGGGACTGGAAACTTGGAGGTTGGGCCGATGGCACGGCTTTCTGGCTCTCCTCCTCGGCTCGGTGGGGACAAGTGAGGGCCTGTGGCCCCAGAGGCTGGACAACATCTGCAGCAAGATGGAACTGAGCATCCTGGTCTGGATGAGACATCGGGCATTGTGGACCTGGGGCCATTTTTTTTTTTTCACTTCAGCAAATCTTACCACTGTCCCCCTCAAATCCTCCTCTGCATGCATTTCCTAAAATACCAAGAAAGAATCATATTTCCTCAACAACAGATTAAACTTCTGGGTCAGCTGGTTTGATCTATTTATGCAATATAATTGTCCTTACGTCATCGTGGTCTTGTTTTCTGTGGTTTCAGTTACTCGCAGTCAGCCGCAGTCAGAAATTTAAAAAAAAAATTAAGTTTTTAGTTGTGTGCATTCTGAGAATATCCTGCTATCCTGCTCCATCTGACCCACCAGGAAATGGAACATTGCTTTGTCCAGCATCTCCACGCTATGTACACTCCCCTTCCCACTAGTCAGTAATAGATGTTGAGGTCTCTCAGTGTTTGTGCTCAGGTAACTCTTATTTTACTGAGCAATGGCCCCAACGTGCAAGAGTAGAGATGTTGGTAATCCAGATATGCCAAGTAGAAGCTATGAAATGCTTCTTTTAAGTGAAAATGTGGAAGTTCTCGACATAATGAGGAAAGAAAAAAAATCGTATGCTGAGGTTTCTAAGATCTGGCCTTAACATTGTGAAAAAGGAAAAACAAATCCTTGCAGCTTTTGCTGTAGCAGCTGGAACTACAAAGCTTCTGAGCACAGGGCATGATACATGCTTAGTTATGATGGAAGAAGTATTAAATTTGTGGGTGGAGAACATGAACGGGAAAATGTCAGAAATGTGTTGCAACCAGAAAGCATTGAGCCTGTACAAAGGCTTCAGCGAGCGATTCCCTGAGAGGAATGACACGTGCAACACTATCAAGGGCTAGTTGCATAGATTCAAGAATAGTTTTGGGCTGCAAAATATAAAAATTGCTGAAGACACATGCACAGACTACATTCACGTAACTTTTATTACAGTGTATTGTTATAATCGTTCTTTCTGATTAATTAACATTGTTAATTTATTACTGTGCCCCATTGATAAATTACACTTTGTCATAGGCATGCATGCATAGGAAAAGAAAACATTACGTATAGGGTTTGAAGCTCCCCATGATTTCAGAAATCCACTGGAGGCACTGAAATGTGTTCTCTACTGTACAAAGTTTGACACGTTTTGTTCCATATAAAATTAAATTTTCCTCTAGGATAACTATGTTTAATAAATAGTGAGATCTCGCAGAGGAGGTCAAATTAGATTTGTCTTATGTAACAATCTTGAAGATTTTAAACTACCTTGAGGAAATGCCTTTACTTTTTATTTCTAAGTCAATCAAATACCTGATACCATAAGAAGATTTAATCATTTATGTTTCCATAGGACTATTAGATTTAGTTGGTGTTTTTGAAGTTGTTTTTCTTTTCCCCTGATTATAAAGAAAGATCTGCAAAGCAACTGACCATTTATAAATTTTTTAAAATATATATTTTATTGATATTTTATAGAGAGGAAGGGAGAGAGATAGAGAGCTAGAAACATCAATGAGAGAGAAATATCGACCAGCTGCCTCTTGCACACCCCCCACTGGGTATGTGCCCGCAACCAATGTACATGCCCTTGACCTGAATTGAACCCGGGACCTTTCAATCCGCAGACCGACGCTCTACCACTGAGCCAAACCGGTTTCTACTGACCATTTATAAATTTTGTATATATTGCTTAATTTTGATTCTTTTCACGAAGATCATAGAAAATTGAATAAGATTGTCATCTTCATTATTTCAATAACTCCTTGTCTGAGAGAGGAAGCTGAATGTTGGCTTAAATGGACTTTGAACAATTGCCACTTTAATCTGATCCTCACCAGGCTTGTTAACAATTATAAAACCTGCTAAGATGTCAGCAATGTTCTGAAAATGTTTCCTGGTCTTTTATGTGGATAATTTCATAATTGTTATTAATTTTTGAGTTATTCCTTACCTTTCAAACAAATATTATTTAAGCAGTGTTTTCCAACTTTTAGTCATTTAGGAACTACCTTTGTGATTTTTGCAAAACCTTAGAAACCACTATATTTTTAATATTTTTTTCTTAAAAACAATTTATATTTTTACACAAACAATATATTTTAGGAATCTTTATCCTATGATTAAGATGTAAAAGCAATATCTTTGTCCATAAATAGCTTACTGTAACAACAAATTCAATAGGAGTAAGCAAAAATCATTAAATTCTAGCTAGGTAACACTGCCTACTAACTGTGGGAGATTGAGCTTTGATTTTTTGTTATTAAAAAATACAGGATATCTCATGATAGAGAGGTGTTAAAAGATTTTGGCTTTAAAATTGAGAGCTCTTCTTTGACATTGCTAGGTTGAAAGAAAAAGATTATTTCCTTGCTATCTGAATTAACATTTTTAAAAAATATATATTTTATTGATTTTTTACAGAGAGGAAGAGAGAGGGATAGAGAATTAGAAACATCAATGAGAGAGAATCATAGACCAGCTGCCTCCTGCACACCCCCTACTGGGGATGTGCCCGCAACCAAGGTACATGCCCTTGACCGGAATCGAAACCAGGACCCTTCAGTCCACAGGCCAACGCCCTATCCACTGAGCCAAACCGGTTTTGGCATGAATTAACATTATTTTTATTGTGCCCTGTTATCAAATGTCATATTCAATGTTATCCAAAGCCATATCTCTACCACCAGTATAGCTCCTGTCCTCCCATTTTGGGAAATAGCATTCTAAAGAAATATATTCAGATATATTATATACTTTTAAAAGTAGTGTAGGTGTAGTTATACATGAATGTGTGTGACATATGTGTGTGCTAGAGAGATATAAGATATCAGAAGCTTATAGCTTATATTTAAGTGCAAAAATATCCTTCAAATCTAGACCAACACCAACCTCAAGAAATTTGTATAAACATTTTCTCTAACTTTCTGAGTTAAATTACTGGTTTTCACTTAAATGGCTATATAATTGCCATATCAGGAAAAATGAAGATTTCCTCACTTTCATTTGGGAAAAATATTAAAGTTAATTCTGATTTTTGCTTTTTCAGTGTCTGCTTTGGGGCCTGTCTTTTTGCTGACCACCCTACCCTTCCCTCCCATCAACCCAGACACTAATATGTTGTCTACTCAGCAGGAAGAATGATTTTTCATGAAATCAGATTAAAATGTCGGTTCTGTTTCAAAATGGTCCATGACTTTCCTTTGCGGTGTAAAGTGAAATCCCTGTGTGTGCCTCAGTCTGAAGGTCTGGGGTCCAGCCCCGGTGCGGTTCCTGCAGTGCCTCAGTTCCTTCGCTCCCCAAGCGGAGCCACTCTGGCTTGCTTCCTGGTTTTCTACATGCCAGGTTTTTCCTGCTGTGGATACCTTTCACTTGTTTTGTTCTGTCTTGTTTGCTGTTATTATCTTTTATTGTTTATTTTTGTTTGTTTTCCTGAAATGCTCTTTCCCTGGACTCCATTTGGCTGATGCTGATTCACGCCCCCCCCCATTTTACCGCGCCCCCCCCCCCCCCCCCCCCCGTCCTCCTCTGCCCCTCTCGGCTGAAGTCTCTAGTTAAATGTCTTCCAGACTGTGTTTGTAAACATTTTATAAAAGGATCATCCCTTCTTGTAGTATTCCCTACCTGCTTCTTTCTGGTTTTTTTGTTTTTGTTTGCTTGGTTGGCTTTTTTAAAAAAATTATTTTTTTGCTTTGTAAGCAAAATGTAACAGTGGAACAAGGGAGGGCATAGAAAAAACAACAGGGGAGCCTAGGCCGGGCTGCTTTGTCTCCTCGGGCAGTCAGAGAGAAGGGGACCTTGGAGACAGGTTTACGGGTTCAGCCCAGGACCAGCTGCCACTGCCCATTGCTCCTCTGGTTGTAAGTCTAGTGGGGTCCCTTGGGGTTTAGGAGATACTGCCTGTTGGGGGAGGAGACAGGAGAGGAAGAAAGGAACAGCATGGCTGTGCTCCTCGGAAGGAGGTGAGCCTTTACCTGTTTCTTTCTTATGTTGTCTACTTTGGATACATCTATTTGTCTCTTTACTTATTTTTATTTTATTGATTGATTTCAGAGAGGAAAGGAGAGAGAGAGAGAGAGAGAGAGAGAGAGAAACATCAATGATGAGAGAGAATCATTGATCAGCTGTCTCCTGCACACACCACACTGGGGATTGAGCCTGCAACCCGGGCATAGATCCTGACCGGGAATCAAACAGTGATCACCTGGTCCATAGGTCGGCACTCAATCACTGACCCCCACCAGCAGGGTAACTTTACTTGTTTATTTCCTACTTCCTGGCTATGCTCTATGCTCTGTGAGGGCTTATCATTATTGGTTTCAGTTGCCTTGGCCTGCACTGTCCCACTACCATTCTTGGTTTACATAGAAACACTAAATATACATTGAGTGAATTCATCCTCTTCAAGTAATTGTTTGGAAGCTGCCCTGATGATAATCTCACTTTTAAATAATCTCTTGGTTAAGAAAGCCATGTGGGCCGTGTTCAGTATAGAGAAAGAATACGCAGTTGAATAAACAGCTTTCCTTTGTTTGTAACAGCACTTAAGACTAATTGTGGTGCCTGAGCATAAGGGGCAGCATAAGCGTCACCGATAACTTGGGTTTGCAGCATCAAAGGCAAGGCAGCAATATTGCTTTAAATCTTCTTCTAATGATCTCCTTATAATTATGAATCCCTCAGAAGAAATTCAGCCACTTTCTGTGTTTGAAAATCTGCTTAACTGTGCTTAATTCTTTTGCTTTGGCTCATTTCCAGCTCTGAGACTTTCTTTGCCTAACTAGATTGAATTTGTACTTTGAGAGAAAACAGTTATTGTTATGTATTTGTAGGTGTACCAGCTGCTTGTGAAAATTTGAATTCATTATACATGTAAGTTCATAAAAACATACACACAAAAGAACACTTTGAATGCGTGGCTTTAGTCCAAAGACTTGAACCTGTCTATAAAGATTTTATATTTCTCTACTGAGATGTTTCTCAACATTTTTACACATTATCACCCGGGACATGTGTTGCATTGATAAGGTGGGTTATTAACACTGTTCAGTTCTCAGGTTGCATATCTGTAATCCCATCACTTTCTTTCCCACTTTACAGACATACATCAGAATGAAAGGAGAGTGCCTTTATTTTATGTCTAACCATAAATTTATGATAATTTATTTTTAAAATTTTATAGGAACATTGATCATCAAACTGCCATTAATAAAAATATTTGCTTATTACTCATAGCTGATTCTAACAAACAGACTGGCTGTAACACCATGATGAGACAACTGCATTTACATGCAAAGAAAAAACCCAAGAGGCTCATAATAGGAAATTCTGTTTGTTTCTGCATTAAGTTGCAGTAGAAATTGATTTAAGTTAACAAAACTCAATGAAAACAAAAACAGCTTTTGAGGTTATTTTAGAAAAAGTCAAATAGAAAGAAAGGTGCAAAACTGTGCTTTCAAAGTAGACTTTAGAGGAAACAAAAAAAATCCAAGTCAGAATTCAAAGGTAATAGTATCATTACCTTTAAGAAATCTTTCAGTCCATTTTTGGGGATTGATAAATAAACAAACAGATATAAAAAACATACAGAAAACATAACACACACAAAAAAGATGTGTGGAATGACTACTGCAATGTCAGACACCAATAGGACTGAGGCTCAGTTCTTAGCAATTGTCTCTTCCAACTTTTCTTCCTCAGCTTCTACTTCTGCATCAGCTGGAAACTGATAGACACTCTATTCTACTGGCAGGTAAATAGTGACAAAGTTGTAAGGAAAACTTTGTTTACTGTAGTATTACACTACAGTAAACACAAGGTATACTCTGGACATTTCTTGAAAAATTAGGAACTGTAGTTTCCAGAGAATTGTTATAATGTAATTTATTTTATAATTGTAGTATATTATTGGCTATATTTATCCAGTTGACCTGAGGATATATTACCATGGAAATCATTGAGAGTCTGACAAAAATGCATTTCAACAGCCACCTACCAAATGTGTTTTAGAATACCACTCAATGAGACAGTAGAGATTGCCTGTACATTTGGCTTTCATATTGAAAATTTGGTTTACAGAGTGGCTAAGACTGGATGCCATCCAAGTTAGATTTATTTAGTGACATAATGACAACTAAGATAACAAAGTCCTTTAATAGGTAGTTTAATCTATAAATTCAGCTCTGTGGTAGAACTTATGGCATAAGTGAGGAAGCCACTTGGTTTTATTAATTTTGATATAAATAAAATTTGGAGCCACATGTACATCAAGACAAAAGCTCATAATTGTAAAGCTAGTTGCTTCTGTAATACCTTTTTTCCTACTTTATTTTCAAACTGTTTTTTTAGGTCCATCAAAGATACTAAAATAATGTGCTATGTACTATATAATATTGACATTAAATCATTCTTTACTCAAATTTTTATTTTAGTTCTGACAACTAGTTTTAAATGGTGGCCTGTTGATGACTTTTGCAATTAAAGTGAGGCAGTCACACTAAGCTTATTCCATTTAATAAGGTCATGCATATAATGTGAGTACTTTTTTCAGATAGTAGAAAGTAAACAAATTTTAAGTTATCATTTAAAAATCCATATGTGGGTAGTGACACAAGAGGGCAATTTTTGAGATCTTTATAATGTGATGTGATGACAGTCAAATAACATATTTTGTTTTTATTTCTGAAGTCAGCTAATATGTATCATTTTTATAAGTACTAAATTCATAATTTTTTTTAATACAAACTCTAGCTAAATAATGCCCTTACCCTTGATGCATACTTGCATTTCCTTCAATAAAACAGTTTGGTGGACTACATGGTAAATAAAATCAAAGAAACTTTTTACATTAATACAAAAATTCTCTATTTTTTAAAGATATCCTTGCTTTTACTGTCTGTTAAGGCTCACCTCCTCTTTTTTACTTATGTATTTGCTAACATACCCTTCCTGTTTCATAGGAATGAATGTCCCTTCAGTTTTTTTCAAAGCCATTCTCATATTTACCTTTTTTAAAGCAATTATATAACTTTAAACTTTATTATAACAACATTTGAGTAAGCAGTTTTTTGATAATGGAAAACTAATTTTGCTGCATTAGGGGATTGTGGTCATTTCTAAAATAAAACTTAGCTTTTAATATGTAGTCAGACTTACTTCTTGTCATTTGGGGAAGAATGTTTGCCCTGTGTTACTTCTCTGTTGACGTGGGTTTATGATTAACTTATGGTTTGTTTTCTTGATCTTTCCTTATCAATCTTGTCCCCCTGCCCTGATATGGGGCAGTTTAGCATGAGGCTAATAAAATTTAAGCATCCAAGCCTCTCAAGTCTCAGGGCCCATCTAAGATTCTAGAGGAGTCCTAGTAATATAGTGAGTGGTCAAACCTGTTCATAAAAGTTAGAAAAATTAGACAATTTAATTGCAATCATGTAAGGGTACTGCTTCTTTTCATACTGACTTTTCCTACGTCATGTTATCCCAGTGTTCAGAGTAGCCACTGGCATGTTAGAATTAGTTAACAGGGAGTTGGATTGGGAATGGATTTAGTTGGTTTAATGTATGTGTTTGCTATCATTTGGGGTATTTTTAAGTTATTTCTAGCCATCCTGGTATAGAAATTGCTTTAGGTAGTACTACCAAATTGTAACAATGGGGGTACAGAGCTAGAGGTTGTATCAGGACCTGAATGTGTCCTACAGCACCAGAAATATATAGGAAACAGAAGAGTAAAAATATGAGCAATTTGATCATGATGTATCTTGGTATGATTTCCTTTGTATTTATCCTGCTTGTGCTTCATTCGATCTTAAATTGTCATTTCTCATCAAACATAGAAATGTTTCATTCATTATTTCTTTAAACAGTTTCTGCCTTGTCCTCTTTACTCTGTTGCATGTATGTTAGATCACTTGATTTTGATCCCACAGGCTACTGAGGCTCTGTTTGATTTGTTAAGGCTTTCCCCCATTCTATTTCTACTTAAATTTTTATGATTTTATTCCCCTACCATCAAACTAACTGATATTTACTTCACATTGTCCAACATGTTGTTATATCCATCCAATACATTTTTATTTGAGATATTGTATTTTCATCCCTAAACATGTTATTTGTTTCTTTTATATTGTGTTTCCCTAATAACGATGTCTGCTTCCTTTTAATCCTTGACCGTATTTATAATAACTATTTTTAAAGGCCTCATCTATTAATTGTACTGTCTTTGTCATTTCTGAGTTTATGTCGATTTATTTTTTCTCCTGATGCTGGACCACATGTCTAGTAATTTTGTATTGAATACTGGATGTTATGAATGTTAGGTAATTGGGTGTTAGGACATTGTTTTTTTAATACTTGAAAAGATTTAGCCGAAACCGGTTTGGCTCAGTGGTAGAGCGTCAGTCTGCGGACTGAGGGATCCCGGGTTTGATTCCGGTTAAGGGCATGTACATTGGTTGCGGGCACATCCCCGGTGGGGGGGTGTGCAGGAGACGGCTGGTCGATGTTTCTCTCTCATCGATGTTTCTAGCTCTCTATCCCTCTCCCTTCCTCTCTGTGGAAAATCAATAAAAATATATGAAAAAAAAACAAAACAAGATTTAGAAAAATTGAAAGGATGAAATGGAAAACATATTATAAAATGTTTGCCTAGGTATGGATGAGAGATGGGAGACAGGGAGCCTCTAGCTCTGTAGAGAAGCTATTGTAATAGTTCAATGGAGAGTTCTGGTATTTCATAAAGGCTGTAGAAGTGGGGGTGGAGAGAAGAGACATAACTGAGAGATATTAAGAGATAAACTTATACATCTATTTGCTTTTCCATGACCTACCTATTTTCCAATCAATTTGAACTTATTGATATTTCTCAAACATAACCTAAGTATTATTACCTCTGTGCTTTGCAATTGTTCTTTCTCTTAGCTTAGAATCTTACTCATCTTTTGGACCCAGTTCAGATGCTATACACTTTTTGAAATTTCTCCCTACTCTTTCTTTAAACTTTCCTAAATGGTATATAGTGCCAAATATATAGTAATCTCTCAGGGTATAGGGTTGATGGTAACAGGTAAAGTAATCTTAGACATTGTCTCATATAGAATTCTCTGTGAGTCTAACAATTTGACTTTGTCTTCCTTTTCTTTTCTTGGTTAGGAGTGGGGATGATAATGCTATCTTAGTAATAAACTTTCTTAAGAAAGAAGGGCACTGCCTAGAGGAGTCCCTACACCATCCCCTGATTCTTAGAGTCCAATTACTTCTGTTCCTGTCCTTGGTCCCATTCATTGTTTTGGTACCAAAACAAGTTTAGGTATGGTTGTTGGAGGAAGTCAAACAAATTCAGCTATAATTATGCATAGAGGATGAAGTACTCTCATAGTGTTTAGTCTCTGCCAAATAGAGAGATAGAAAGAATTAGAGCTCAACACAGAAAGACTAGCTTCAAGTAAGCTTTAATACAAAAGGAACTGACTTCAAGTCCTGTCTTTTTTTTTTTTTTCACTTACTCTGTTAACCATAGGAAAATATTTTACCTTACTGGTTTTAGTTTTGTCATTTGTAAAATAGGTATAGCATATTCCAACCTACTGGTTTTTTTGAAACTGCAAAATAGGAATCTATATCTAAATACTTAAATTCATGCCATGCTCGGTAAAAATTCAGCAAAAGTTAATTTTTTTCTCTTTGTTTTTTTCACTTTTTGCCTTTAGCATCCTTCTCAATCAATATGTGGTTCAAGCAAAAATATCATCCTGGTAGATGTTAAATATTAAATTTATACTTTGTAGATTGCTATTGCTTTGTATGTTCCCAAACAATGTCCTGATTAATCTTCCTATCAACATAACTGAGGAGGTGGAGGTGGAGATTATATCAATCAAACTAAACATTTACACACACACACACACACACACACACACACACACACACACAGTTTTACACATATTGGTATACTTTGGCTGAATATTATCTAATTTTTATGGATAAAGAAATAGGGTTCCCAAGATTCAAATTATTAAAGGTACACATGCTGGAGGTCACTTCCAGCAGGTCATAAATGCAAGAAGTTCAACAAAAGGTTGGTGTACCTTGAGCCTTCAGCAAGGGCTAAAGATACATATTATTGGCTGCTGGAATGGCCAAAAGCATTTCCCCAAACCTGAAGATCTGCATATATTATTGTCTACTGCCAGACTGCTAGACAGCTGAGGGCATTTCGATCTACATGTTATTGCCTCCTACTGGCCAAACAGCTGAACAGCTGAAGGCATTTCCTCCAACCTGACAATGCCTATTCTATACCAAACTTCCCTTTGCTATGTATATCTACTTTGCTATAGGGAAAAATGTGGGAATAAAAAGAGCCCTGGGTCCAGAGATAGGGAGAATTTAGCTGCTACAGCTAAGCTTCCTCTGGTTCCCCCATGGATTACAAATTTATATTATATTTCTACTCTCTTTATTAACTTGCACAGAGCCTTTCTCCAGATTTCTGAACCCTTTTAGGGCTTGAGAAAGACCCTGGCATTATACAGGTATCACCTCTTTGATACCCTTTTCTCTCTGCCTAACACCTATTTGTCCTTCAAGCTCAATTACATTTCATTTTCCTCTCCTTTCCTGTCACCTCCACCACTGCCAGCCTGGGTTAAGTGTCCCTCTTCTGTGCTCCCATTGCTTCCTTTAAATCTCTTTCATAACTCTTATCACATTCACAGTTATCTGTATACTAGAAGCCCGGTGCATGAAATTCACACACTAGGGGGAAGTCCTCTCAGCCTGGCCTGCACCCTCGTGCAGTCAAGTGGGCCTAAGCTGGCAGGCGTACATCCCTCTCACAGTCTGGAGCCCTCACCCCTTACCACCTGCCTGCTCGTAGCTCCTTACCATTCTGCTTGCTGCTCCTTAAAAAAATATTTTATTGATATTTTACAGAGAGGAAGGGAGAGAGATAGCTAGAAACATCGATGAGAAACATCAACTAGCTGCCTCTTGCACACCCCATACCGGGGATGTGCCTGCAATCAATGTACATGCCCTTGACCGGAATCGAAGCTGGGACCTTTCAGTCCACAGACCAACACTCTACCACTGAGCCAAACCGGTTTTGGCTGCTTGCTGCTCCTTAAGGCTCAGCTTGCTGCTCCTTAGCACTGCTGCAGAAGTGGGCGAGGCTCCTGCCACTGTTGCTGTGCTCACCAGCTATGAGCCTGGCTTCTGGCTGAGGGACACCCCCCCCCCCCCCGTGGGAGTGCACTGACCACCAGGGGAAAGTTCCTGCATTGAGCATTTGCCCCTGGTGGTCAATGCTCATCATAGCAACCTGTTGTTCTGGTCATTATGCCATAACGGTTGCTTAGGCGTTTATTATATAGATTTGTCCTCCACTACACGATATACTCCTTGAGGACAAAGTGCATTACTTATTCATGGTGATATTGCACACTGTTTTCATGTAATATGTTAAAAATTTTCTATTGAATAAAAGAGCAAAAGTTAATAGACACTAGGAAATTGAGAAGATTTTTCTGGAACATATGTAAGAAAATCTAAGGAATACTTAAATTAAATGAAAAGAACCAGAATCTACTCTGTTTTGTTTGTGGGAAAAGGGAGATAAAGAAAAAGACTAATTTTGCTTGGGGTGATAGGCTTATAATGCAGTATGAAGATGATGTTTCATTGAGTTGTACACTTAAAACCTGTGCCCCAATAAATTTAATTAAAAAATAAGATAAAAGGACTATTGTTTTATTATTGATGCCAGGGACCATATTATTATTTATTTTTTTATTTTGCCCCTTAGGATGATTTGATTGTTTATTTGTTTGCTTATTTGCTGATTGATTTATTGTACCATGAGGCTGTTATACCCAATACATACATAATACATCATGCTGAAAGCGACATTGTGAGCCTTGGAGAACTGAAAGTTATGTTTGAAAGGGGGAAGTGTCAAACTCATTCCTTTTCTCTGCTGATGTTGTTTGATTCACTTATATGTGAAATCTAATGAACAAAACAAACTCATGAATAAAATAGAACCAAAGGCATGGAAACATGGAATGGACTGATATGTCTCAGAGGGAAGGAGACGGGGAGAAGGGGAGGGAAAAGAAGTGAGATGGGGGAAGAGATTAACCAAAGAATTTATATGCATATATATGTTGCCTACAGGCAGAGACAATCGGTTGGTGAAGGACTGTGGCAAAGCAGGAGTCAGGTAGAGAGGAACATTGGGGGCAAAAGGGTGGGGGATTTCTGTAATACTCTCAACAATAAAGATAATTTAAAAAAGAGTGAATTATAATTATAAAATATTGATTCTATACTTGTATAAAGGTTATGCTGACAAAAATTACTGCAGCACCAGATGAGTTGCTTTTTTCCTCTTCTCCAAGAAACTCTGCTTCAGAGAGAATAAGAAGGAAGGAGCTTTTATAAGTGTTATAGAAACAAAATTCAACTGAGTAAATTTGAAGATCTAATTGGTTTTGTTAAGTGGTTCATGAATCCAGCAGTATCCTGTCTAGCAACCAGAAGGGCACTCCCATGGCTTGTACAAAATGGAAGCTTTTATAGGAAGAAGAATTGGTCAAGAGAGCTATTAACAAACAAACGAACAATAAGTAAATGATTATTCTTAGGCCTGGACGGTTTCCTTTGTGGGGGAGGGGAGAACTGCAAGGATTTTTATTTTTATCTGAAAGATTGCCTCTTTTGGGGGAAGGCAGCAGAGAAGGCCCACATAACAGATTACCTCATTAGTATTGACCAGAAAATTCTAGGCTGGTTGATTAAGTTTATGTTTCTGGGAGAGTTTGGAACAATAGTTAAAGCATGTATTAAATCTTAATTTAGTGTTCTCACCTTTAGCACAAGTGATGCCATTTGGTGCCTGTAAGAATACAGGCAACTTTGACAACATAATCTCAATCTTCAAGTTGGAAGAAAGGGGAACGTTTAAATTCAAATCCAAAGAGGCTTTTTATTTTACTTGATTCTCCATAGGCCAATCTACAGAGAGAGCTGTGGGCTCCATGGAGGGGTTTCTTGCCTATATAATTAGTCCCTGCACTTGTGTAAGGGTTATGTTGGCAAAATCACTATAGACTACATTTGCATCCCTCTGGGAGACTGCCCTCAGCACCCACCCTAGAGAGAGCTTTGAATTCACCCATACTTTATGATAAATAGAACATTTGCACACAGATTTTACTTTGCTCTAGTGTCTTAATGATCTTCCCCCAGTGCCTCTGATAGGCTTAAACATAATGGAAACCAATTTTGACTGTAATTCAATGTTCTCTGTAGGAGAGGATGACTGAAGTTTAATTACAACTCTTTTATACCAAATGTGTTTGCATTCTCTAGCATTTGATGTGATTCCTCCAAAACTTCCATCTCAAAATCAGCCTCTCAGTAGAATAGTCACATGCCACCCAGTTAATTATAATGGAATGTGGTGGTTTGGGGCTGTATTCCAAACAGAACACCATGGCATCTATAAAAACAAGCTTCTAAAACACTAATAAGCCAAGGACCTTTGTGATATTTCAAATGTTTTTGCTCTTTTTGTTGTTTGCCCCCCCCCTTATGTAAGTAAATTGAAGAGAGACTAATCAAAATGTTGGTTATATAATTTTTTTTCATCTATTCAGGCCATTTCATTGCCCCCAATCTCTTCTCTCTCATATGTATAGCAATGAATAAAACTCATAGTTCCTCTAAAAGTCAAATGTCTAAAATAATGTATTCTGGAACATGTAGTTTTAAAGCATGTTCACAGTTACTTTAAAATAATAAATTTCCTTGATATAATTTATTTTTGGAATAGCACATATGATTAACTATATATTGAAGACAATAACCAGGTGTTATTTATTTATTTATGTGTGTGTGTGTGTGTGTGTGTGTGTGTGTGTGTGTGTGTGTGTTTCTTAAATTGCAGACCCAAATGAGAGATGCTAAACAGTAAATTATGTTTTGTAGACTAAATTGGTATTTTGTGGATCACTGTTGTCAAAAAATCAAATTCAATCAAGTTTAAAGATTTAATTGGCTTTATTAATCCATTCATGAATGGGCAGCCTCCCATCAAGCAACTAGAAGGGTGCTCAGTGATCCAGAGATTGTACAAAGTGGGATGTTTTTACAGGAAGAAATGTAGAGCAAGGGAGCTATTAACAAAAGGATTATCTATTTTATGAGGGGAAGGGAACTGCAAGGATTTTATCAAGCAAATTGCCATTTTTTATCTATGGGGGCCCACAGGACAGATTGTCTCACTGGTGTTAATAAGAATTCCAGACTGACTGGTTGTTAAGATTATGTTTCTAGATGAGGTTGAAAGAACAACTGAGTCAAATATTAAATCTTGGTTTGGTATTCTGGACTTTAGCATAAGTGAGGCCATTTTGGATCTGTGGTTTTCTTTTTAATACTATGTATGTTTCACATTTAATATATGTAATGCAAAATTTTGAGATTGCATTGCCCCAAACAACACAACATAGAGAAGTTAACAGAGAAGACAGAGGAAGTATGGATAGGAATAAACATTGCAAAAAATGTTCCTGGGCAACTTCCAGAATTATTACATTGCTGATGGAAGTCTTATGAAATTGAGAAAATTCTATTTACTGGAAATGGTCTGGTACAAGGAGAATACAAACATACAAAAGTATTTTGATTATCCACTTGCAGCTGAAGCTGAGATCCCAAACAGTGTGCTTGAGTGACAATAGGTAATCAACAGACTGCCTCTGAGGAAGATAGATCTGGTTAACCAAAAAGCTTTTATTTTGCTGAATGATGGCATGATAATTTTTTACCAAAGCTGAATTTTTCAGAAAAAAAATATAGGGGAGGCTAAACACTAAAAAGGCACTCTTTCTTCTTTATCCTTTTCTCTCATTGTGCTGTCTTATCCTATACTAGAGGAAATTCATGCTCTGGTAGGGTCCCTAGCAACTAATTGCAACCATCTGGGTACTCCCTTCCTTCCCCCAGCTGGCCCCACCCCATGGTCGAACTCCTGGAAGAACTCCCAATTGAGGGGACAATTTGCATACTATGCTATTATTATATAGGGTAATAGACGCCTAATATGCTAAGTGTCTGGTTGTCCATTTGTCCGTTCAACCAATCAAAGCATAATATACTAATGATATGCTAAGGCCACTCAACTACTCACTATGACATGCACTTAACACCAGGAGACAGATGCTGCAAACTGGTAGGTTAGCTTGCTGCTTGGATCTGGCCCATCAAGTTTGAGTAAGATGGGCCAGACACATCCTGGAGCTCTCCTACTGTCCCTCCCTGGCTGTCCAACCTCCTGCATCTCTTCCTGGCCCCAATAGTGCACCAGTGGGGATCCCTCAGCCTGGCCTATACCCTCTTGCAATCTGGGACCCCTCAGGGGACGTCAGAGAGCCAGTTTCATCCTGATCCCATAGGCCATGCTGAGGGACTCCCACTGGTGCACAAATTCATGCACCGGGCCTCCAGTCTTTAAAGAACTATTGAATGAATACTTAAAGAATCCAGTCTGTTGGGGTACCACAACATTCCCTGCATAGAGGCTCACATAACTCAGTGTGCTCAGCTCAGTGTGAGAAGTAGCTTAGCCTGATTAAGGACTTTGGTTCCTTTACAGACATAGAAGCAAATTCTTCTTCCTTTAAATGAGTGTGCTCACACAAAGAGATGAAAAACCAAAAGTTTGATTGTATATAAAGTAAGCATGTAATGCCCTTTTCTTTTTAAGATATGATTTTTAAAAAGGGCAAAGTCACAATTCCAAATATAACTCCATACCAGTAGCCCTGTGGGAGTAGGGCATGGAGATGGGAATGAGAATAATGAAATGAAATCTAATGACACAGGAGTGAGAATTATTGACAATTATTAAATGCTGGAGAGGTTAGTTCATCTCATTGTAGGTAAGTAGGTTGAGTTAAATAGACTCATGCCCTTGTTTTGATACAGTAAAGCCTAACATTTGAACTATGGTTAAATTTTTTCCTAGGTTTTATTTTGTGAATTTGTATGTTTTTATGAATTCCAAAAGCTAAAATTATGATAAAAAACTTAATTGTAACAAAGGTAGTGCAGTAAATTTGTATATTTTTCCATAGGGAAATATATATAATAATATGACATATGATATATGATATAAGATATATGATATATGATATATAATATACCCACATTTTATTTAAAGCCAATCATCTTGTTTTAATAGTTTTAGATTTTAAAATATATGTAAATTACAAACTATAAAGGATAATAAAAAATTTCATGGGAAATTTTTTTGTAGGCCCAACTTTTCACATGTCTTTGTATACTGGCTCAAGATTTCTCCAGCCTAAAGAATCCTTTCCTCTTTCTCTCCCTTTTCACTACAGCCCAGACTTACCCTGCACTGCGGAACCTCCTTTGATCTTTTCAACTCCAATGGATTGTTCCATTCCCTTTGCTTTCACATAGGCTCCCTCCCTGCTTAAGGCTGTACTTTTTAAAAGTTGGACTCTTAATGTATTTAACTTGTTTTTTTCTAATTTGATTGTCGGGAGGATTATCTTCTTAGTAATAATTCCTTTATCATTGTTAAAATGAAGTATGTTTATTATAGAAAATTTAAATTTAGGTGAAAAGAAAACAATAAACACAACCTATAAATCTTGTGGTGAGAATGGAGCCTGAGGGAGTAAAACTTTGAGAAAGAAGAACCTTTCCCTATGCTTGGTGAAGCTATAGCTCCACATGGTAGGGCGCAGTTTGGTTGCTCTTTTTTCTCCCTTTGTTCTCTTGCTACTTGGCCCCAGTTATGGGCACAGGGATGGAAGTGTGCTATCTACCATGGTGACTAAATGTCCAGCTCTCAGGACAGAGTACAGAAAAGAAGAATGTCTGGAAAGCAGAGCAGAGATCATGCTTGAGAAAGTGACTCTATAAATTTGCTTATGATTTCCTGGATACATTTCTGGAGTATACATGGGTGAACCTGGTCCTAATAAGCATACTGAAAACTTTAAGAAATCATCTACTGGATAGAATATTGCTCAGGTCTCCGAGTGGTTACTGGGTGGTGTGCACATGGTATAAATCTGAATAGCACTAGAATGGCTTTAAAACCAAATTGATACCGAAAATGCAGTCCACAGAAGGGCCTGAACATAATCTGTTAGTTGCCTTTTAAAAATATATATATCAACCTTAGCCAGATTTAACAAGATTTAAAGTAGACACAGAGTTGAGCTAAATATTAAAATGTCCAGATTAGAATAAAAAAATTTATACTTTAAAGTATCAGGAATAGCTTGGCTCACTTTATAAAAGACAATTAATAAATGCCAACTAATAACATGACACAAATGTTAAAAGTAGTTAATATGTCAGTGTGCCTACTATCAAAATGCTGCAGCAAACAATTGTGAACATCGTTGAAATAAGTAAAAAGGTACTCAATCCTATTAATAAATAGAAAGGGCAAAGAAGAACTTAATGAAAACTTTAGATCAAAGAAATACAGTAACTAAAATGAAAAGCTCAATAGCAGAATGGAGGTAAGAGGAGTCAGTGAATTTCAGGCACATAAGTAAAAATTATCCAAATATCTAAATAATTAATGAATTAAAAAAAATCTCAGGCATTTCACTTAATTTTGAATTAAGTGAAAATGAAAGTACAATATACTATAAATACTTGTTAGATCCTGCTAAATTACTGTTTAGAGGGAAATGTATAGCATTAAGTACTTATATTAAAGCAGTCAATGGAGGAAAAAAAATATTGTAATAGCTGTGTACAAGCCAGAAGGGAGGACCACTTTGTAAAGTATGATTGTCTAACCATTTTGTTGTGCACCTGGAACTGATGCAGAACAATATTGAATGTGAACTATAATGGGGGGAAAAGATGAAAAAAAACCCACACCCTCAAATCAATAATGAACATTTCCACATTATAAAACAAAAAAATATTTTTTAAAATAATAAAAAATAGAAGTCAATGACATTTAAATCACAAAACATATAGAAAACCAGTTAAACGGCAGTCCTTTTAAAGGTCAATAAAATTGATAAAGCTTCATTAAGACTGCCAAAGGATTAAAAAGAGATTATACAAATGATTAATATCAGGAAGAAAAGGAAGATATCACTACTTGCCTCCAACACATTGATAGTGAGACGCTATTACAAATAATTTGATGCACATAAATTTTATCACTTAGATAAAATAGACCAATTCCTCTTAAACCAAAACCACTAATATTACCAAAGATCAAGTAGAGAACACAATATGTCCTATGACTGTTAAAACAGTTGTATTAATAGTTAAAAATCTTCCAAAAAAGAACTATTCAGGCCCAAGTGGCTTTGATGATTAACTTTATTTGTGTCCGGATTGTAGTGGTAGTCTCACAAATCTATAGATGTGTTAAAATTCTTAAAGCTATATATTTATTAAAATTCACAGAAGCCCAGCAAGTGTGGCTGAGTGGTTGAGTGTCAACACATGAACCAAGAGGTCCCCAGTTTGATTTCTAGTCAGGACACATGCATAGGTTTCAGGCTTGATCCCCAGAATGGGACATGTAGGAGGCAACCATAATCTCTCTCTCTTTCTCTCTCTCTGATGCTTCTAGCCCTCTCCTTTCCTCTCTCTCTCTCTCTCTCTCTCTCTCTCTCTGAAATCAATGAAAACATTTAAAAAATTTCACAGAAATAAATACAGTGATTCACACTCAAGTTAGAAATATATTTCTTTTATTTCTCGGCGAGGCATGTAAGTATTTTATCTCTATCCATCTCATTCTTGGACCCAGATTCTCTCTTTCTTGTTCTATGATTCTGTAGGATTTTGGAATGTATTGTCACTAGTAGGCCAATGCTGTGTATGTTAAGGTTTAATTATAATAGCAACCTGTTTCTAGCCACTGCTTTCCATATTAGTTAGTCTGCAAGCTAAGCTGCTAGAAGAATCGAATGAATATACAAGATAAAAGTTATTTCCCTAAATCCAGAGGAAGACCAGTAGTCCAGAGAAGATGGCTATTTGCTTATGAGATCATTTAGGAACCCAGGTTTCTTCTTGCTCACTCTTCCTTTAATTCCGTGGTGTGTTGCTTTGTGTTATTAAAGGTGGATCACCATAATCACATCAATGCACACAGGGAAAGTAAGGGTAAAGGATAAACAACTTCTATTTTAAGGATAACGCCTAAAAGTTGCAAAAATAAATGGTGACTTCTCAATGGACATAACGTAACACAATCGCACTCTAATTCTAACATGCATACAAGTTAGCTAAATGTGGAGAGTTCTAGCACTAGAAGGGAATGGAGACAATTCATATTAGGAGACAGAGTCTCTGCCACAGTCCTCTTCTGATTCCTGCATTTCCCCCCCACATCATTGCAGGAGGAAGGGGGGAGTGTACAATCTCAGAAAGAAATGGCGCCGAAACTGGTTTGGCTCAGTGGTAGAGCGTTGGTCTGTGAACTGAAAGGTCCCAGGGTTCGATTCTGGTCGGGGGCATGTACATTGGTTGCGGGCACATCCCCGGTGGGGTGTGTGTAAGAGGCAGCTGGTCGATGTTTCTCTCTCATCGACATTTCTAGCTCTCTATCTCTCTCCCTTCCTCTCTGTGAAAAATTAATAAAATATATTTTTTTAAAATGGCTGTGCCTATACAGACCGAATACCAGATTCAATGGTTCTCAGATAGAGGGTTTCTGTACCCCAAACATGGCAAGGAAGCAGCAGAGCCAATGGACATCAATGCACTATTTTGGCTTGGATCATGAACACTTAACAATATTATGGAGTAAAGTAGAGAAGGCTGTGAGTATAAGATGCCAGAACCCTAACATGACTGAGATGGAAATAAATGCCTTAGACTGACTGATGCTGAAACTCAGCTGGGGTGATAGAATCCCATTTAGGTTGAAATAAAGAAAAAGAAACAATTATAAGTTTTCTTTCAACCCAGACTTTTCCTTGCAACCCAGTTGCAAATGAATACCCAATACAATGGTCAAGATCTTCTCTGGGAGGTTGATTACATTGAGCACACACTTGCCTTGGAAAACAATGTTCTTGTTGGATATCTTTTGCAGTGTCCTCTGCAGGTGAGTGTGCCTAAAAAGTAAACTTATTGGCTAACTTTTCTTCGACTGCTAAAAGAAGAAAGAAGTATGTAAAAATAAATGAATTCCTTTCTACTGGTAAGAGTTCTACTCTCAAAGAACTGCCAGAAGTTCTGCTGAAAGTTCTACTCAATCATCAACTATCCATACACTGAATATCAACTCTAAGAACCTATCACTCTAATTCTACTTGAGGCCTGCGGGGCTCAGGCCAAAACCAGCTCTCTGACATCCCCTGAGGGGTCCCAGATTGTGAGAGGGTGCAGGCCAGGCCAAGGGACCCCACTGGTGCATGAATCTGTGCATTGGGCCTTTAGTATGTCTATAAGATCTTTGGTTAATCTCTTCCCACCCTCCCCCCTCTTCATTCCCTCTGAGATTCATTAGTCTGTTCCAGGTTTCCATGCCTATGTATTGAGTGTCTGCCCCCTGGTGGTTAGTGTGCATCATAGCTACCAGTGGAATGACTGCACAGTCACTTACTTAGGCTTTTATATATTTAGATATTCTGCTTCACTTATTTTACCAAGATTTTCACTATCTTTATTTTTTTAAAATCCCTCTTACATTCTCTGAAAAATATTTTCTAGTCCTAAGAATTGTGAGCTCACAGTCAGGTTTAGGATAAACCCTGCTTCTCCTCGGACCATTTTAGCCCTGCTCCTGAACCTCTTAGTGTTGGGTCATGACTGATAATGTTGCCTAGTACCAGATATGGGAGGCCTGGGAAAATATGGGGAGGTGTTAGAGAGTCCCCTGTATTTTATCAACCAGGCCTAAGAGAGAGAGAGATTCATTTTATAATGAATGCTGCTAATATTTTACTGCCTAGAATATAGGAGATCCCAACCAATATTTGCTGACTACACAATGGGAGCTACATGAGTATATGTAAAATTGATGGACAGTTATTTTATACTAGAGGTCCGGTGCATGAAATTGTGCACAGGTGTGGTCCCTAGGCCTAGCCTGTAATTAGAGCTATCTTCCCCTCCCCTCCACTCCGGTTCCTCATTCCCCATCCAGCGATGGGAGCCTGATGGCCTGAAGAGGGACCAAGATGTTGGCCGTTACCGCCAGCTTATCAGCCCCACCCCGCCGACAGTCACCTACTGTGTGTGGGCGTCTAGTGGGGTGGGGGCCTTGGCCTGGGGCCTCCTGCATCCTCCACCACCCACCCTGGTCCTCATTTACCATTGGCGATCAGAGCCTGCTGGTCAGGGAAAGGGATCAAGAGGTGATCAGTGCACCTCATAGTGACTGGTCGAGTGGTAGTTCTGGCTGTTCTGCCATCATGGTTGCTGGTCTTTTATTGTATAGGATTCTTGACTTTAATAACAATAGCTTACAGAGGCTTACTGGTATAAGGCCTCATTCTACCAATGAGCATTTTACATGCTTTAACTTATTTAACCTTCAAAACAATCAAATGATGTAGGTGTTATCATTTTCTCCATTTCCCTGATGATTCAGAGAGATTATGTTATTAACCTCGGGTCACAAGAGGCAGAGCTGGAAATCAATCCAGGCAGACTGGCTCCAGAGCCCATACACTTAGCCATGACATGATCCCAAGGAACATAAAATCTATACCCTTTTCAGAGAAAGAAAATCATTCTGTTATAATATGATTGTCCAGAGCATTCTCCCATGTTAGTTAGATATTCCAAGTTATATGCTACAGTGTGGCATTTGTTAATGAATTAAATGTATGCAATTGTATTGAGGACATTTGAGGAACTGACCTCTGTAGGGAATCTTTAATCCTTTTGGCAAATCCTTTGTTAAGATGTCTATTTAGTGACTGATTTTTGTAATTTGGGTAACACAGATTTGCAAAACAAATTGGTTTCATTTTCAGGTGTGAAAACTCCCTGGGAATTGGTAGCTTTCCCTTGATGTAGAAAATATCTCGATCACAAAGCCAAAGATTTCAAATAGCATCTCTGCTTTCACAATTAGGGGGCTTTATTTTATAAATCCAATAAGATATAATTACATCAGAGGTGTTATTAAAAAAATTAATTTATGTTGCACAGGGCTGTGGAGAATTTTGTACTGGAGTATCAATACACAGGACTTTAAGCAGAAATATGACACAATCCCAAAAGTTGGATACCATAAAATCTTATGGTATGAAGATGAGTAATAGTTTCATCACATGTCTTAAGAAATCAAAAAGAAAGCATTCTGCCTTTGCCTTTATCTTGCAGCCATTGTAGTTAATTTCTAAATACAGCACAGGCCCCTATAGAATGCATTCAAAATCCTGCATTGGTGCCCTAGTGCTGCTGTAAT
This sequence comes from Vespertilio murinus, assembly GCA_963924515.1. Classification (NCBI taxonomy): domain Eukaryota; kingdom Metazoa; phylum Chordata; class Mammalia; order Chiroptera; family Vespertilionidae; genus Vespertilio; species Vespertilio murinus. The sequence goes on along the minus strand of OZ004706.1, from coordinate 170,547,359 downwards.
AAGTTACCACAAACTTAGTGGCAACAATGCAAAATTATTATCTTACAGTTCTGGAGGTTAAAGTCTAAAATCTGTCTCACTAGACTAAAGTCAAGATGTCAGCGGAGCTGGTTCTAATAGAGGTTCTGAGGGAATCCATTCTTTGCTTCTTCCAGCATCTAGAAGCTACTGGCATTCATTATCTCATGGCTGCATCATCCCAATTTCTGCTTTGATCATGTTTACATCTTTCACTTTGAAACTGTTGCCTTCTTCTAAAAGAGCCCTATAATGTATTGGATAGATGAGAATAATCCAGATGAAATCCTCATCTCAAAGTCTTTAGTTTAATCACATTTGCAAAATCTGTTCTGCCATATATATATATATATATATATATATATATATATATATATATATATAAAACCATTGACCAGAATGCTATAATGACCAGAACAACCAGTCACTATGATACCCACTGCGGCCAGCCAACCTTCAGCACCTCCTCCCCCTAGCTGCCGCACACCTGATCGGCCTCTCCCACCTCAATGGAGGGTGGGGTGAATGGCCAATTCCCCCCATGGCCCTACCACTTGGCTGGCCCCACCCTGATTGGCCTGAAGCCCCTCTCTCCAGGTGGCACCACCCATGATTGCCCTCCACCCCAATAGGGGGCGGGGCCAGCCAGCCAACCTCCTGCAGTTTCTCTCCCAGGCCAGCTCCACCCCAGATGGGCCTCCACCACCGCGATCAGAGGCAGGCCCAGCTGGCCAACTACCTGTGGCCCCTCCCCACAGCCTGCTCCACCCCTAAGTATCCTCCCCCTACCCCATCTGGGGGTAGGGCCCACCGGCCAATCACCCCCAGCCCCGCCCTCCAGCCAGCCTGGCCCTGATCAGGCCCGGATCAGTGGCAGGCCCCAGCTGGCCAACCTCCCACCATCTCCTCCTCCCAACAGGCCTGACCTTGATCCACCGATTGAGGCTGAGCTGGCCAGATCCCACCTATGCACATATTCATGCACTGGGCCTCTAGTATAAGATAACCTAGTTACAGATTCAGGGATTAGGATGTTGATGTCATTTTCACATCATTATTCAGCCTACCACAAACCCTAACCTGCCATTTGTATTTTATTTCACTCCATCTTATTTTATTAAATCCTTCGTTTCACCAATTGAATAATTTTATTGTAAAAAATATAAAATATAAAATATTTTTAAAATTTAAATTAATTAATCAGTTAAATCAGTTCATCCACTTGTACAGAACTAGTATGGCCCAGGAAGTTAATAGGCTTTTTCCACTTTATTGCATTTTCTTTTTTGCAACTATTTTCTATAGCCAAGAATTGGATGAACAGACTTATTTTTAAGTTTAAAAAATAGTATAAATACTTATCTATAATTATCTGGCATCCATCTCTCCTTTTCTAGAGGCTGTATGTTTATACATTTATTTAACTTTAACAAGACTCCCTAGTTAATAGATTTTGAATGCATGTAAGTAAGTAATAACTTTAAAAGTTTCCAGAATGAAAGCATAAAGGAGTTTCAGAACTAAATAGAAAGAAAATAAGAAACAAACAAACAAACCCATAATTCAGCTAATATATTGCCCAAATGAAATAATAGTGGGGAGGGGCATGGAATGATTACCACGCTGATGAGCTGGTCAAGGAAGAACAGCTGGCAGAGGCATTATGAGCTGATGTGTCAGGAATGAATGCGAGTCTAGGCTCATGCCATCTGAATGGCCATTAATAAAAACTAAGATCAACTTCTCTCTTTTTTTTTGCCATAATATTCCAGTGGAAAAGAATGAATAATTTTGTTTATTCACAATGGAACAACCTATGATAATGAGTAATGCTCTACAAAGGGACACTGGTACAGAGGGGGCAGAATACCTCTTTTGTTTTTGTTTTTCAGGAAAAAATCTTGACAAAAATAAATGGGTTGGCTGTTGTTACATAATCTTCAGGTTCTAAAGGTTTTATTTGTTTTGGGAGGTGGTGATAGTGTTATGAACTCTAAGGGATCTTTCTGGGAATTATAAAAGAATGTGCCTATAATTACCAATGAAGTAGGAGGAAAAGGATCCTTGGTGAATCAGTGATTCCATTGAGTCCTACTTTCTATGCATTATCCTTAAAAATAAGCAGTTAAGAAGAGAGGATAATGAGTAAATGTTGAGAAGGGGTCAGCAATAATTAAATTAATTCATACAATTATATATTGTGTACTTGATGTTCAAACAAAAACTAATTGACAATTTGAATGGAGAGTTCAAGTTTGGATCAAATAAATTACATTTTGGATATATATATATATATATATATATATATATATATATAGTCACTCAAAAATCATTTATTGCATACTTATGTGATGGGCACTCTGCAAATCCTAAGTCAACTAAAATAAAGACCTGCCTTTCTGGAGTCTATAATGCATTAGAAAAAGACATATATATCTTATATAATAAAAGGCTCATATGCAAATTGACCAAACAGCAGAAAATCCAGTTGCTATGGTGTGCACTGACCACCAGGAGGCAGATACTCAATGCAGGAACTGCCTCCTGGTGGTCAATACCCTCCCACAGGGGGAGCGCCACTTAGCCAGAAGCTGGGCTCATGGTTCATGGCTGGCAAGTGCAGTGGTGGTGGTAGTGGTAGTGGTGGTGGTGAAAGCTTCTTTCACCTTGCCTTAGCTACAGGCAGGTGGTAAGGAGAAATGGGTCCCAGATTATGAGAGCCCTGGACTGTGAGAGGGATGTCTGGCTGCTGGATTGGCCCAATATCTCTGGGAATCTGGCCTAAGCCGGCAGGGAGACATCCTCCAAGAGGTCCCAGACTGCGAGAGGGTGCAGGGTCTGGGCTGAGGGACCCCTCCAACATACCAAGCCTCTATGAAAGAAATAAGTGCTGTTCTGTGTTAAGAGGATGGGTTGAAATTTCATCATAGAATTTCTCCCCTTCTTTAACACCTCACAATATGGGCAAACACATACTGCAACAGTAAGAAAATAATCAACAACAAAGAAATACAGAAAAGAGTATAAACTAAAACAACAAGTTCAAAAATTGGCATCCATGTAAAGAAATAAGGTCTGGAATGGGATGTAAAGATTTACTAAGGCCCTGAAGAATATAGGTAGACCAACAGAGTATTGAATTATGGATTTTCATCAATACCCCCAGAGTTGGGGAGAAGCACATAAATGAGTGCCTATATATTTTTATTTTTATAATTAAAGAGTAATAAAAACAACATTTGGGGAGAAACAAGCAGAAATGAGATATTGGTTGCTTTGGATATTTCTTAAGTAAATAAAAGCTCCGCAAGCATATACACAGAGAAATAATTCAAAACATGGGATGCTCTCTGAAGCAAGTAGGTGGAGTGAGCTGTAAAATAATATATATAACAGATTTTAGAAAGAACGTCATCCAACAGAGTACAAATCTATTTCAGCTGAGCTTTATCCCCCCCCCCCCCGCCCCTCCTGTGAAATTACACAATTGTTGATGGTACTAGAACTTCCTATCCCTGAAAGCTCCCTAATTGATAGCAATGTGCACCTGGGATGCAGAACCATTGGTCCAAGGGAAAGAAAATGTAACCCCAGAAAACCAGACCCAGCCAAGGTGTTATCTCAGCAGCTGAGAAAACTGGGAAATTTAGCCACCCTGAATCCAAAGAGCCACAAAGTGAAGCTTTGGGAAATCATGTATGTACTCATTAACATAGATATTACTAAGGCACAATTTGCAAAATAAGTGACCTGCAAGCTTCAAAAAGGTTATGATCACAAAAGACAAAGACTGAGGATCTGTGAAAGATTAAAGGAGAGTAAGATGGCATAACAACCAAATGCAATGAATGATCTGAAATTATTCCTGAGTCAGAAAAAAAGACGGTAGAGGGACAATTGGTAATATCTGAATGAAGTCTGGAGATATTGCATCCACATTAACTTCCTGATTTTGATAATTGCAGTGTTTACATAAAAGAATACCCTTGCTTTTAGGAAATGCACACAGAAGAATTTAGAGGTCAAATGGGATTATGTCTGCAATACTCCCAGAAAAGTTTCAGAAAAAACAAACAACTAAAAAAATAAAGTGATTGAGGAAGTGTAAGATAAAACAATATTTGAGGAGTCTAGGTACAAAATAAATGGAAATTCCTTGTAATGCTTTTGCTATTTTTTTGTAGATTGGAAATTACATTAAAATAATTTTTTTGAAAAAAAGTGAATGTTAAAATCACAACATTATAAAATTAATAATGTAATTAAAAATAGAAAAGAAGCCATGGCCTCCGTGACTCAGTGGTTGGAGCATTGTCCTGTGCACCACAAGGGGGCAGGTTCCATTCCGAGTCAGGGCACATACCTGGATTGCCAGTTGGATCCCTGATCAGCACATGTGAGGAAAGCAGCAATCAGTGTGACCAGTGTTTTTCTTTCTCAGTGGTTGCACCAATTTGCATTCCCACCAACAGTGTACTATGGTTACTTTTTCTCCACATCCTTACCAGCACTTATTTTTTTGATTTATTGATGACAGTCATTCTGGCAGATGAGGGGAGGTACCTCATTGTGGTTTTAATTTGCATTTTTTCTGATGATTGGTGGCATTGAACATTGTTTTTTTTTCATGTCTCTTGGCCATTTGTATGTCTTCCTTGGAGAAGTGTCTATTCAGGTCTTCTGCCCATTTTTTAATTGGGTTTTTTGTCTTTTGTTGAACATCAGTAGATGAGTGGATTAAAAAAACTGTGTACCAAGGGGGAAAAAAGAAAAAGAAAAAAGAAATTAAAACAAAAACCAAACAAACTGTGGTACATTCACTCCATGGAATACTGAGCAGTCCTATAAGAGGAGGATCTTTTACCCTTTGAGGAAGCATAGAGGGACCTGGAAAGTATTATGCTAAATGAAATAAGCCAGTCACAGGAAGACAAGTCTCACATGATCCCACTCATATGTGGAATCTAATCAACAAAAGAAACTGATGAACAAAAAAGATTCAGACACTGGAGCATGCAACAGACTGATGTATATCAGAAGAAAGGGGCGGGGTGGGGGAGTAGAAAGAGATTAACCACTGAATTATATGCCTAAATGCATAGCTGATGCAGAGACAATAGTGAGGGGGAAGGCCTGGGGAGGGGAAGGGAGTAGGATGAGGTAGAGGGGACCAATAGGGTGGTGGTGGTGGTGTGGGGAGACATCTGTAATACTTTCAACAATAAAGATAATATATATATATATATATATATATATATATATATATATATATATATATATATATACCAAATACAAGAAAACATGCCCTTCATCTTCCCTCAAATAGTTGGTGAGGAAAGGGAAAGCTATTCTTAGTATAGGGCTCTAGTAGGGAGTGGAAGAAGGGAAGCAGCTTTGACATTTTCTGCTTTCTATCTATCCTACTTGAGGATTAGATGCTGAAAAGATTATGATTATTTTGACAAGTTCTTGACACTTCTTTCCCCAAACCTCAACATGTGAAAACCATATCTTTCTTCGGACCATGAAAGGCTGAGGAAAACATTTCAGGGGAGAAGAATCAGGGGGCAGATCAGCAGTTTAGAATCATTACTCTGGCAGGAATGAGAAAGCCTCTATGTTTTACAGAAATAATATTGGGGGTACAAAACAGAAGATTATTGCGACAAGAAGATGGGGGCATGAAATGGAGAAATCACTCCAGAAATATTTGCTAAGTGAATGAATGAATGAATCTGTGGATGATGAGAGCCTGGACTGAGGGAGCGGGAATGAGCATATTCAGATGCAAGGCTGAGGCATATCAAAAGGGGCAGGCAACAGGTGTGCACAGCCTGGATGGTGAGAAAAAACAAAACAAAAGAGAACATCTGGATAATGCCTAGGCTTCTGGCCAGGGTCACAGAGCATCATAATGATATCTTCTTTCTCTCTCTCCTTCTTTTTCCCTCCCTCCCTCCCTCCCTCCCTCCCTCCCTCCCTCCCTCCCTCCCTCCCTCCCTCCCTCCCTCCCTCTCTCCCTCCTTCCTTTTTCTTCTTCTTCTCTCTCTCTCTCTCTCTCTCTCTCTCTCTCTCTCTCTCGATAGGTAAATAGGGAAAGAAAGGTGACACATTTTGTTCTGGGTAAATTGTTTTTGAAGTGAGCATGTGATATTTGGATAGAGATGTTGAGTAGGCTCTATAGAGAGAAGCGAGAGAACCATCTAGACTGAAAAGAAATACATAGGACTCACCAGCATTGAGGGGTAATTGAAACCAATACAGGGGGAAGATTGATCTGAGATAATGCGTAGTGAGAAGAGGAGGAAAGTGCTGCAGAACACCAATTTTAGGGAGAAATTGAGGATGAGAAGCCAACAAAAGAGAGAGTAGTGATTGCGGAGGTAGCATATCCTACTCCGCTGTTATTGTGTGTGTTTGTGCATCCTTTCCGGACAAAGTCCTTTTATAAGGGGAAGCATTTCATGCTTTACTCCAAAAACCTAAAATAGGGCAAATAGTAGATGATAAGTAAATTTTGTCTCAGTGGATACATCTGTTTTCCTTACATTATGTATTTTTGATGACTTTATACAACTTATTTCCCTATGTATTTGGTGGATATCCATGATTGTAACTTAGTGAAGTTATCCATATTTTTGTGGTACTTTTATTAACGGTAATTATTACTCCTACATAATTATAGCCAGAGAAACATTAGCCTACTATGGTTGAATTTTAGGAACATTGGCCCCAAACAGTAGGGGCAAATAACTTGAGACAGCATGCACACAATAATAATAATGCTCACAGATTTTCCCCCCTGCTTTTATAAATCTACAGGAAGCCAAGGTATCTCAGCAACAACGACTTGACTACAGATGTAAAATACAGAGCAGAGAATAGGAAAAAGTACTTTCCTTCTGTCAAGTTATTTAACATGCTGCACCACTCCTATAAATTAATTTGTAGTTGGAGGTAATTGCATTTCTACATATGTATTTTGCATTTATGCGAATCCAGGTCTAATATTCAGGAAAATCATTGTACATTGTGAATATTATTTCTAGCTATAGACTGTCTGGCTGACATGAAGTGCCTCCAGGGGTGATTTCAGAAGAACTTAAGAGCCCTCTGCCCCCTCGTATATAGTCCTCATCTGCTCTCTGACTCTTCTGTTTTCCTTATCCTGTGAGATGGTTATTAGATTTAAGGACTGCAATCCCAATACCCATTATAGAGGGCATAGCAACTTAATTTTTAAATCACAAGCAAATCTGAAATTTGGAAAATAGAACAACCGTACATTTGAGTATGGTTTTTGGAGGAAATGGTTAGTTCTCATAACATGATTAACTCTTGTCAATTATAGCAAAATATAGCCATTTGATCAATTGTTACAGCCTCTTGCTGTTGATTCTCTACATCTCTAAAAAAAACCCAGTCCTGGTCATTACATTGAAAGTTTTTTGAGGCTAGAAGCTGCCTCCAAGCCACCTTTGTCACTAGCAGCTAACAAGGATGTGCATAGTGAGAAGAAAGTGAGGCTGATAAATATGTCACTATCATGAAGATATGCCCCATGAGTAGGAAATGGGTAAAGACAAAGCAATCAGAGAACACCAAAAATAATTGGCCCATAAAAATATGTTATGACATGAAACAATATGGTGAAATTTTAAAACAGAGGTTTTTTTCCTTTGAGAGACTGTGTCTAGGTACTCTTCAGGAAGGAGGCTTTGTCACAGACAGGATGTTTTCTCCAAAAGGCACAGGAGAGCAGCAGACAATGGAAGGAGAAGCCCTAAGGAGACCTAAACCTGATGCTAGGTTTATGCATGCTGTTTTTAAGCCAAAACAACATCATTTTGCACTCCCAGCTTTGGGAAAAATTGATAGAACTAAAAGTACATTTAACACATTAATTATTCAAGGAAATTAATCCTGGGGTTACTGTACTCTGGAGTTACTTGCAAGCTAAAGTCTTAATACCAACTGAAGGAAGTTTTTCTGATAAATGGTTTCAGGAAGAATTGCGAGGCTGTCTTTTTGCAAATAAAATTGAGTACATTGGATCTAACAAAAAATATTTTAAAATTATTTTTATTTTAAGTAAAAATAAATACTTAAAAATAAATAGAAACAAAATGTTTGAACAAGGCCAGAGTTTGATCCCATCAAAAAGTGACCACATACACTCCAGTTTTACCAGTATTTTATTTTATTTTTTAAAAATATATTTTATTGATATTTTACAGAGAGGAAGGGATAGAATAGAGAGCCAGAAAAGTCAATGAGAGAGAAACATCGACCAGCTGCCTCTTGCACAACCCCTACCGGGGATGTACTCGCAACCAATGTACATGCCCTTGGCCGGAATCGAACCCGGGACCCTTCAGTCCACAGACTGATGCTCTACCACTGAGCCAAACCGACCTCAGCATAGTTTTACCAGTATTTTAAAAAGGTGTCATTTTCAACACACCAGACATGGATAACAGAAGAGTGTACTTCCCAAGTGAGGACTAAGGCATCTCAGTAAATATTAAGACATATATAAATCCTTATTTCAAATGTGTAAAATAGACATAAATATCTAAATTACTGTTTTCTGTAAAGAAAAAATTTAAAGGACTAATATTAAATGTATCATTTTATATTCCAAGATATATGAGTTGTAACATAATGCGTGTTACAGTATTTGTCTTCTTGAAATTTCACAAATGTCCTGCAGTTGGATTCACCAGTAGGTGGCAATGTATTTTTTTATGTCCCAAAATGAGTTGAATATTGCACAATATTGAATATAAATGCGCAATGGAAATATAAAATATTTTTCTTATATTAACTCAATTTTATAAGCAAAATATTAGAATATAGTTATGAAAACTTTAAATTTGCATATTGGAAACAAATAGCAAATAGACCATTTTCCCCCAGCATCCTAAGGTAGTGCTTAGAACATTAACATTTAAATTGCAAGAATTTTACTGTCTCCAAGCAACGTGTTTTTAGGCATTTATTCAAGAACTGAGTAGCGTACACTAAAGCTAGTTTTGGTCAAAAGTCTTCTGGGAACTTTTCTTGCCCTGTGTGCTTACTAGCAAGCCTTCTGAAAGCCATGGGCTAAAGGCTCAAAGAATATGCTGAAATCAAGCACTGAGGATTAGCCCACCCTAAACTGTTACCTTTTTATTTAATATAGTATCCATACATAAATGTGCATATAAATATAGAGCTGATGAATTTTCAGAAACTGAAACCTATGTAATTAGACAGACTCAGCCATAGCACCCTTAAAACCTCCCATACTTTTGTCTAGTCACTGTGCACCCCGCATCACCCCCTCCCAAGGAAAACCACTATCCTGATTTCTAACAGTGTAGTTTAGTTTGGTTTGTTTTTGTATTTTATATTAATAGAATCACACAATATGCATTGTTTTCTGTTCATCTTCTTTTGCTTAACATGGTTTGGGAGTCCATATTATAACTTCTAATAGCATGCTATTCATTCTGATTGTTAAATAATAGCCTTTTCCATAAATATGTCACATTTTAATCAACTGTTAACAATTTTTTGTAGTTTTTTATTTGAAGCTGTTATGAATAGTGTTGTTATGAACATTCTAGTACATATCTTTTGGTGAACATATGATATATCTTTTGGTGTGCATTTGTTCAGTATATACCTAGAACTGGAATTGCTGGGTTACAAGTTATGTCTTTAGCTTAAGTACAATAGATACTGCCAAATCACTTTCCAAAGTGGTTATACCAAACCTTGATTTGTAATCAAAAGCTAAAGTATGTTATCTAAACAGGATCTGTCTATTTACTACATTCCCAATTCAACCTGAAATCATAGGCAAATCCCCAATTATTTCATACCAAATTCATTGAGACCATTTAATTCAGACCAAAGTAAATTCCTACAGAATAAATAAATTAAATAACTACTTCATCTATCCCAACGTGCTTCCTGCCTCCTTATCTTGGTGTGTGTCTTATCCACATAAATGAAATGAAATAGTATGTCTAAGGAAATGATGATCACACACAACTACTACTATATTTAGTATATGTTACATTTTTCTCAGTACTTTTAAAAAGTTATCTTTATTGTTTAAAGTATTACAGATATCTCCTTTATTGAGCCCCTCCTCCCTTTCTCGGTACTTTTTATAGGAGTCTCAGGTATTATTATCCTCATGGTGCATGTGAGAAAATGGAGTCTCAGAGAGCTTAAGGCACTGCCCAAGTTGGAAGAGTTAGTGAAGGATGGTGCTGGGATCCAATCCAATTCTCTGCTGATTCCAAATCCATACATTCCACTCTGTGAAGTGCTTCTCACAACTGTCCTACCCAGTGATGCCTTTTCATGCTGCCTTAGCCCAATACCAGACCCTCCTGCACATCGAGTTACATGTGAAACTCATTGTGCATTGATTCGGCTACATTAATTAATTCAGAGTATTGCTTTGTGATAGATTGTTTCCTATTGACTTCCATAATTAAACCATATGCTATATGAAAAATCATTTGAAATGTTTCACCATCTTTTCTCCATATTAACACAGATATAGTGATGCGATAGTCCAGAAACAGACACAAAAACAATGCTGTTTTGATCTTTGTCTTTCTAGTAGTGGTCATAGTTTCATATATTCAAGTATCACAGTAGAAATGCTAATTCTGTGTCTTCAAGACCCCTTTCTCTTCTTGGAGGATATAAGCAAAAGACACTTGCTATAGGACACAAAAGGCTGTTTTTCTTCTCTAAAACATTGAAGCTGCATATTGGTTTACTACTGGAGTTACTAGTCACAGACACCTTTACAAATGGCCATTTTATTTCTCCACATAATTTTATCATTTTGCTCAAAATGTACCATTTCCCTTGTACTTGTCATATGCCAAGTTACCTGTGCTTTTTTAAAAAATATATTTTATTGATATTTCACAGAGAGGAAGGGAGAGAGATAGAGAGCCAGAAACATCGATGAGAGAGAAACACCGACCAGCTGCCTCCTGCACTCCCCCCCACTGGGGATGTGCCCGCAACAAATGTACATGCCCTTGACCGGAATCAAACCCGGGACCTTTCAGTCCGCAGACCGACGCTCTACCACTGAGCCAAAACGGTTTCGGCTGCCTGTGCTTTTTAAATGTTTCTACTGTATGCCAGCTCTTCATTTCACAATACAGCTATGGCCTGATTACCCATTCTTTGCCCCACAAAACTTATAAATTTGTTGAAGTAAATAACATTAGTAGAATCCAATGTCAATATTCTAGTTTCATTTCATGACCTCTGAGTTAGTGATCCTCTCCTGCTATTTCGTGCTAATTATGACTTTAAGTGATGCTGGTGAGATGGTCAAATAATTAGATGTGGTTAATATAATATGGAAGATCCAAATCTCTCATGAACACAAAATAGATTATACAGTATCTTCATTCCATATGCCTTTACTTTGGTCTGAAATAATTTCCTCTACATTTTCAATTTTATCATAATTAAGAAATTATGCTGAATGGCTACATTTGCTTTAAGAATGAATAGAATTAAATCACTGTGCTGTCATTCTCCCCAAAGAACAAATCTTTGCTTGAAAAGGTATCCGTCACACATTTTGTCCTTAGCCTGGTGCTAGTCAGTACTGTCTGCAAGGTTGGAGGAAAGAATGGGAGGAATGCTTATTAAATTTTCATGACACTAGAAAGTATAGCAAAATCCGTAATTCAGAATTCAGACTTAAAGTTATTCCAGAAGGCTAGGATACTTCACCAAAAACAAATGGAATAAAATTTTAAAATAGAAATAGGGACAACTATGCTTTTAAAAATACAGAATTAACTGTATATGTAGAAGACATGGATTCCTGCCTGAAGGATATTTCTATAAAAACTTAGAGAATTTAAGTATAAAAATGTGGAGTTAAGTATTAGTCAACAACCTGTATCTGGCATTTTACTATGCAATTTTACATGTTAGCTCCTGAAGAAAATAAAAACACCTTACATCTTGCTTAAAACTAAGAGTACACCACATAGAAGTAATTAATTGAAGGCATTTCTTTAGGGAATTAAACTAATGTATTCTAGATACATTATTTTTTTCTGGACATTGAATATATAAAGGAACAGAACTATGAGTGTTCATTAATTATTTCTTTAACTATGCCCTCTTAGATTCCATTTGTTCCAGTCATGGTTTTAGCAGTCTTAGTTTATTTTAGCATTTTCTGACACATCTGATATACCAATGACTTATATATTTTAAAGAAATGTTCCTAATTTCAACGTATTTATTGTAGAAACATTTCTACATATTTGTACAGCTATATTCGGGGAATATATATTTTTTCCTGCAAAAAGAGTTTTGCTCTTGTTTAAGCACATACATTCTTTGTCAAGTGTTTGTTGAAAACTCTGGGGTTATGAACAAAAAAATAATAAAATACATGATTCTAATTTGGATATGTTGTTAATAGCTATTACTCATCTGCTCCCCCATCTGTAAAAGGAGTTGACTGTTCTCTGTCAAACTTTAAAGTATGAATAGAAGTGCACCTGGTGATTATGTCATTTTGAGTTTCCTTCAAAATATACCTCCAATGTAGTGAATAAAGTTATCCATTGCACATTGGAGAGAGACTTTCAACTGTGGCTGGGAACACCCTTGATCAGGAATGCTACGGAAGTGACTCTTATCTTGGATCCCAGATGATACATAGTGAGGTTTTCAGTCTCAGAAAGGACACGATTCAATGTTTCTGAGCCACTTCTAAGCATGATGAAATGTTAATTACTTAAGCTCCACATAAGGACAGCTTAATAATATGCTGATTTCTATGCACACATGTTGATCCAACAAAACATAAATTGAGTATATTACTAGAACCAGTAGCATATTTGAACACTTCAGTGAAATTCTGTTTTGATGTTTGGCAAATGTGAAAAAGAATAAATTCTTAGAATGAGAAACTTCATGTTTAATAAATATTCTAAGGCATGTCTTGTTCTCTTATCCAAGGAAATGGGATTTTTGTATGCATCTTACAAACCGTCTGAGGTTGGCCCTTAGGGTTGAGTAAATTCAAACCATCTTTGGACAATTTCTTAGGTGGATTCACAAAGGGACCGAAATCATTCGAAATTGATTTTCTGCACTGTTACATGGACATTTAGGAAGAGTGATACTGGGAATACATTTTTATTGAATTATATCCCTCTTTAATATGTTTAAAATTGCATGCAGCAACTGTATCTTCCTTCTGGAATGTATAGATAAGAAGTGTTGCCATTCTCATCTCTTTGGAATCTAAAATGTGTTTCCATAAAGGAATATTGAGTGAAAGTTAGAGACTTTCATGTACCTCGAGAGGCTGCAGGTGAGAGATTCAATTCACCTTTAATAATATGCTGATTCAGGAGACCAGGGCAAACAATGGTCAGATACTGAAGGTGCTGTATGTGAAGACACACTGAAGCAAGACCTTTTGAGTTGAGGACCCATGAGAACAGAAGCAGTTTAAGAGTTTGTAGCCACATACAAGCATCAGTATTTTTAAAATATATCTTTATTGTTGAAAGTAATACAGATGTACCTTTTTACCCCATTGACCCGTTTTAAAAGGTCCCCTCCTCCTGCCTTAGGCTTTACCACACTATTGTCTGTGTCTAATGGTTATGCGGTTAATTTCTTTCCACTCACCCACCCACTCCCACCTTCCCTCTGATATTCATCAGTCTGCTCCATGTTTCTATGTCTCTGGAACTGTTTTGTTCATCAGTTTATTTTATTCTTCAGGTTCTGCATATGAGTGAGATCATGTGATACTTGTCTTTCATTGGCTTATTTCGTTTAGCACAATAATCTCCAGGTCCCTACATGCTATCTCAAAGAGTAAGAGATCCTTCTTTTATTATTATTATTATTTTTTTACAACAACCATGATATGAATGTATCACAGACTTTGTATCCACTCATCTACTTATGGGTACTTGGACGGTTTCCAGATCTTAGCTACTGTAAATTGTGCTGCTATGAACATAGAAGTACATACATTCTTTCTGATTAGTGTTTTGGGTTTCTTAGGATATATTCCTAGAAGTGGGATCACTGGGTCAAATGGCAGTTCCATTTTTAACTTTTTGAGGAAACACCATACTGTATTCCACAGTGGCTTCACCAGTCTGCATTCCCAACAGCAGTGTACTAGAGTCCCTTTACCTCCACATCCTCGACAGCATTGGTCATTTGTTGATTTTTTTGATGACAGCCACTCTTACAGGTGTGAGGAGAAACCTCATTGTAGTTTTCATTTGCACCTCTCTGATGATTATTGGCTTTGAACATTTTTTCATGTCTTTTGGACATCTGTATATCTACTTTGGAGAAGTGTCTATTTAGGTTGCTTGCTCATTTTTTAATTGGATTGCTTATCTCCCTTAAAGGCCCCCAAATAGAAAAAAAACTAGGAGGGATCACAATACCAGATACCAAGTTATATGACAAAGCCACTGTAATCAAAACAGCTACTACTCACACAAGAACAGGAATATTGATCAATGGAACAGAACAGAGATCCCAGAAATTGAACCATACCATTATGCTCTACTAATATTTGACAAAGGAGGCAAGAGCATACAATGGAGTCAAGAAAGTCTCTCTAATAAATGGTGTTGGGAAATTGGACAGGTACATGAAAAAAAAATGAAACTAGACCACCAACTTACACCGTACACAAGAATAGACTCAAAATAGATAAAAGATTTACATTGTAAGTCATGAAACCATAAAAATTCTAGAGGAAAACAGAGGTAGCAAAATCTCAGATATCTCTCATAGCAATATGTTTGCTGATACATCCCCAAAGGCAAGGGGAAAAAAAGGAGAAAATAAACCCGTGTGACTACATAAAAATAAAAAGCTTATGTACAGAAAAAACAAAACAAAACAAAACAAAAACAACAAAATGAAAAGGGAGCCCACTGAATAGGCGAACATATTTGCCAATGATACACCTGATAAGAGGTTAATATCCAAATATTTAAGGTATTAGTGTTTTGAAAGGCTGAGAACAGAGTATTTTTTTCTATGGGCATTCTGCTTTCCCTTACAAAACAGCCATACATTTCTTTTTTCTCCTCCGATATGAATTGCTCATTACAAATATTTTTTAATATTTCTTGTAAATATCATCTCATGCCCACTTTAAATTTTGTTTGCTATTATTTTTTTCTTACTTCAAATTTAAAACTTTGAACTCCGTTGTAAATAAATTTCAGAAAAGAAAACAATGACATTTTTGTCAGATAAATTTATACCTTCCTTTAGACCTCTTTCACTTTGGAAAAAATATTGTCTACAAAATTTATGATATAGAAGTATTTGAAGTTATGTGTTGAATAGATTCTTTTTCATGTGTTGTTATACTCGTTATAAAAATAAATAGTTTTTACTTTTTCTTAGCTAATTATATATTTCAGCATCCTGGAATCAAGAGCCCTTAGGCTTGGAAGGAACATTAAACATTATATAGCCCATTTACTCTTATATTACTGAATCTACAGTATTTCTGCCAACTATCAGTGTGGTCTGAATCAATACTTTAGTGAGTGGGAATATAAAACTTTTGGAGGTGGTCTATCTTTCTTTGGAAAGCCTGATTTATTAGAAAATTTTTGTTATTAAAATCTCTCTCTGACAAAATTGGGAGCTTATTATAAGACAAGTGTAGTCTCTTCTTTTCTCTTCATGTATTTACATGTTGCAAACCTGATCTCTGCCTCTGACCTGTTTAGTCTTTTCTTCTTCATGTCTTTCTGGCATCTATAGATTTTTCAAATGAATATTATTTTAAATTCTTTCACTATTTTAATTACTCTCCTCTGGTCACTCTTTTTTAAAAAACTATTTTGTTTTATTGATTTTTTTACAGAAATAGAGAGGGATAGAGAGTTAGAAACATCAATGAGAGAGAAACATCAATCATCTGAGAGAGAAGTATCAATTAGCTGAGAGAGAAACATCAATTAGCTGAGAGAAAAACATCAGCTACCTCCTCTGCACCCCCTACTGGGGATGTGACCGCAACCAAGGTACATGCCCTTGACGGGAATTGAACCTGGGACTCTTCAGTCCACAGGCCGACACTCTATATACTGAGCCAGACAGGTTAGGGCTCCTCTGGTCACTCTTGTTTATGTATATTCTGTTTTGTTTTTTTAAATGTGGCAGCTATGCCTGATTATGATTGTCTGAAATAAAATAGAAAGGAATTGCAAATTCATTTATTCTATTAGAATAGCCTTAAATATTATTAGACTCTTTAATGGCCATATTTACTGCTCCCTTTAATTGTGTTGTTTACTAAAATCCCTCAACTTTTATATGACTTCCAGTTCCTAAGGCACAGCTCTTATCCTCTACTTTGGTGCTCAAGCAAAAATCTGCCACAAATTGCTATTCAGCAGGCAATTTGTGACTATTAAATAATCTTTCCTCCTTTCATACAGTTACTCTTACAGGTTATTATAACCATATTGAAGGTTGGAGGCATAGAAAAAATAATTCACTTCATTTGTTATTTTTTGAAATTTTATCTTAGATTTTGATTCTCTGGGATGAGTTAGAAAATTTTAAAGAAAAGCTAAAATGAGGTCACTGAAATACAAATAAAATGTGCTATGCATTTGAAAAAAGTACCTTTAGGTAGATATATATGCCTAATTTGAACTAAAATTATAGCTTTTTGGCATTTCTATGAAGTGAAAATTTTGAGGAACCTTCATATCTTTTACTTTTTGAGCTTTCCTTTACGACTCATATAAAGACAGGCCTAAAAATAGTGACTATTATAGGATAAATGTAACTTGAAAGTTTGAGTACTAGCTCTCTCTCATTCTGGCTCCTAACTAGAAAAAAAAATGCAATATATTTTATTTGGTTTCACTCTTTTTATAATTAAAGTGCTCTTCTTTGAATCCTATATGCTTTCTCTTTTATTTGGGGTATTAATTTTGTAAGCCCCAGCCCAAGGATAATTCTACCATATTCATGTATGCTAATTCAGTCTATCTATACAATCAAAATAAAATTAATAGTTTTAAGGCCAATGGAATAAACAAGTGGAAGGAATCACTCTTGGTGATTGTGATCTTTCCAAGATTTGTCAGGTAGTTCAGCAACTTAAATTATCTAAAATATTTCCCATTTTGGCTCAGAAATATAAGAGCTATTAAACATGAAACTCAATTTATATCATGTTCTTGCTCTGGCCCACTGGAATCAATAGCAGCTGGCAAAAATATAGTACATATCAGTCATCAGTGTGAAAGCCAGATGTGAGGAAAACTTGTTGTTAAGAATATGTATTCATGAAGAAAATATTAAGCATCTATATATATAAAAGCCTAAGCAACCATCTGACCATTTAACCATCTGACCGGTAGTCATGATGCCCAATGACCACCAGGGGGCAGATGCTCCAACCAGTAGCTATTACTTGCACTGATCATCAGGGGGAAGACTCTCAATGCAGGAGCTGCCGAGCTGCAGTGACTTGGCAACTGTGGTTCGCGGGTGACGCACCTGGAACCAGAGAGGAGGGAGCCCAATTCCGGCGTGCATCATCCGAGAACCACCATCTCACATCCCTCAGGGGATGTTAGAGAGTCTATTTCAGCCTGATCCCTGCAGGCCAGGCTGTGGGGCCCCACTGGTGCACAAATCCATGCATCAGGCTTCTAGTTACAAATGATAGCCAAATGCAAGAGGCGTTTTCTTTCTTTTTATTTTTAAAATATATTTTATTGACTTTTAAAGAGAGGAAGGGAGAGAGATAGAGAGCTAGAAACGTCAATGAGAGAGAAATATCAACCAGCTGCCTCTTGCACACCCCCTACTGGAGATGTGCCCGCAACCAATGTACATGCCCTTGACCGGAATCTAACCTGGGACCTTTCAGTCCGCAGACCGACACTCTACCACTGAGCCAAACTGGTTTTGGCAGAGGTGTTTCTATTATATGTAACATACACATATAATTCCTCAGGGCCACACGTAAGTAATAATATTATTCTAGTAAACTAGCAACTAATAACAGCATTTATCATTTGACTAAACAAAATATTGCTTTGTTTTGACAACACAGGTAAAAATATTACATCACATATGTATTAAATTTAGACAAAATCAACTACAGTAACTTAAAAGAAGGACTTTTTAAAAATTGGGTAACATTGTTTAATAAGGTTACATAAGTTTCAAATATAACCGCTATTGATTCCAATTTCAAAGCTATATAGGTTATATAGCTTTCTCTTCTTATAAAAATACTTCTATGATACATGATCTGTATATTGCATTGTATGCACTATAAAGTCAAATCATCTTCTATTGCCATGTATTTGGCCCCCTTTACCATTCACTACCCCCTGTCCTTATCTCGGGAGAATGAGAAGGTCCCAGGCCTGGGTAGAAGAAGTTGTCAGGGGTACACAGAGGTATGGTGAGGAAGAGGTAGTCCCCAAAGATGCTCCAATGGGACTGGTAGATCTGGAAGATGATGATCCAGGTGTGGAGTACAGTCACCCAGAAGAGAAAGTCCACAGCTAAGAGTCAGACATAGCGTTTGGTTTGACTCTGCTCTGTGAATGCTGGAACAGGGAAGGCTTCTTGGAAAAACCAGAAGATGTTGACGAGCCAAGGAAAAGGCAGGAAAGAAACCCATCCAAGCAGTACTTCTGGCATAGGTTCAACTTCTACTGTTGGACACCCACTCCAAGCTCATAGCTGCTCTGGAGCTGGATAGTCAGGAAGGTCTCTGTGCTTTATCTTATGAAAATACTAATCCAAATATGAAGGCCCCATACTTATGACCTCATATAAATGTATTTATTTCCCAAAGAGGCTTCAGCACAGGGATTTTGATGGAACGCACTTTCAACCATAGCAATGGTAGATTACAAACTTTGAGGTCATGGACCATGTTTTGACCTTTGTATCTTCAAAACTTCTATAGTAGGGCTTTGAATATTTTGCGTTCAAGTTTAGACTGCATGTCTAAAACTAATCATAATAACCAGCAATAATCATATTCATGTTATTGCTTTCTTGACCATATTGTAAAATTCTATTAGTTAGTTGGGGATGCCATAAAAAAAAATACCACAGATTTGGTGGCTTTGACATCAGAACTTAGTTTTCTCACAATCCAGGAAGCTAGATGTCCAAGATTAAGGTGGGAATTGGCAGGTTTGCTTTCTCTGGGGATATTTCTCCTTGGATTTCTTCTCTCTGCACCTTCTCACTGTGACCTTAACATAGCCTCTCCTCTGTGCACAAACACTCTGTGTTTCTTCTTATAAGGACCTCTTCTTATACTCCTATAGAATTAGAGTTTCACTCTTAAGACATCATTTAACCTCCATTAACTCATTAGATGTCCTATCTCCAAACATAATCAAATTGGGAGAGTCTCACCTTATGAACTGCGTGGGTGTGTGTGTGTGGGGGGGGAATTTAATACAAAAGCTCTCATAAGCTAACTCTCTTTACATTCTTATCTCATGACATTAACCAAATATAGTCACCATGCCATAACTAATTTGCAAAATAGACAGGGAATTATTTATTCAGAGTAGCCACATGTCCTGCTAAAAACTCTATTAATATGGATAAAGGAATGAAGTAGATATTTGTGGGAAAATAAGAAATTGGGAGGCACATATGGCTCCTGTGGTTTATACATTAGGTTGAATATAAGAAAATTACATGTTTATACACACATTGTAAATGACAAAAAATAATTTTTCTTGAATATTGCAAAGCATCTCATATTTATAAAAGAGGGTAGTTGAAATTCACTAAGTATTTTAATGTAACACTTGAAAAATTAACAGCCATATTTAGAAAAAAAAGCTCTTCCATTTATTTAATTTAAGAAAATGGTTTTTAATATCACGCTGTTTTTTTTTTAATGTTTCAAGAATTCAAGGTAGCATTTGTATGGCAGTGGTTAAAACCATTTCTTGATATTTTAACATCATTTAGTCTCCCAGGGCACCATGCATGTTATGAATGTCAAGGAGAGAGAGAGAGAGAGAGAGAGAGAGAGAGAGAGAGAGAGAGAGAGAGAGAGATTTTCTTCAAGTTAGTAAAAAATAAAAACCAGATAATTTAATTCATGTATTCATCTAAGGTCATTTTAGTAAAAGAATAACACTCTCTTGTTCTCTTCTTTAAAACCATTTATATCTGTGGTGTAGGTCACATAGGCAACATAAAAAATCTAAGATGAGTCACTTCAAAATCTTAATACTGAGTTTTACAGAAACTGGTAACACTTTGACAGTATGTATTTTTAAAAGCATCTTTTTACAAAAGTCTCAAAGCACTTTACATTTGAAACACTGAAATCTCAAAAGAAAGAAAATAGAAATCTGAAGCAGTGGGAAGCATAGATCAATTTGGGAATAATTACTTCAATTATTTCTAATAAAGTCATTTTGTATTAAGTGAAAATAGACTTAAGTTTTAAACATTTTTTTTTAGGATTAAGAATAGCAGGCTCTAGCCTTTATCCTCTTATAAAAAATATGAGCCCCATTATTCTATGTTGTTAATGGACTTTTGTGGGTTATTTTTAGATAAAAGAAAGTATATAATTGCTTAGAATAATCAAGAGGGCCAGCCAAATCTATTTTTCTTAAGTGCAGTCACATGTCAATAATTGAAAACTAAAAATATGGATAAAGAATTTCTTTCAATGGTCATAAATTTTACATGTGATTCAACCCAAAATTTTTATTTCCATTGTAATACTGTCTATGCCATCTTACTTTGGAATGATCCATAGACTTCTAGTGGTTAAGAACACAGACTCTGGAGTTGGTTTTAAACCCCAATTCAAAAATTATTAAGCTATGTGACCTTGAATAACTCACTTAAACTTTCTGTGCCTTAATTTCCATCTCTATATAATTAATAGGAATTATAATACCCTGTTTCCCCGAAAATAAGACAGTGTCTTATATTAATTTTTGCTCCCAAAGATGTGCAAGGTTTTATTTTCAGGGGATGTCTTATGTTTCCATGAAGTAGGTCTTATTTTTGGAGGATGTATTATTTTCGGGGAAACACAGTAGTACCTATCCTATTGTGTTGTCAGTATCAAAGAAATTAATATATTGAAAATCTATATTACAGCATCTGTCCAATAATTAGTGTTGAAGTACCTGTCATTCTTAGGTTCTTTCCAACTCTGTTCTTTGATTCTGTGATCTCTATAGATACTTTTTAAAAATTAATTATGTTTAAAGTATTACATATATCTCCTTTCTGATATTTTCTGTTTTAATGCATTTTTATAAGCATTGACATCATGATGCGAATAATGTACATTTATAATTTGCAATATGTGGTACACACAGTAAGAAATTTGTCTTAATAGAGAACCTTCTGGAAAGGGTATTGCTTAACTGAAAGTCCTCTTTTGGGCTCACAATAGTGAGGTAGGAACTATTGTATCCATAAGTCTGCACATGTTTCTGTGACAAATGGATTCTTTCCCTCCAACTTTTTATGTATGTATTTTATATATACGCACATATACATATATACTGTTCAATGATGTGTTGATAGAATTTTCTAGTTCCTCCTCAATGAGAAACTGGTGAAAATCTTTAACCAGGGGTGGAAGAAAAAACTATCTCTCTCTTCTGAAATAGCCTAAGTGTCTCAATCTGTTGGAGATTTCTCTTTATGGAAAGTCCTGGTTTTAGTAATAATTTTGTATTGTTTCCTCTTGTGCATGGATAAGCTGAGTATCTTGGTACTTGCAAAGCAATATATTTTCCTAAATACTAGAAAAACTTTTCAGGCATTCAATATGACATTGCTCAATGTTAAACATCTAATGCAGAAATTTTATTAATTTTATTTCTATTATTCTGGACATTTCTATATTTGAGAAGGTTCCATTTCTCCTAATGTACTCCCTAAAGTATTGGGATAGTCTTTTTTCCTCCTTAGTTAGAATAACAGAATACAGAACAGGGTGATTTTGTTTTGATTTTGAACCATGCAAATATATCATATATTCAAACATATGTAATCAATAATTTAAAAATACAAAAAGAAATGAATATTAAATACAGTACCAACAAAAACTCTATCCACTCAGAGTTTTATATTTAACTATTTCATCTTCACTATCCTGAGATTCAAACTACCATCAGTATATTCCCAAATTAAAAACTTTTAAATTTCTTTGTGCAATGCGAACCTTTCTTAACTTCCACAGAATATTGTATTATAAATCAACCGAGTACTTACACTACAGTATAAAGGCACAATGTGATCTTCCATTCAGGGGTAGTAAAATTTGAAGAATGCCAAATTCCCTCACAATGAAAAATAGTTCCCCATGAGGCTGACACAATGTCTGAAAATCTCACCATTAACATTGCCCCTTGAGGGCTTTGTGGAGACAAGCAATTTAATTAGGTTTAGGCATTATATTTCCTGGGTAAATCATTTGCTACCCAAACACAATAGCATGCATTTTTCCATCTTATTAAAAGTCATTAACACACAGCAGAACCCCAAGGAAATGACATGAGATAGAAAACAAGTGTATGTTTCAGAGAAATGAAGAGGTAGAGAAAGGTCAGATTCATGAGAGTTGTTAGGTTGCAGTAAGCATTTCCAGACCCAAATAGAGTGTCATGAAGTTGCAGAAATCTTTTACAGTTTTTTCTAAACTCTTTACCATATTATTTAAGTGAGAACTTTTTGTTGTTGTTGTTGTTGTTGTTATTCTCCACTTTCATTTTGTTGCTTTTAATAACCAACAAACCAATCTTTAAGACAAGCACTGCTCACATCTGATGTGAGCTTATATTGCCTCTCAGTTGATTAGCCATGATTCCAAATTGTCATTTTATTCTGGTACTGCAATAAGATATGTGTTTCCCACACATGTCTGCAAGTTTCCATGGACTGTTTATTAAAAAAAAAACAACAAACCAAAACAAATAAACAGTAGGCAAGCTGATAATGACAGCCATGCATGGTACCCTGAGCATCAAAGATAAACAAATAATTTTTATAGTTGTTATTGTTTTTTTTGAAGGTGAAAGTGACATAGAATCCAATTTTTAGTCATTAACTATCCTAAACATCCCCCAATTTAAAACAAATTTTAAAAATACCATAAAAAATAAAATACCTCAAGAAATTAAAGATCAAATAAAGAAACAAAAACGCACACCCAGACATTGTGGACAAAAAGGGACCACATACTAACCTGACTAACTCAGAAAAGACCTGCGTGGTGGCCTTGTAAGCTCAAGAGACCTAAAGTAACCATAAAGGATGGTCTGAAATTAAAACTTTTAATTAAAAAGAAGTTTATAACCCTAACCGGTTTGGCTCAGTAGATAGAGCATCGACCTGTGGAGTGAAGGGTCCCAGGTATGATTCTGGTCAAGGGCATGTACCTTGGTTGCGGGCACATCCCCAGTAGGGGGTGTACAGGAGGCAACTGATCGATGTTTCTCTCTCATGGATATTTCTAACTCTCTATTCCTCTCCCTTCCTCTCTGTAAAAAAATATCAAGAAAATACAATTTAAAAAAAAAGAAGTTTATAGTGAGTAGTTGTGTCCTAGGCCAGTATCTTCCCTGACAAATATTAACTTCAATCTTTACTGAACATCTAAAATAATATGCCCCTGAGATGTTAGGATAACTTGTAACTTCTCCTTTTTCCAGACCCCCTTAAAGCACAGCCCTGGTGCCCTGGCAGAGACCACAAATTCCCTCATTGTTATGGTTATCCTGCTATGTGTTGACTGTTAACTATCCTATACCTACCTGTGTAAAAGAAGCATGTGTCTATCATTTTAGTTTTTATCCAATACCAGAAGCCCCTCCCCTATCCCTGCCCACTTTGCTTTCTCCTGCCTCCATGATCTATCACCAATGAATTTCACTTACCTTTCCTCCTTTGATTGTTATACATTAAAAAAAGGTGGAAAAATACCATTCTCCAGAGCACTATTGTAATACATTGAGATTCTGCTTCCTGGCAATTGTCAACAGTTTGGCTTAAGTAAACTCACAAAAATTCTTTACAGGTTTGAATGTTTCATTTTATTTTAACAACATCCTATATAAAAGCCTAATATGCTAAGTGTCTGTTTGCCTATTTGTTTGTTCAACCAATCAAAGAGCAATATGCCAATGATATGCTAAGGCCACTCAACCACTTGATATGACATGTACTGACCACCAGGGAGCGGACAGTTGACTGGTTGATCAGTCACTATGACATGCCCTGACCACCAGGGGGCAGACACTCTGACCAGTAGATTGGTTTGCTGCTGGGGTTTGGTCAATGGGGACTGAGCAAGAGGGGCTAGACACACCCTGAAGCCCTCCTGCAGTCCCACCCCAGCTGGCCAATCTCCCACATCTCTCCCTGGCCTCAATTGTACACTGGTGGGGTCCTTCAGTCTGGTCTGTGCCCTCTAGCAATCTAGATTGAGGGACCTCCCCTCCTCTGCCTGACTGCATGAATTTTGTTTACCATGCCTCTAGTAAATAATAAAAATGGCTAAAATCTAGAGGGATAAATTAATTCTAGAATTGCAAAACTCTTGAGGGAATTTTGTAACTTCTAAAATAAGAAAGTTGCATTGTATTAACAATACAGTATGAGACAAGTCCTTGGTTCCATGTAATATGAGAATTGGAAGTGAGTCCTTCATTTGAAATTAAAATATTAATGAGTTTTAAATTTAATAAAAGAATGGACTAGTCAACAAGGTAAGAAGACAAAGAAATTTCTCTATCTTGATTTGGAATCAAAATGAAAAAAAAAGTTTATCTTGACAAATGTTAACTGAAGGGCAACTCTCATACAGGTTTGGACTTCAACATCATACTATTTATATAATTCATGGTTTCCTGGGTCTAGGGATAAGGGTGGTGAGGATTTAATTGGAAAAGTGACAGGGAGTTTTTATAAAGTGATGTAGTATTCTATATCTTTTTAAAATATATTTTATTGATTTTTCACAGAAAGGAAGGGAGAGGGATAGAGAGTTGAAAACTCTATTAATGAATAAAGGAATAAATAAATAAATCTGAAGCAATATAATTCCTGAAGATGTATAATTGAAAACAATTTCCAAGATAATAATGGACCAAAGCAAATTCATAATGTATTCAATAACATTCAAAAATTAAATTTACAAATTTAAATAAAAATCCAAGTGGGAGACATTTTTGGGAGACATAGAGTTAATAATTCTATACAAAAGATTAAGAACTAATGACCATGAAAGTCAGAATCTTGGTTAGACTGTATGGAAGGGGTGGACAGGGTAGGTGGAAAAAGTTATGGGGTTTTATATTTCTCATAGTAAACATAAAAGATAATATTAAGTGTTTACAATATATAATGAGACATGTATTATCTTATTGACTTATTAAAAAACAAATAAACAAACAAAAACAGGATCTCTTTTTATAAGTGAAAAAACAAAGCTTAAAGAGTTAAATTTTTCAAATTTTTCTAGTCAGAAAAAAGTTTAGAGTAGGCCTCAAATCCAAGTGTGACTCCAAAGCCATCATCTTAAGTACCGCGCTATACTACTTTTTTTTTCTGATAATAGAAAACATAAAAGTTTATCTAGTCAGACAAATACTTTTCTGTCCCTAAACTCCAGAAGAAATTTATCATGTGGATATTGAGTAACAATGATGGATAATGTCTTCAACCCATGTTTTACAGAAAGTACAGTACCGTTTTTTAAATGGCCATTTCTTGTATCAGCCTTTGATAACAGCTCAGTTCATAACATGGAAGCATGACTCGGGGTAGGTATTTCTATGGACAACAAGCTGAGACAGCTCAGATATGTTGTTATCTACGATCAACTTGTTTTGGGGATGTATCAAATGTCCATCATAGGGAGGGCCATGGAGAATCAGAAGGAAGGGCTTAATTTTAAAGAAGCACCAGGGAAATGGCGGATTCTATTAGAGAGGAAAAGATGTCGTGCAGAAACGTCACTGTGAGTAAGCAGTTATTTGTCCTCAAAATAACCAAGATGGTTCCCTAAAGGAAGGCCGGAGTTGAGGACTAAAGCTGGTTGATTACTTGTTCTCTGCATGTGAACCTTTGAGTCATGTAGAGAAAACTCCGTGCCAAGTCAAAAAAACGTCAGAAGGATTGAAGGGCTTCAGAACCCTAATTCACAATGTATTCCAGAACTCAGAAAGTGCTGGCATAACACACGTGCTAGATACACATTTATCAATAAAAAATGCATGAATGCATGGAAGGAAAAAACGAATGATTTCTCAAAAACACAATTTTTTAAAAACTAAAACTATGTATGCATTTTTTTGGAATCATATTTAAAATGTTTGACATGTGAAGATTTAATTGTTTTAATTTTTATTAATAACTTTACTTTATAGGAGTTTTTACTTCAATTAATAATGTAACAATTATATACAAGTACTGTACTAAGTTGTTCCTTGTAATAATTTCAAAAATATGAATCAAAGCCATATGTTAGATACTATTTGTTCCTTCTGCAGACGAATAAAATAAAGGCTCAGAGAGGTTAAGCATCTTGTCTAAGATAGTTTAGCTGTGAGATTCTAGGATTTTTGCCTTATCATTCCCAGCCCATGCCCTTTATGATTCTCTATACCAAACATGAAGCCACATTTTCTCTATTTTACCCTTTTGAGAAATGCTTGTTAGAAAAGCTTCACATTATTCTCTCTGAGGGTTTTAGAGGATTGGGTTTCTGCTGAGGTGCCTCCGGGATTGGAACAGGAAATGAGGGTAGGCTAAGTAATTCAGGTCCAAGACACTCCTCCTTTTCCTCAATTTGGGAAACATCATTTTTATGTTTTCTGTAGTAGATTTTTGAGGGTAAAAAAACTTAAAACAACTGTAATGGATCAATTAGAGAATATTTCAAAACTATCAGGCCTATGAAGATGACTCATTTGAACAAAGAGAAATGTATGTGCAATGAGCAGAAGAGACTTTTTCTTAGAATAAATACTACTTGTCAGTTTTATGGGAATGAGCAATGAGGCCATTTTTTTTTAAAAAAAAGAGGATACCATGGTGACCCAAGATGTATTAATTATTGTGGCAAACCTCTGAATTTTATAGTGACTCATCAATTTTCTAAGTCTATAGACAAAAATTACTGTCAGATCACCTCTCATGTTCTTAGAATTTTGAAGTTCAAGGAACTTTAAAGTATGTCAGTGCCGATTTCACAAAGTAACTCAATTTTAAAATAACCTGGAGAATTTGATGTCCCAAAAGGAGAAGCTTTTTTTCCCCCAGACACAAACCACTGAAACTCATTTGCCAGCTCAAGTTGGAGTCTCAGAACCTTTTTGTAATGCTGAGATTAAAAACCAGATGCCTTCAATCAAGATCAATTCCAGGAAATGCTGGCCCAGTTTACATTTAAAAAAATGCTCAGAACTTTTGTACTAAACTCCTCTATTCATGGTGACTTAAAATTAGAAGGAAAGGGGTCTTGGAAATGATTTAGAATTCATTCATTTTGTGTTAATTAAAAATCTTCTTGTGACATCACTTGTTTATTTACCCAGAAAGTAGGAATAATTAAAGATGGATTTATAGAGATGGTGATTTTACAGGGACTCTGATTTCTGCTGGGGACCTTATGAGTGACAAGTGCTTTATCAATGAAGGCTAATGGGCATGTTGCAGAAACAGTGTGTTTTCTCCCTTGTAACCCAGTACCTTTCTGATGATACAGCCTGGAAGCTTCCAATCAGAATATTGGGATTTTCTACATGGCAGATAAAGAGCTCTTCCTATCTTTCAAGTAATCAATGCAAAAGCAAATCATAGAGAAAAAGTCTCAGATGAAAGTTTTAGGAGCTAGGCATAGAGACAGGCCAATAGCAATATGGGCATACAATGGCATTAAAGGAAACCAACAGTGAACAGAAAGTTCAGGGAAATTAGACAAGAGTGGAACAGTCTCATAGGACAGAAATGCTGTAATAAGAAATGGACTACTTAGGTAGCAAGTTCAGTGTCAATGTTAGGCTTAGGGTGAGAGTTTTGGCCCAAAAAATGAAGGATAGACTGAGACAAAGACCTGGTCTTCAGACCAAAAAACTATTCCCATTTCTCTAGGGTAGAAGGAACGAAGGTTAAACTGGTCTTAAAATTGTACCATTATCTATATTTTAAATTAGTTTGGGTACATTTGATTTAATTGCTTCATTTTATTATAATTTACCAATAATTCAGTGACTGAAGAATTCTTAAATCGTTCACTTTTATCTAAGCAACATTGAAGAATACTAAAATATGTATTTGTTTTTAAGGATGTCACTATGCTGCTGTTAATAACTTTTCTGTTTATAATAGAAACTAGAGGCCTGATGAACAAAATTCGTGGGAGGGGGGGTGTCCCTCAGCCCAGCCTGCATCCTTTCCAATCTGGGACCCCTTGGGGGATGTCCCACATCCCCCTCACAATCTGAGACTGCTGGCTCCCAACTGCTTGCCTGCCTGCCACTCCCATAATAACTCCTCCACTGATAACCCCCTAACCACTCCCAGCCTGATAACTCCATAATCACTCCCCTGCCAGTCTGATCGACACCTAACTGATCCCCTGCTGGTCCAATTGCCCCTAACTGCCCTCCCCTGCTGGCCTGGTTGCCCCTAACTGCCCTCTCCTGCAGGCGTGGCCACCCACAACTGCCCTCCCCTGCTGGCCATCTTGTGATGGCCATCTTTGACTACATGGGGTTATATATCTTGTGTGATGGTATATAGGATGAATGGATACAGTTGGGTCCAAATTTTTTCTATGCTCTAGAGCAGTGTTTCCCAAAATGTGGTACACGTACCCCCAGGGGTACAGGAAGAGTTTGGTGGGGGTACGCTTTGCACCGGAGTTTGGTGGGGATATGCACTGCACCGTGCTTAGCTGTGCCTAATTCTACATTCTCATGAGTCAAGTCAATTTCATCCTTCTCATTGATCCAAATAAATGTTATTTATAATATAACTTTTATTTATATTTTATTATGAATAATTTTATTTTTCGTTTATTATTATTTTGTGCATGTACCAAAAAAATAAAAAAATAAATATATTTTGATTGTTATTAAAATGCAACCATTTTTTTTGACGAGGGGTACTCAGCATTACAAAAATTATAGAAGGGATACACATATGTCAAAAGTTTGGGAAACTGCTCTAGAGTATTGACTTTTTAGAGAGGTGACTTTTGCCTCAGTCTATCAGAGAAATTAGGATATTTTACGTAGTGATTTTCTTTATTGGTTCCTGGATTTATTCAACACTCAATAAATGTTTGTTGACTGAATGAAAACTACTTTCTACTTTTTCATACTATAAATTAAAAATTGATACTTAAGGTATCACCAAAAGATTACTAAACTTAAATAAATATAATGCTTTTCTTCCTGAGATGGTTTTCTAGTCTAGAAACTGAACTGGTTCACTTTTGTGTGAATTAAATAAGCTAAAAAAATTCTTCCTGCATTTTTATAATTTTATACTATTTCCAATATTTATTTTTTATTCTGTTCTTTCTTTTTATATCTTCATTGTTGATATTATTACAGATGTCCCTCTTTTTTTCCTCATAGCTCCTCTCCACCCAGTTCCCACCCCACCCCAGGCCCTTGCCACCCTATTGTCTGTGTCCATAGGTACTGCATATATGTATATAAGATATTTGTCTAATCTCTTCCTTATCCCCTGAAGTCCGCTTCCCTCTGAGAATCGTCAGTCTGTTCCATTTCCATGCCCCTGATTCTATTCCATTCACCAGTTTATTCTGTTCATCAGATTTTTTATTCATTTTATTTTTAGATTCACTTGTTCATAGATATATATTTGTTGTCACTTTGTTGTTCATAGTTTTGTATCTTTACCTTTTTCTTCTTCTTCTTAAAGAATACCCTTCAGCATTTCATATAATACTGGTTTGGTGGTGATGAACTCCTTTAGCTTTTTCTTGTCCATGAAGCTTTTTATCTGACCTGCAATTCTAAATGATAGCTTTGTTGGGTAGAATATTCTTGGTTATAGGTTCTTGCTATTCATCACTTTGAATATTTCTTGCCACTCCCTTCTGGCCTGCATAGTTTCTGTTGAGAAATCAGCTGATAATTGTATGGGTACTCCCTTGTAGGTAACTACCTGTTTTTTTCTTGCTGCTTTTAAGATTCCAATATTTATTTTAATTGAATTGACTATCCAAAAACAAAATGATGTTTGGCTTAAATTAACATGATATTCTTGATTAAAAAATAAATTTAGGGGCGCAGCAACACCCCCCCCCCCCCTGCGCACCAGCGCGCGCGGTGCACAGAGGCTGAGGGACTGGTCGTGGATTTACTTCTCAGCTGGAGGCGCGCCTGTCTGTGGACAGGGCTCCTAAGACTAGGGATATCTAAGGAGCAGCACAGCTGGATCTGAGTCCAAGAAGTAGCCGCAGAATTACAGGGGAGTGCAGCCAGCTCCGGACCGCCCCACCCCCAGCCATCAAAGACACCGAGAAGGGGAAAAAGCTAGAAAGGCTTTAGAGTCCTGGAAGTCATCCAGAAACACTGCCACCCAGAGGCTAAAGCACATAGGGTCTCTAGATTGGCTTAAAAATCAGGTCTTGTAATCAACACGGAGGAACGGGGAAACACAGTGAACTGCCACTACCGCCCAGACTGGGAACAGGCGTGCGAGACATAGCAACACAGAAAGTGAATGACCTTCATTACTGCAAATTTTGTTTAATTTTTAATTTTCAATTTTTATTTTTTTAACTGTTGAATTTTTGTTTTTTACCTACTTTAATTGCAAAGTTTACTCAAGAAATTTTTTTCATCTGCCATCACTAGATTTTACCTTTTTAATTAATTCATTTTTATAGGTAATCAACATTATTACTACTACTATTTTACCTTTTTTATCTTTTTTTATCTTATTTTCTTTTGTTTATTTTTATTACTACTTTTTAAGTGTCATATTATAATCCTTTTTTTTGCTTTCTATTTTTTTTTCCTTATTCCTCTATTTCCTTTTTTCTCTATTTCCTCCTTCGGGATTACTATTCTAAAAACTATTCATACCTTGCCTTCTCCAACGCTCTATTCTATCTCAAACCTACCTTTATGACATCTCTCTATTCCTAACCCTTTACCTTTGGTGTCCTGCTTATCTTAACCCTTTACTGCTATAGATTTTCCTTACTCTTTCTGTTTACCCTCTCCAAAATTTTCACCTGTCCTGTGTATATATAATTCCCAACCCCCTGCTCCAATCCCATTCACACCTACCTTGCCACTGCCCCCCCCGCCAAAAAAAAAAAAAAAGCCTTCTCTCTACCCCTTTGTTGTTGTATGCTAACTATATCAAAGGTTTATGCTTTTTTTTGTGTGTGTAAGATTGGTTTGCTTATTCTTTTTATTGGATTGTATGTTCTTGTTATCTGGGTTCTAGACACCTTTATTGGAGGATATTAATATTGCAAACACATTTCGGTCCAGTGCCTTGTGTGTTGTACCTGGTTGTGTTGTATTTTGTGCCTTTAAATCAAAGCAGGAGGGAGAGAACTACGTTACCAGGCACCCTATAAAGAGAGATCATGGGGAGACTAAGAAACAACCCGCCTGTGAAAGAAAATCAACCATCACCAGAAAATGAAGTAAACGAGTTAGAGGCAAGCAACCTACCAGAGCAAGAATTCAGAGTAATGATCATAAGTTGGCTAAAAAGAATGGAAGACAAATTTGACAATATGAATAAGACCCAAGAGGAAATGAAGAAGACCCAAGAGGAAATGAAGGTGACCCAAGAGGAAATGAAGGTGACCCAAGAAGAAATGAAAAATGACATCGCTACTATGAAGAACTCAATAGAAAGCATCAAGAGTAGACTAGATGAAGCAGAAGACCGCATCAGTGAGCTAGAAGACAAAATGGAAAAAAATACCCAATTACAGCAGTTGCTAGAAAAAAAAATTAAAAAACAGGAGGAGAGCCTAAGGGAGCTTTGGGACAATACAAAACAAAACAATATTAGAATAATAGGGGTTCCAGAAGGAAAGGAAACTGAGCAAGATATGGAAAAAGTATTTCAAGAAATAATGACAGAAAACTTTCCTGAGATAGAGAAGAAAAAACCAACACAAATCCAAGATGCTCGAAGGGTCCCCAACAAAATGAACCCCCAAAGATCAACACCCAGACACATTATAATTAAACTGGCAAAAAACATCGACAAAACCAGAATCTTAAAAGCAGCCAGAGAGAGACAGAAAGTTACATATAAAGGAAACCCCATCAGACTAGCAACTGATTTCTCAACAGAAAC
Organism: Vespertilio murinus; assembly: GCA_963924515.1. Taxonomy (NCBI): domain Eukaryota; kingdom Metazoa; phylum Chordata; class Mammalia; order Chiroptera; family Vespertilionidae; genus Vespertilio; species Vespertilio murinus. The sequence continues at coordinate 170,514,914 of OZ004706.1, read as the reverse complement.
TCATCAGGCCAGAAGGGAATGGGATGACATATACAAAGTCATGCAAAGGAAGGGTCTGAACCCAAGAATACTGTACCCCGCAAGGCTGTCAATCAAAATTGAAGGTGTAATCAGGAGCTTCACCGACAAAAACAGACTAAAGGAATTTATCTCCAACAAACCAGCAATGCAAGAAATGCTAAAGGGTCTACTGTAATAATAAAGAAATAGGAAGTGAAGAAGGAACACAGGGGGATAGAATAAAAATGGCATCAAATACCTACCTTTCAATAATTACTTTAAATGTAAATGGTTTAAATGCTCCAATTAAAAGACATAGGGTAACAGAATGGATAAGAAAGCAAAACCCATTCATCTGCTGTCTACAAGAAACCCACCTCAGAAAAACAGACGCCCACAGACTGAAGGTGAAAGGATGGAAAAAGATTTTCCAGGCAAACGGAAACGAAAAAAAAGCTGGGGTAGCAATACTTATATCTGACAAACTAGATCTCAAAGTGAAGGACATAACAAGAGATAAGGAAGGCCACTTCATAATACTAAAGGGTGTAATCCAACAAGAAGAAATAACCCTGGTAAACATATATGCACCCAATTTGGGAGCACCCAAATACATAAAGAAACTGCTGGAGGACATTAAGGGACAGATTAATAGCAATGCTATCATAGTAGGAGATTTTAATACTCCATTGTCACCTCTGGACAAATCATCTAAACAAAAAATCAGTAAAGAAACGTCAATTCTAAATGACGTATTAGACCAGATGGAATTAATTGACATCTTCAGAACATTTCATCCCAAAGCCACAGAATATACATTCTTCTCAAGTGCACACGGGTCATTCTCAAAGATAGACCACATATTGGGACATAGGCAAAGTCTCTTCAAATTCAAGAAGATAGAAATCTTATCAAGCATTTTCTCAGATCACAGTGCCATAAAATTGGAAATCAACTACAATAATAATAAGCCAAAGAAATTAAACACATGGAGACTAAATAGCATGCTATTGAACAAAGACTGGGTTACCAGAGAAATCAAGGAAGAAATCAAAAACATCATGGCAACTAATGACAATGAAAACACAACAATCCAAAATCTATGGGACACAGTAAAAGCTGTTTTGAGAGGGAAGTTCATATCCCTACAAGCCTATTGCAAAAAACAAGAAAGAATGGTAACAAATTATCTTACCCTACAACTCAAACAGTTAGAAAAAGAACAGCAAGAAAGGCCCACTGTAAGCAGAAGGAAGGAAATAATAAAAATCAGAGCGGAGATTAACGACATAGAGACCAAAGACACAATACATAAGATCAACAAAACCAAGAGCTGGTTCTTTGAAAGGATTAACAAGATTGATGAGCCTCTAGCCAGGCTAACCAAGAAACAAAGAGAGAGGACCCAAATAAACAAAATTAGAAATGAAAGAGGTGAAATAACAACAGACCCCGCCGAAATACAAAGGATTGTTACAAAATACTATGAACAACTATATTCCAACAAACAGGACAACCTGGAGGAAATGGACATATTCCTAGAAAAATACAACCTTCCAAAACTCAATCAGGAAGAATCTAAAAATCTCAATAGACCAGTAACTTGGGAAGAAATTGAAGCAGTCATCAAAAAGCTTCCAGCAAACAAAAGCCCAGGGCCAGATGGCTTCACAGGAGAGTTTTACCAAACATTCAAGGAAGAACTAAAACCTATCCTCCTCAGACTTTTCCAAAAAATTCAAGAGGAAGGAACACTGCCAAACTCCTTTTATGAAGCCAGCATCACCCTAATACCAAAACCAGATAAAGACAACTCAATGAAAGAGAATTACAGGCCAATATCCCTCATGAACATAGATGCCAAAATCCTCAACAAAATTCTAGCAAATCGGCTCCAGCAGTACATCAGGAAGATCATACACCATGACCAAGTAGGTTTTATACCAGGAATGCAAGGATGGTACAATATTCGCAAATCAATAAACGTGATACATCACATAAACAAATTGAGAGATAAAAATCATATGGTCATATCTATCGATGCAGAAAAGGCATTTGATAAAATCCAACACCCTTTCCTGATAAAAACTCTCAACAAGGTGGGAGTACAAGGATCATACCTCAACATAATAAAAGCTATATATGATAAACCCACAGCCAACATCATGCTCAATGGGCAAAAACTAAAACCATTCCCTCTAAGAACAGGAACAAGACAGGGATGCCCACTCTCACCACTCCTCTTTGACATAGTACTGGAAGTACTCGCCATCACAATTAGACAAGAAGAGGAAATAAAAGGCATCAAAATCGGAAAAGAAGAAGTAAAGCTGTCACTATTTGCAGATGACATGATATTGTACATAAAAAACCCAAGAGACTCCATCAAAAAGCTAATAGACTTAATAAACGAATTTGGCAATGTAGCAGGATACAAAATAAATGCCAAGAAATCAATGGCATTTCTCTACACCAATAGTGAACTTACAGAAACAGAGACTAAAAAAGCAATCCCGTTTACCATCGCACCAAAAAAATTAAGATACCTAGGAATAAACTTAACCAAGGAGGTAAAAGACCTATATGCAGAAAACTACAGGACACTGAAAAAAGAAATAGAGAAAGATGTAAACAGATGGAAGAACATACCATGTTCATGGATTGGTAGAATCAACATCATCAAAATGTCCATACTTCCCAAAGCAATATATAAGTTCAATGCACTCCCCATGAAAATACCATGGACATACTTCACAGACCTAGAAAGAACTCTCCAAAAATTCATTTGGAACAATAAAAGACCCCGAATAGCCTCAGCAATCTTAAGAAATAAGAGTAAAGTAGGAGGAATCTCAATACCAGATTTCAAGCTGTATTACAAAGCAACTGTTCTCAAAACAGCCTGGTACTGGCACAAGAACAGACATATTGATCAATGGAATAGATTAGAGAATCCAGACATCAACCCAAATCAATATGTTCAATTAATATTTGACAAAGGAGGCACGAACATACAATGGAGTCAAGACAGTCTTTTTAATAAATGGTGTTGGGAAAATTGGACAGATACATGCAAAAGAATGAAACTAGATCACCAACTTACACCATACACAAAAATAAACTCAAAATGGATACAGGACTTAAACATAAGACGGGAAACCATAAAAATACTAGAGGCATCCACAGGCAGCAAAATCTCAGACATATGCCTAAAGAACTTCTTCACTGATACTAACCCTAGGGCAATGGAAGCTAAAGAGAAAATAAACAAATGGGACTACATCAAAATAAAAAGCTTTTTTACGTCAAAAGAAACCATCAACAAAACAACAAGAAAACCCACTGTATGGGAGAACATATTTGCAAATGATATCACTGATAAAGGTTTAATCTCCAACATCTACAGACAGCTTATACAACTCAATAAAAGGAAAATGAATGAGCCAATTAAAAAATGGGCAATGGACCTAAATAGAATCCTCTCAAAAGAAGACAGAAGGAAGGCCAAGAGGCACATGAAAACATGCTCCAAGTCACTAATTATCCGAGAGATGCAAATCAAAACAACAATGCGGTACCATCTCACACCTGTCAGAATGGCCAACATCAACAAAACAACAAACAACAAATGTTGGCGAGGTTGTGGAGAAAAAGGAACCCTCGTGCACTGCTGGTGGGATTGTAGGTTGGTGCAACCACTGTGGAAAACAGTATGGAGCTTCCTCAAAAAACTGAAAATGGAACTCCCATTTGACCCAGTAATCCCACTACTAGGAATATACCCCAAGAAACTAGAAAGACCAATCAGAAAGGATATATGCACCCCTATGTTCATAGCAGCACAATTTACAATAGCTAGGACTTGGAAACAGCCTAGGTGCCCGTCAGCAGATGAATGGATCAGAAAACTATGGTACATCTACACCATGGAATACTATGCTGCCATAAAAAGGAAGGAATTCTCATCATTTGCAGTAACTTGGATGGAATTGGAGAGCATCATGCTGAGTGAAATAAGCCAGTCAATGAAAGAGAAACACTACATGACCTCACTCATTTATGGATATTAAAGATCATTATAAACGAATGAACAGAAAGATTGATATAGTGACAGTAAAACAACAGGCAGTCTGTCAAATGACAGTGGGGGGGGGGGTAGGGAGATCTGGGGGAGATAAGAGATCAACCAAAGGACTGGTATGCTTGCATATAAGAATAGCCAATGGACACAAAACTCTGGGGAGGGAGGGCATATATTGGGGGGGGGGGGCAATGATAAGCTATGTATACAGATAATACCTTAATAAAAAAAATAAAAAAATAAATAAAAAATAAAAATCAATGGAAAAAATAAATAAATAAATTTAGTCAAAATAACAGAATTGATCATAACTATAGGCATAGCTGATAACTGCAGAGTTTAAGGTCTAAATTAGAATTTTCAACTGGTTTAGAACAAAAGTGGAAAAAAAGTAGTTATGTTTTAAAAGTAGTGCAATTTCTCAAATATTATGTCACCTATTAGTTTAGACAATTAGGAAGGTGTTCAGGTAAATATAGTTTTCTATGGTCTAGGGACAGTGTAATAAGTTGACATAATCATTGTAGAATGTCAATAAAATTGTGTTCCAAAAAGGTAAACCTAAACAAGGCACTAGTAAGCAAGACAGTGTCTTCAGTCTGGCCAACCTCAAAGTAGCAATCTCGCACATCAGTCAGCTCCAACCCCAGAAAACAATCTGCAATGAAGGTCCTACCCACTTATTCACTACCAACACAGTGCTCTTACATTGGCTTCAAATATTGTCCCACTCTGAAATACCCATATTTGTTGGCTTTTCTACCTCTGGGCAAGAACTTTCCCATTGCATCCATAAGAGTGGATGTCAGTAGCCATATTGTCAAACTTTCCCCCCAGTTTCCTGTCAGGACCCCATTACAATTTACCCTCTTCAAATAGCAATTATCATAATGTTGGAAATATCTCTACTTTGAACAAAGCCAGAGCCTGGCGCAGGTGCCTTTGTTAATGCTTTACCCAGCTTTCAGCACTCATGGCTATTTTAATTCGAGACATAAATTTAAGTGCAAAAACCTTAACGCAAAATCTAAACTACCTGGCAGTGTAGAAGCTCCTCTTACCCAGTGCACTCTCTGCACGGCTCTAAACTGATCTTGAGCTCTCCGTATACTAATGTATTCATATTTTTTCATTACCTAACATATTGGTGTTTTATGATGGTGCTAATGCTAAGATAATTAAAATCACATTGTTGTGTTTAATTATGACCAGAGGCTTATGAACAGACTCATTATTTGGCAGTAAATAATGAATTAATTCATTAGTACCAATTTTCTGTCGTTTTTCTCAATCAATCTCTTGTGAATCACTCCACTAATATGTCTTATTTTTATTTCCCATAATAATAAGGGATTATTATTATGGGAAATAAAAAGATGGACTCTATCCTCAAGAAATTTACAATCTAATGGGTAGATGGATAAAATAAACTAACAAAATACCAGCATTTAATGGAGAGACCAAAAATGGGGAAGAGAAGAAATTATACCTGTTTCAAGGTTTCTTCAAGTGTCAGTGTCTCAAAAAAAAAATGAAGCTTTAACAAAAACAGACATATCAATAGAAGGAACTGATTTAGTGGGAGATGATAAGAGGATGAGTTTGGTATTGAATATGTTAAACTTTGAATGTGAGTGACACATCAAGATGAAGATATCCAGTTGAAAAATCAGTAATGTTTTCATGAGTCAAAGAGTGGCAATGTTTGAATTGTTCTGAAGGAATGGTTATCAAGTTTTTTGGTCTTAGTACTCCTATGAATGCTTTAAAATTATTGAATTCTCCAAAGAGGACCTTTCTTTTTAAAAATTAGATTTATTGGGATGAATTTGGTTAATAAAATTTATAGGTCTCAAGTGTACAATTCTTTGATACATGATTATATTGCACTGTGTGCCCAGCACTCAAAGTCAAATCATCTATGTTTACCATATATTTGGCCCCCTTTACCCTTTATTACCCACACTCTCTTTCCCTCTGGTAACCACTATCACCATACTATTGTCAGTGCCTATGTGTTTTTTTTTGTTTGTTTGTTTGTTTTGTTTTGTTTTTCTTTTTAAGATATTTTTATTGGTTCCAGAGAGGAAGGGAGAGGGAGAGAGAGATAGAAACAGCAATGATGAGAGAGAATCATTGATGGGCCTCCTACACACCCCACACTGGTGATGGAGCCTACAATCCGAATATGTGCCCTGACCAAGAATCAGGAACTGTGACCTCCTGGTTCATAGGGAAAAACTCAACCACTGAGCCATGCTGGCCGGGCTGGGTTTTGTTTGTTTTTCTTGTTTGTTCTTTTGTTGCTTTCAGTTTTATATCCCACACAAAGAGAGCCTTTTTATCTTATATGAGTTATACCTATCAATATTTACAATGTTAGAAATTAAAACTGAAACATTTAGAATTAGTATTAAATAATTAAAAACAATTAAAGTCTTTTATATCAATATATTTTATGAAAAAGTAACCATATTTCAAAAAATATTAGTGAGCAGAGTGGTATAGTTTTAAAATGTGAAAATACGTTAAATGTATGACAAGAAAAAAACAGTTGGATTTTCATAACTGCTTCTGAATTCAATCTGTTGTGATATCACACATCATGTAGATTTGGGAAAACTCCACCATAAGCACATGAAAGAATGAGAGTGAAGAAAACCAAATAATACCTAAGTGTAATTACAGAAATAGTTTGATTTTAGTCAAAGAACATCTTTTGTATGACTGAGTCCTTCAAATGCTTTGATACCTCTTTTATTGCTCAGGATATGATATATTTTTATAAAACTTCCATATGCATTTAAAAAGAATGTGTACTCTGCTGTATTTGTGTGAAATTTTCTGTCAATGCCAAGTAGGTCAAGATGGTTGATAGTATTGCTTTTTTGTAATTATTCCTTTAATTATAGTGATAGGATTATTAAAATATCAGACTATTATTATAGATTTATTTTTTCTGTAATTCTATATATTTTTGCCTTATATATTTTGAAGCTCTGTGACTAAGTGTGTATGTATTCAGGACTGTTAAATGGTCTCAATAAATTGAAAGCTTTATTATTATGAAATGACCTTTTGTATCTGCTATTCTTTGCTTTAAATATTCTTTCATGTTAATATAGCCACTCCAGGCCTTTTCTTCTTTTTAGTGTTAGCATGGTATCATTTTTCCCACCTTTTAAATTTTAACCCATTTTTTCTTATATTTAAAGTGTGTTTCTTTATAAGTAGAGTTGCTTTATATTGCATCGGACAATCTCTTTTTTTTATTCAGAGTATTTAGATAACTGGCTTTAATGCCATTAGATTTGATTCATACTGTTAGGTTTAAATCTATCATTTGCAACTGTTTTTTATTTGTCTCACGTTTCCTTTGTCCTCTTTGTATTCATTTTCTCCTTTTATAGATTACCAGGGGCACAGCGCACGAATTTGTGCACCTTGAAAGGAACTTTGAGATGTGAGGCTGTGGTGGGCACAGGGTTGGGTCTTGGCTCATCCTCTGTGCCCTCGCACAGCCCCTCCCACCAAGGCCCCTGGTCCCCTGTCTGCCAGCAGCCATGTTCCCATTCCTGCAGCTGAAGGTGCCAGTCCAGCTCACACCCACTGACAATGCAGAGCAATTGGAGCAGTGCCAGCAGCAGGTGCAAGTGATAGCTACTTCCCCAATTGCCCCTTAGGAGCAGGGGGAAGTGGAGAAGCCCAAAGGGGTGCTCAGGGCTGTCAGTGGGTATGAGCAGCAGCTCCAGCTCTGATTGTGGGTATGAGTGGGGCCAGCACTGGCAGCAGGTATGAGGGCTGGGGTGCATGGGAGCGAAGAATTTTCAATAACTATCAGAGCCTCACCCCGATGACAGCGACTGGCACCCCGCCTTGGTCTGGTGCCCTCGCTCACCTGCTCCACCATTCCACTGCGGCCAATGCCCACCATATTCCATGCTCTGCCACTTACAGCCAATGCCAGCCATGTTCCACACACACCACCTGGTGGTCAGTGCACATCATAACAACTGGTTGTTCAACCGTTTGTTCTGCTGTTCCATTTATTTGCATATTAGGGTTTTATATATATAGATTAGAGGCTCAGTGCATGAAAATTCTTGCACTGCCGGTGGTCCCTCCTCCTGGCCTGCCCCCTCTCACAGTCTGGGAGCCCTCAGGGGATGTCCTACTAAGCCATAGTCTGGCCTCCCTGGGGAGACCACCAGGCTGATCAGGGGAAGGCCCAGCCCCCATCACCCGGCTGCTGCTGGCACTGCTGGCCATTGCAGCTGGAAGACCTGAGCCCTGGGCCTTGCAGTTGCCAGAGCTCATGGCTGCCTAAGCCCAGGGCCTCGCAGCTGCCTGAGCCCACAGCTGCCAGGATCCCCGGGCCTTGAAGTTGCTATGGCTTTGCTTGGATGGATGTCTTGAAGAAGTCTTCCCTAATTAGCATATTAACTTTTTATTAGTATAGATTGTATACTCTCATGATCATATTTTAACTTCTTTTTTGGATTATTATCCATAATTCTTTATGAGTGTGTTTTTTAGTGCTAGTGGTTGTTTTAAGTTTTAACAGTATACAGCTTCAGCTTATCACAATCTTACTGTTAAGGGACATTATATCACTTAATATGTAATATTAAAACATTATAATACTTCCATTTCTTCCCTTCTAACTTCTATGCTATTAGCATAATTTTAGTTTTACATATGGGGTGTGACAAAAGTTTATAGTTGTGGGTATTAGAAACAAAGTTAATTCTTGCATTATTATTTTTTATTATATTACTAGAGGCCTGGTGCATGAAATTTGTGCACTGGGGGCAGTGTTCCTCAGCCCAGCCTGTACCCTCTGCAATCTGGGACCCCTCGGGGGTGTCCAACTGCCAGTTTAGGTCTGTTCCCTGCAGGATCCTCTCACAATCAGGGCTGCTGGCTCCTAACCACTCTCCTGCCTGGCTGTCTGATTGACCCTAACCACTCTGATAGCCCCCTAACTGCTCCCCTGCCAGCCCAGTCACCCTCAACTGCCCTCTCCTGCAGGCCTTATCTAACCCAACTTCCCTCCCCTGCCTGCTATGTTGTGACAATGTGGGGGTGGCCATTTTGTGGTGGCCATCTTGTGATGATGTGGGGGTGGTGATCTTGTGGTGGCATCTTGTGACAACATGAGCTGCCTGCCATCTTGTGATGATGTGGGGGTGGCCATCTTGTGGTGATGACATGTGGGGGCCACCTTGTGATATGAGAGAGTGAGGGTCAATTTGCATATTACCTCTTTATTATATAGGATTTTCCATATGAACAACTGTAAACCCACTTTTGCTCCACCCTATCTGTAGTAAACCACTCACTACATTATCTTTGTTTAAACAATTTCATTTTAAAGAGATTTACACAAAACAAAAATATTTTATAGATTTATTCATTTAGTTATCACTTTTAGTGCCTCTCTTTCCTGTGTATAGATCCAGGTTGCCACACAGTATTCTTTTCCTTTTATAGAAAGACTGCCTTTTGCATTCCTTATATGTGAGTTTGCAGATGATGAAAACCTTCAGTTTTTGTACATCAGAAAAAGTTATTATTCCTTCTTCATTTTTATTTATTTACTTATTTATTTAAATATATTTTTATCGATTTCAGAGAGGAAGTGGGGGAAGAGAGAGAGAGAGAGAGAGAGAGAGAGAGAGAGAGAGAGAAACATCAGTGATGAGAGAGAATCATTTGCTTGGCTGCTTTCTGCACACCCCACACTGGGGATTGAGCCTGCAACCTGAGCATATGCCCTTGACCAGAATCGAACCTGGGACCCTTCAGTCCACAGGCTGACACTTTATCCACTGAGCCACACAGGCTAGGGCAGCCTCCTTCGATTTTAAAAGGTATTTTCATTGGTTATAGAAATCTAGGATAATGGTTTATGTCTTTTAGTAATTTAAATATATTCCTCTTTTGTTTTCTTACTTGAGTTTTTTCAAACGAGAACTCACTGCCTTACTTATCTTTGTTCCTCTATGCTTAATGTGTTCTTTTTCTCAGTGACATGGTGACTGTCAAGGTGAAGTCTAAATAATTAAAAGAAAAACCAAACCCAAACAGTAAATACAGTGGTAGTGTAGAAAACCCTTTGTCAGATGGATTTGTTATACCTGTTGATTGACCCTTGCGTGCATTATAACAATAGCATAAAACTGTCCTCCTTACCATCTGCAAAGGTCTTCTCTGCTCTACAAGAGGTCAGAGTCAACAGACCTGCTAGAAAATAATACCAAGATGAGAAGTAAGCTTAACAGTTGTTCATAAGTCACACAAAATGTGTTTACTTAAATGTAAAAATGTTTTTCTCTTTTGGGAGGGTATCCTAGCTGATCCAACTGAGTAAATTAACATATCCATCCTAACATACTTACCATATAGTGACTTATTATGTTGAGAAAGAAAAGGAAGAATATATTTTTCTTACGATAATTATGAACACTAAAAATATATTTGAGGATTCACCACACATCATTTTACTTTTCTCAAAGGTAAAAGTAAGGAAGTCTTCTTCTCTCACTATCTTTTTCTTTTCTTTGTGTCAGAATCAAACTATTCTTCTCTCAACCAGTAAGGAATTTCAAAGCTAGGGCAATGTTAAAATTGGAGCTAGAATTGGTCAGGGAAGGGAGTATTGGGAAATGTATTATACCTCTGTTTGCCATGAACTTTCTTACAACATCTCTGTTTCATATTTCTAAATTACCGAGTTTGATCTGACTTTTACCATTTTTTTCTTATTTATTATACATAATAACAAAATATTATTATCTTTCAAGTTTTGTTTTTGTTTATAACCTGGTGGGGATTTTTTGAGCTTTTAAAGCAAAATTTATTGGGGTTATATCTACACTAATAAAAGGGTAATATGCTAATTAAACTGGGATCTTCCAGATGTCCTGGACAAAGTCATCGGGGCTGTCACGGCCAAGGGCTGGAGGCGTGGGAGAAGCGGCAGCTGCGAGAGGCTGAGGCCACGAAGAGCCGGCAATTGGTAAGAGGCTGAGGCTGTGGGAGAGCCAATGCCACACCACGCGAGAGGCTAAGGCCGAGGCCCCTAGTGCGGAGGAGGCACGGTCCAGCACCGCTGGTGGCAGTGGCCGCAGCAGTGGGGTGATGGGGGCAGTGCTTTCTCCTATCTGCCCTATCGCCTCCCCCAGAGAGAGGCCAGACTATGGCTTAGTCAGTAGAACATCCCCTGAGCGCTCCTGGACTGTGAGAGGGGGCAGGCCAGGCCGAGGGCCCCCTCCAATGCATGAATTTTCATGCGCCAGACCTCTAGTTGGTTAATAAAAATATATAGATTTAAGGTGTTATTGATGGGTAAACTCATGTTCACTGTCCTTTCTTTCTCCATGTGTCTTCCTTTCCTTTAACAGAAGCATTTGACTTTGTTCATGGTTTCATGCTCTCAAATCTCTTCTATCTCCATAATTTCTAGCATCATTTTACTTTTCTCAAATTTACCTAAGTCTTGAACAAGTTATTATTTTTTAAGGCATGATGTATGTGAAACATTATATGCATATACCTAAGGAAAAAAATACCATTGAAAAAAAGATAGTTGTACTCTAATTTCATTATTCAAACATTGGAAACAACCTAAGTTGTGTGTGTGTGTGTGTGTGTGTGTGTGTGTGTGTATGTGTGTGTGTGTATTTTTCCCCCAGCCATATCAAAAAAGGAAATTCTGTCACTTGTAATCATATGGACTGAACCTAGGCTATATTAAGTAAAATAAATTATATACAGAAAGATAAATACTGGATGCATTCATATGTGGAATCTAAACAAATCAAACTCATGAAATCAGAGAGTAGTATAATAATTGCCAGAATCTGGAGATTAGGATATAGGAATTGGGGAGATATTGGTCAAAAGGTACAGACATTCAATATAAATTCTGAGAATGTGATATACAGCATGGTGACTATAATTAAAAATGCTGTATAGTATATTTGAAATATCCTAAAAGGGTAAATCCTAACTGCTCTTTCCACACAAGTAATGTACCTATATGAGCTGATAGATATATTAATTAGCTTGATTGTGGTAATTATATCACAAAGTATATGTATATCAAATCACCACATCAATAGACTGTACACAATGGCATACCATTTTTGCTTGTCAGTTATACCTCAATAAAGCTGGAGAAAAGAAAATATGTAAGAATCCTAGTATTTGTGAGCACAAACCTTAAGCAGTATTACAAATAACTGGTACTTCGGTGTGACAAGTTGTGTATTTTACACCTTTTCACAAAAATATTGACTCAAATCATGCATTTTATACATCTCTAAAAATATGACATGAATAAGGATCACATAAAATTCTTATATGTGCCCATAATGGATCTTTGACAACAAAACAGTTAATGTATATCATTTCAAAGAATATTTAAGATTAGTTGTAGCACAAGAAAAATTTAAATGTTCTCAATTCTTATAGCTCTTAAATAAAAATAAAAAAACTGAGTGAGACTTTCCCAATTTAAAGCAATCTTAAAAATTTATAAGACATTACTCATAATAAATTGTGAAACCGAAATGATTTTGTAAAAGGTCAGTAAGTGAAACTTTTTCATCAATCATTTTAAAGGAAAGATTGAATTATCTTTGAAGTTTCTCTATAGGAAATATTGCATAATTGTCATTTAAGAAAGCAATCAAAGTGTTTTCAGCTAGAAAATATTCATACAGAAATATGCCAAGCAGATAATTAATTAATGATGAGTCAATTTAATATTATTTTCTTGAATTTCATAACTTGTAGTAATTGTTGGCATTTTAAAAATTATAATTTATTTTTATTTCTATTTTCATTCTAAATAAATATACCAATTTATACTTTTAGAAAAGGAAATCTTTGCCTTCCCAAAATTCATGATGTTATTTTCCTATAATTTCTAGTACAAGTTTTATGATACTAGCTTTTCATTAGATCTATGATTTACCTCAAAATAATTTATGCATGCAAACTAAAATAGAGATTGAAGTTCATGTTGTATCTCATATAAATCTCCAATTGTTCAAGCACCCCTAGTTAAAACAAAACATTTTTTTATAACTGAAGTAATGGTATATTTTCACAAAATTCAGGTTACCATATATGTGTGAATTTTACTATTTTTCTCTATTCTACTGAGGTGATCTTTATCTTTACACTAATTCTACATTGTTATGATTACTATACCTCCATAAACTTTTAATTTCATGATTTGTAAACCTCCCCCATTGTTTAATTCTTTATGTAATCTTTTGCGCTTCTGTATAACTTTGAGTTTGCTTGTCAACTTATGCAAAAATTCATGCTGAAATTTTGACTGTGATAGCATTGGATTTGTAGACCAATTGGAGAGAATTGTCATCTTCATAATACCAAGTCTTCCAACACAGTCACATGATGCTTAATGCCAGGTATGTGTTTGGAGAAATGAATCATTAGACAATATTGTTTTGCACGAACATTTTGTATAGAGTGCGCTTACACAAGCCTAAATGGTATAGCCTACTATAGACATAAGCTCTATGGTATAGCCTATTGCTCCTAGGCTACAAACCTGTACAATATGATACTGTGCTGAATGCTCTAGGCAAATATAACATAATGCAGCTTTTTGCATATCTAAACATAAGAAGGTACAGTAAAAATATTATATAAATATTTAAAAATAGTACATCTGTATACTTATAGTACACTTGCCATGAATGGAGTTTGCAGGACAGGAAGTTGCTCTGGGGGGGTCAGTAAGTGAGTGTGAGTGAATAGGAAGGCCTCTGATATATTTTTAAAAATATATTTTATTGATTTTACACAGAGATGAATTGAGAGGGATAGAGAGTTAGAAACGTCAATGAGAGATATACATTGACCAGCTGCCTCTTGCACACTCCCCACCGGGGATGTGCCCGCAGCCAAGGTACGTGCCCTTGACGGGAATCGAACCCAGGACCTTTCAGTTCACAGGCCAATGCTCTATCCACTGAGCCAAACCGGTTTCAGCAAAGCCTCTGATATATTGTACACTAATGTAGCCTTAATAAATGCTGTACATGTAGGTTTCATATACATACTATATTCTATATCTTCATATGCATATTACACTCTATATCTCTACATCTATACCTAGCATGCTCACTCTTTTCTACCTTCTTAAAAATATTTAACTATATTATTTTAATATCCTTATCTATGAATTTTTTTATCAGGATAGTTTCATAGTCTGTTTCTATTGTGTGATTACTGTTTTCATTGCGGGTTGAATTTTCCTGCTTGGCAGACATTGCAGATTTTATTTATTTTTTTGTTTATTTGATATTTTGCCTTCCCATACATATTCCTGAGTTTTGTCTTGTTTTTCCTTTGGAGAACAGTTAAATTATCAGGATGCAGTTTGATGCTTCCTTTTAAGCTTTGTCAGATAGGACCAAAAGAACCTTTAGTTAGAGTTCACTTTGTCCCACAACTGAATAAACACCATTTTGAGTACTTTACTTAATGCCCCATTAATTCTGAGGCTTTTTACTGTCTGATGGGAACATAAACTATTCCTGACTTGTGTTAGTGCCAAAGATTGTTCTGCCTATTCCTTGATTTTGCTTTTTTCCTCAGGCCTTAGATCATTTTCTCATAACACACATGCTCATTAGTACTCAGCCGAAGACCCTGTAGTTATTGGAGCTCTCTCTGTGTGCAGCTCTCTGCTCTAGCTGCCTTGGTCTTCTTTATTTCCCACTTCCCTCTTCTCACACAGAGATCTCCACTTCCTACACTGCAACCTGGGGACTTTCTCCTGGAAGCAACCTGAGAAACTGTTTTCCCTCTCTCAGTGGTTACAATGCTGCACTGCCTATTGCCCTACAGCTGATATTTACTGTTTTATATTTGTATAATTCTTTAATCTTTTGGGGAGGGAATGAAATGCCGGAAACCAATTATTGTTTCACTAATAGCGAGATGAGGATAGGAAGCCAGGAAGTCTGTTAACAACATTAATTGCTCTAACCACTCACCCTTTAGTTGAGACATTGTTAGCTGAAGCGGCCTCCACCTCTGTTGGTCCTATGTAAATATCTGTTATTTCCTGCCTAAGTGCTATGGGTGTTTTCCCCATAGCCTCAATAAAAGGGATGGCAGGGCCAGAGCAGTGAGTAGTTCTCCCACTAGAGTTGGACTACCGCCTGGCCCTCCATATCGCCAAATTAAATTTCTTCTAGTCTCTTTTCATTTGTGTGGGACCCTTCTCCAGAACCCAAACCCTGAACTGGGACCCTAAACCACGCGGGGACGTGAAAGGGGATCTCGCATCAAAATATGATTTTTGTTACTTCATCTTGGACAGAAGAGAGGAATTTTTACTGCCTTGTTTTTATGTCCTGCTGGTGCTTCCCATTGGCTGAACTCAAGCAGAAGGCGTCAGACAGGAGAAATGGCTGATGTAGACAATTGATGTCAGTCTTATGGTATATAGAGCATGGTGGGGAAGATCAGAGAGAGTATCTGAGAGGGAAAATAGCAGATGTCCAACATAATTATCAATATGGTTTTTATTTTAGCAACGTAAGAAAAGTTATTCTAATGAGTAAAATGGACTCAGTTCTTTGGCTTCATTCTCCTCTCTAAACATCTAAAGACTCTACAACATAAGGTAAATTCAACCATCTGCAACATAGGATAGACTAAACCATCCTAGGGCTCCATACTTCTGAAAATACAGAAGTGTCTTGATTTATGCGTTTTTATTCCAGTATATATTTTTGAGTATATAGTCATTTTGAATATTTGTTCATATATATATATATATGAAACATTTTATAAATCCAGAAGTTAAGAGTTCAGTCTTTTACTTTTATTTAGTGGTTCCTCAATATATACACTCAGGTTCAATGTATGTATTCAATATATCCAACTAATGATAATAGGTATGGTTTATTGAGGAATGTGTTTGTATAGATACATAGTATTCCACTAACAGGTAATTTTCTTGTTGAACCCTTGTAATGTCACTATACATATAGTCATTGTTTTAGTAACTAATTTCCAGATGAGAAAAATGAAATTAAACTGGTTAAGAATATTCATCAGGATCATGTGAAAAGTCAGCGAAGTAGAGCGCTTGAACTCAAGCTCTGGGCTTTCTGACTTGAAAGCTTGCTTTGTTGTTGCCTCTTTCTGCCTCGATAAAAGAACAAGAAACAAGTAACGCGAGTTCAAAGACTGTCTTCATTGTCAGAATTCAGGGGAAAAATGATGAAAAATTATTCACATTTTTAATTCCAATATGAAGGTTAGTCCAAGTGTCCCTTTAGGCTACTTGCGTAGCCTCTACCGCTTCTCGCTGTAACTGGTTCTTTCATTCCTTTGGCACCGCTCTCATATTGAATGAGGAGTCCACTTTCAACATTTCTCTTTTAATGAAAGAGAGAATACTGAGCTTGAAGCCTTTTATTTAGTTACAATTACTGAAGTATTTTAAGGAACAGAGACTGCAAAAGTGTATTCAAAAAAGGGTTGCTAAACATTTCAAAATGGTATCATCTATCTAAAGAACATGCTATTTACAAATCTTCTTTAAGATAAATGCATATGATATTTCAAGGATTCTTTTTAATCTCTAAAATAGAAATGGTTATACGTGTTATCTGCCTACATGCCTGGGTTGTGGGCTCTATTCTCAGTAGGGGGTGTGCAGGGAGCAGCCCATCAATGATTCTCTTCATTAACAGCTAGTTAACACCTAGTAATATAACATCTCTGTGATGTATCAGCTGCAGTGGATTTCAACTGGTGTGCAACAAGAATTTTAAAAAACATGCAATACCTGACTATTTAGTCAGGGGCCCTGAGCACTTTTCCCTTAGATTGTAAAAAAAATAAAAATAAAAAAAATAAAAAATGACAACAGCCAACACAACAGTGGCCATCCAATGTGAATGAATCAAAAGTATACCTAATTTTTTTGTCAGATTGGCAACAAAATGTCAGATATTTTTTGGTGTGCCACAGAATTTAAGTAATTAGTTTATGTAAGGGGGAAAGTTGAAAATTGCTGTCCTACTCTATTAGGAGAGACAACAAATAAAATAAGGTGAATCCAGCTCTGTCTGTTCATGCATTGTTATGCACTGTTGGATAGGAGCCAGTGGTTTCCATATTAGCAATATATGACCTTACTGACCTATTCACTGGTGCACAACGGTTTCTATCTATCTGCTGCAAAGAATCTTTGTGTGTATTTGAAAATAAGAAATAAAAGGAAAATAACAGTGTAGATGATAAATTAGAGAAAAACAACAACACTCTTTTGTAGGGGATCTATAATTACAGGGCAAGGAGAAGAAGAGGGGATTTCCATTGTCTTTCAGAAAAAGACTTAACAGTTATCATTATCTGCAACTGACATCAAAATAAATGTCTTGAATAAGTCATAGGACCTCATGCCAGCAAACAAGCACATAGATGTCATGTATTAATGAATTCTTTGTAATGGGAGATGTTCTGGAGAAAGATCACTTTGGAGATGTATTGATTATATTGTACCAATGTAGAGGCTTGCTGATACTTACAGATCCTTTACAGCTCTGATATTTTATGGTACTACTAGTTACATGGGTTAATAAGTAATTCCATCTACATTACCATAAATTTGTGATGCTGAGAGAAATTTAACTGTCACTAAGAAAACAGTGTGAGTACATGGTATATTTCTAGCCTTTCCATTGCAATTCATTAGAACTGTGATATCCAAGTAAAAAAATATATTCAACAATTCATCTTACAGATGAGAAAACAAGAGACTCAAAGCTGTGAATTGATACATTAAAGTTCCTAGAGCTATCTAGTGTTACTCCTGGCATTCAACCATGGGGATTTAATCCAGTGCTCTATCTTCTATGTCCTAAAAGATATAGTGCACAAGAAAGGGCTGAAGTTTACTACTCTTAGAACTTCTCTGTGATGTATCAGCAGTTAATATTATACACATTTCATTGTCCCATCAATATAGTGGCTAAATTAATACCCTTTTTCCAGAAGAAATATAAATGTTCCATATTTGTAATTTTGAAATGTTTGTGTGAAATGTACTGCATATATTTCTAATATTTTACATTTTCATATATCGAGAAAG
Organism: Vespertilio murinus; assembly: GCA_963924515.1. Classification (NCBI taxonomy): domain Eukaryota; kingdom Metazoa; phylum Chordata; class Mammalia; order Chiroptera; family Vespertilionidae; genus Vespertilio; species Vespertilio murinus. Next base: position 170,496,675 of record OZ004706.1, on the reverse strand, counting down.
AGAGAAAACAGATAATTTTCAAAAATAAGGCATGGACTCACAGAAAACTGTTTAGCTGAACACTGGATAGGTTACACTACTAATCCTGTCTAATAAAATAGTAATATGCAAATTGAATCACTCCAACACACAAGATGGCTGCACCTATGTGGTGAAAGATGGTTGCCCCCAGGTGGACACAAGATGGCCATCTCAAGATGGTCAGCAGGGGAGGGAAGTTGGTAGGGACCAGGCCTGCAAGGGAGGGCAGTTATGGGCAATCAGGCCAGTAGGCCTGCAAGGAAGGGCAGTTGGGGTTGACCAGCTGCCAGAGGAGGGAAGTTGGGGGCGACTGGGCCTACAGGAAAGGGCAGTTGGGGAGGACCCAACTTTGTATAGAAGAGCAGTTGGGGGTACCAGGCATGCAGGGGAAGATAGTTGGGGGGGACCAGACATACAGGAGAGCGCAGTTAGGGGCAATCAAACTGGCAGGGGAGCAGTTAGGCATCAATCAAGCTGGCAGGGGAGTGGGTAGGGAGTGATCAGGTTGGCTGGCAGAAGTGGTTAGGGGCAATCAAGAAGGCAGGCAGGCTAGCAGTTAGGAGCCAGTAGTCTTGGATTGTGAGAGAGATCAGGCCTAAACAGGCAGTCAGACATTCCTTGAGGGGGTCTCAGATTTGAGAAGGTGCAGGCGGCGCTGAGGGACACACACCACTGTACATGAATTTTGTGCACCGACCTCTAGTAATGAATGAAATACATTAGCTGATTATCTCTAAGCACTCTGCACTGATAGGCTTCAAACCTTCCTAACTATAAACTTGGTTACCTGAAGCAAGGCTTGATTTCTGAGCCATCCTGATAATGCTTGATGATTCTGCAACTGACATGTCAGCTGAGAGGCAGGCCTTCTGCTCCTTGGAGTTCTATGTAGAATCCAAAAGACCTCAAAGGGCCCAAGCTTGTTTTGCTCAGTGGATAGAGCATTGGGCTGTGGACTAAAGGGTCCTAGGTTCAATTCCAGTCAAGGGCACATGCCTGGGTTGTGGGCTCTATCCTCAGTAGGGGGTGTTCAGGAGGTAGCCCATCAATGATTCTCTTCATTGATGTTTCTCTCTCTCTCTTCCCCTCCCTTCTTCTCTGAAATCAATAAAAATATATTTTTAAAAATAAGAAATATATTAAAAATAAAGAGGACCTCAAAGGTTGACATCCTCATGACCTCCTCTATCCGTCAATCTCCCTCTTCCACCTGGTACTGTCTTACAAAATACAACACACGGATGTGAGGGCAATCTGGCAGTGACATCTGTCCCCCATGCTCACACATCTGTCACCCCATTGATCACCAGGGTTGATCTGATTGATCTGGCTGGCTAGGTGAGTGTCTCCCTCCTCCTTCACCAATCCAGGTATGAGAGGGATCTGAAACTGTGGCTAAATCAAAGAGGAGTACCTTCCCCCAGAGAAGAAGACCAGTCTTCGATCAAGGATATATGAGTAGATGCGTTCCCCTGCTAGAATCTTCAAACAAGCACTCTCAAAATGCAACTCACTTGCCAATTTTCACTCACAACCATTACAATTGCCTGAAATACCTAGTCCTCACAAAATATCTATGACTATGGTATGACTAAGTTAGTAATTTTCTGAAGTGCTGAAGAAATCTCCAAGGAATGGAAAGTGAGAAGTGGTCTCTAGCTATCATATGGCGACACTTTTAAACTAGATGTTTCCTTTCTGTACTCCTGTGGGTTTTTCCGCTGGTTCCCTCCCCATTATTATTTCCTTCTAAGGTTCCTCTCTTCACTGCCTCCCATTTCTTCCTTGCCTTCTTTTTCCCTTATCTCCTTGAAGGGAAATAATACAATATTTCCTGTTCCCAAACAAAGAAGTTCCATCATTTTCTTTGAAGTGTTTGAAATACCTTTGATATCATGTAGATCAAACATTTATGGTAATTTTTTGTAACCTAAACAAGGGCAAACATTACCTAAACAAAGGTAATTTTTTATGTGACCTAAATTCCTAAAAATTCTGGGATAAATTTTAAGATGATCATTTATTTGCCACTTCTCCAGTTCTAAAGTAAATATATAGAGAGACAACAAGATGCTAGATATATAGAAATAGTTTATAAAAAACAAAAACACGACAAATTACTGGGAGGCTATATTGGAGCAAATTATGAGCCTCTTGATCTAGATAGAAAAGATAATGTAAGGTGAGCAAATGTCTAGTTCTCTCCTTGAATGGTATTCTAAGTACAATTTTATTGAGGCTATTGTGTTTAATAATTTTAACTTAAATGATTATAATAATGAACACTGATATTCTCATAAGTGTGTAGTATTTAATAGTTGCTAAATTATTTTATGTACATTATTCCACTTGAGCTTCATAGACAAGTCAGAGAGGAAATATCATTTGTTCAGTTTTGTAGATGCCAAGAGAGTAAGTGATTTTTAGAAATGGGATTCCAACTTAAATCCTTCCATATTTAGCTACTCAAACTGAGCTGATTTCTGTATATTAACTGCCACTACTTCCTAAATGGTGACCTCCCTCCTACCTTGAATTTCTCCAATTCAATCTCCCTTTGCAACCAAAGGGATATTTTGAGAATATAAATTTGCTCACTTTGTATCCTTTATTAAATTGCTTTAGTGCCTCCTCATTGCTTGTAAGATTAAACATTTTAACATGGCATATAAGGTCTTGCATGTTCTGTTTGAGTCTTTCTTCTCAGTATTATAAACCATGTAAAATTTTTCTGATTCCTCAATTATACCAAACTCTTACTCTAGGGCCTTTATACAGTTTGTTCTCTCTCCCTAGAAAGTCTTCACCTCTAACCCCTTCCTCCTTCTATTAATAATTTTGTCACAAATTGGCTCACTTTTGAAGTTTAATTATAGCAAACTGAACTACATCATAGCACTAGACACACTAACTGCTTTTTTATTCATCTGTTTCTGGTAGTAGATTGTAAGGTGTACGAAGGTAGTGGCCATATTGCCTAAAATTACTTGTTGAACTAATTAATTCAGGTGTCAGCAAGTGATACCTGTGGGCCAGATCCAGTCCACTAGCTAAGAGGTTTTTAAATTTTAAAAGATGAAAAAGAGAAGGAAAAACAAGGAGGAGGGGAAAGAAGAAGAGGAGGAGGAGAAAGAGTAAGAAGGGGAGGGCATTCATGGACCTCAATGGTTAAAAAAAACCCACACACAACACAATTGTTATGTCTCTTTACAGGAAAAGTTTTTTGGCCTCTGGATTAAAAAATGAAACAAAAAGAGATTTTTATTCCAAATACCTTTAGAATACTTTGAATATAAGAAGAAAGTCACCAGGCCTGTTATATGCACATTCTAAATGTCAATTCACCTCATTGATTAATCCTATATAATAAAAGGCTAATATGCAAATTGTACCCTCAATGAGGAGTTCAACCAGGGAGCTGGGCCAGCCCACCAACTGCCCTCAGCCACTCTCTTTGCCCAGCCCTGCTCAATCGGCCCTGATTGTTCTGAATAGGGTGGGCCAGCTGGATGCCACCCATGATGAATTCATGCACTAGGCCTCCAGTACAATAATAAAAGCCTCTGATGTGTATTGCCAGGTAACAGTAGCTGCTAGTGGCATGGACCAACTTTAAATGAGGTGCCTTATAACTACTAAAGTATGATCAGCTTTCTCTCTCTCTCTCTCTCTCTCTCTCTCTCTCTCTCACACACACACACACACACACACACACACACCAAAAAACAAAAACAGGAAAAAATGGTTTTTAAGAACAAAATCAACCTGGTAATTTTCTTATGCTTTTCTTCCCAAAATATTTTATCCATCAATTGAGAACCCTATGTGAAAGAGAAGAAACAAAGCTTTCATTTTAGTTGGTGGCACATCCTCTACTGTTTTTACAAGAAAAGTATGATCTAGGTAGTTTTCAAAGGAGGAAAGCAGGTTTTTTTATTTTTTTTATTTCTGCTGCTTTTTAATATGTTTTCAAAGTTGTTACTTAAATAGCTCACATTGTTAAGGTCCATTATGCATTCAACCACATGCAATTTTATGCATTTTTCCCTTGGCAACCATAGTTTCATTCTTGTCTGCATCAAAATAAAGATATTAAGTAAAGATTTTCACTTTTCCATTTTTCTCTCTACTTAACTAGTTTGCTGCATGCTTGCTAATGCTCAAAATATCAATTGACAGGTATGATGATTACATAAAATAGACTTTTACTGGTAATTAATGACTCATTTTTAAATTGAATTTATTGGGGTGACATTGGTTAATAAAGTTATACAGGCTATAGGTTTACAATTTTATAATATATCATTTATATGTTGTATTATGTGTTTACTACCAAAGTCAAATCTTCCCTGATTGTTAATCCCCTCTTTCCCTTCTGCCTTCCTTACCTCCCTTCCTTCTGGCAATTATCATGCTACTGTGTCCATGAGTCTTTTTTTTTTCTTTCTTTGCATAATCCCTTCACTGTTCTCGCCCAGCCCCTAGTTCCCTTTCCTCTGACAGCTGTTGATCTATTTTGAAAAATATGGGCCCCGGTGCTTTTTATAAAACCCCATAGAGATAAATTAATGTACACAGCCTTTTCACGACAAAGTTTTTTTTTTTAAATAGGATTGGTCAATAAACTATGTAAGTTTTCTTGTTTACTTTTTATGATATTCATAAGTTTACTTACATAATTAATGGCATTGGAAAACTATGGCTTGACAATTTTAGAGTGCAGTTATTGTATATATATATCCTTTTGATCCCTGGGTTGCTTACTGAAAATCTGTTAGTTTTCAGGTAGAATTTATTCTCTGTCAAGCAAGCATATGACTGTTTAAACTGATGGACAGCAACCCAGTCAAATCTGTGCTGTCAAGATTAGTAGGGGCAGAGGCGGGTAAGGTCTTTGAAAACAAGGATGAAGCAGACTATGTTGAAAACCAACAGTGGGGATAATTAAAATATTGGCTGCCCATAATCTTAACATATAGAGTCAGCTCATAAGAGAAATATTTATTTGTTTAAATTTTATTTATTTAAATTGCCATTTAATTTATAAATATTACTTGCAATAAGTGGTATGTTAGTCTATCCCCATGCCATGGTCAGTCCCTTGACAGGTCCTTTACTAGGAAAGTCACAGAATATGGTTTTGCTCTGAGAAAACAAATTGTAGATTCACCGTTCAGGTATTATGTACAGAGAGGGCTCAAACACAATTTTTGTTGTTGTTGTTGTTATTGTTTTTTAAATGATTCTCACTCCTTTACTTAAGCATATAGCATTTTGGAACACTTAATACATAGAGGATATTTTGATATAAGTAAGACTAATGTCTTCTCAAAAGGAGAAGTTTAATTGGAGGTGGCAACCTACAAATATTATCATTATAAAGTGTTAAAATAAAAATATAAAAATGAAGATCAGGCACGAAATAGGTATATCTAGTGTGTGTGTGTGTTTTTTTTTAAATAAAGTTCATATTGGTAAATCACCAAATAACTGTGATAAAAGGATAGAAAGAAAACGTGTTTAAACTTGTACAAAAACCCCCTCTCCTCCAATTTTCCAAAGATAAGAACATTGACATTCTCCATTCTTCTTTTTTTGTTTTGATTTGCACCTGGCCAGGTAATAAGATTAATGGCAAAAATGAATTAGCAGACATTGGCATCATAAAATTCAATTTATAACTTAAGTTCCTTTGACAAAATGTATTAAAGACATGTTTTTTTTAGTAATTTATTACTAGAATACAGTGAATAATCATTAATGATTTAGTTGTCTTGATGTGAATAAATTAACTAATAATAATAATGTTATATTATCTACTTTTAACTGAGCTTTATGTTAAACTCTGCTGTTTTATATACTTTTTCATTAAATCCTTGAACAATATGATGAGCAAGACATTGTTATCACTACTTTATTGATGATGACACCAAAGCATACAGGTGTAAAGTAACTTCAGGGGGCAGATAAACAAGGTTTTGGTAGATGGGAGAGCTGGAATGTAAACCCAAGTTCAGCTGACGCAACGGTGTATTTTAACCACTGAATTTCACATAGGGAAAGGCAAAATAAAGCTCAGCATGCTTATATCAGAAAAGTTAGTAACAAAGGGCATAGGCCCAGGTTAATCTATATATCTAAAAGCCTCAGAGACCGAATGACCAAACGACCAAACGACCAGTTGACTGCTTGCTATGATGTGCAATGACCACCAGGGGACAGACACTCGATGCAGGAGCTGCCCCCCTGGTGGTCAGTGCACTCCCACAGCCAACCTCCTGCAGTTGGCCAACCTCCCTCGGCCCCTTTCCACAGCCAGAATCTCTTTGGCTCATGGTGACATTATTCAGACCCCGAGTTTTGTTGTCACACCTGCTTCCTGACTCTGCCTCTCCTGCCTCTCTTTGTCCTATATAAGGACCATTGTAATTACACTGGACCCACTTGGCTATTACACGAGAAACTATCTCAAGATCTTTAACTTAATCACAAATGCAGTCTCTTTTCCATGTAAGATATCAGGTTTCAGGGGTGAAGATGTGGACATTCCTTGGGGGACCATTACTCGATCATGGTGTCTTTTATTTGGGATCACGTGTCCCTAAGAACCATGTGGTAAAACTTACAAGAAAAGTAATGTCTGCAATTTGCAAAATAAGAGCAACATTCTTTTTCAGTTATAATTGACTCAAAGCAATCATTCAACTCCTGTGATTCTTTCTATTCTCTTCTTTCCTTATTTCAAATGTTTGGAATAAAATAACTGAACATGAGAATACAAGCCAAGTAACTTTACATAGTAAAATTTTGTGTATTTCTTTTCTTCCTTCTGTTTAAGTGCATTTTTCATTCACCAATGAAAACTGCTTCAGAGCCATCATGACTAAAAGAGGATGTACTGTGGCATGGATACTAATTATATGTCTATATTACAGATGTCTCAGGAATTACTCAGAAATCGCTATCCAGAGAATGGCACCCAGCACGGTAGGTCTTGCTTTCTATCTATCTTTCAAAACTAATCAATTCTGAAGAAGGAAATCCTTCCGTTCTTGAGTGTGTAGCCCTTGAATGGTTATTTTGGTCTTCCCAAGCATCCCTCCCAGTTGTTTGTATTAAAGCTGGTGTTCGCTGAGATTTTAAGATCTGTTCAGAGCTTGACCAGAGATATCTTTGGTCCTTTAACAGACAGTGCATAAAAGCAGAAGAATGGATTTATACTCTCGGTGACATTCCTAAATTCTGATTATGACACAGAACTTGAGCTGGGAGATTTTGAGGTGGGAGCTATCAGCGTGATGAAATCTGTGGCGTGGAACAGTGTGCAACCCAAGAAATGACCTGTCCCCTCTGTAAACACCTATTTCTGCACAGAAAACACGAAACAAGGAAAGCTTGTTTCAGGTTGCTTGGTGGTTTAATATTTGCTTCACTGAAAGTTTGTGAAATGTCACTTCATAAAACCCTATTTTTATTTTCACAAGGAATCGTTGACATGTAAACATGGGAAATAGTGAGGAACTTTTTATTCTAAAAATATCACAAAAACAAAAAATCACAAACAGGTATTTTACTTTCATATTTTTATTTTTTAATGAAATAATTGACATCTGTGAATAATGGTATTCATTTCATTTAAAAAGGAAAAAAAGTTAATCTAGTTTCTTTCTGTGAGCTGTTTGTGCTAATGAGTCCTTATCAACTGAACCCTATGAAACCTGATACTTATGTTGTCTAGATTTATCATTAAAAAAACCCTCAACATGTATTTAGTCAGGTTTGACCAACAGACACTCAGTGCCTACTGTGCATTAGGCATTGCATTATAATCTAGCATTTCAAATATAAATAAGTCATAGGCACTGCCTGTAAGATTTTTATTCTAGTGCAGCATTCAAATTCTATCCAAATATAAGAGTAGCACTCTTGCCCAATGGTGGCACCAATATAAATCAGTTTGGTCCCTGTCCTGGGGAGCCCAGAATCTGATGTGGAAGGCAGACAGGTGAATAAGGAATTCAGCATAGTGTGGAAGAGTGTGTGTTAAATGGAAGAACTTCTGCATGCACGGGGTCATCAGGCGAGGGGTCTACAGGGTTGATGGTATGAGCCCACTTACTCTAGTCCAGAGTGTATTGGTCACCCTTATAGGTCTAGAAACTGGATACTATCAGAGCAGCCAAGGGAGATGATCAACCTCTCAATCAAGGAAATAATGACCAAGTCCTGGATACTGATAAACAAATAACTGAAGATGTTCTTTTGCTATGATCAGAATATTCACATAACTTTCCAAGTCACCCCCCTTTTGAATTATCTATAGTAATAATAGAGTGATATACTAATTAGACCAGACATCCTTCCGGATGACCTTCCAGACGAAGCCAGGGCTGTGAGCGAAGCCCAGGTCCTGGGTGCCAGAGAGAAGCTGGTGCTGGCAGCCTGGGGAAGGAAGGCCTACTCTTGCATGAGTTTCACACATCAGGCATAATAATAATGAAAAATAAAATAATAATAATAATAATAAAATAATAAATAATAATGAAAAATAAAAATAAAAAAAATAATGAAAATAAATGAAAAATAAAAAACATAAATGAAATAAATGAAAAATAAAAAACATAATAATATTGAAGACTTACATTGAGCTGAGTGTGGGTTATATATTTAATACTTAACACAAGTTTGTGAGGCAGGCAATATTCTCAGTTTATAGTTAGGGAAAATGAAACACAGAAAGGTTAAGTAGCCGGAATTTGAACCCAATTTGATTCTAAAGTTGACACGTTTGTAATTTCTATGCTACACTGCTTAAAGAGTCTTCAGGAAAAATAAAAACAGATTTTAAAAAGTCTCTTTTTGTACAGGTTATTTTTACTGATTAAACTGCAACTAACTATTTCAGGGAGACATAACTTCTCCAAGTATATGTTTTTTTTAAATAGCCTAAATGTTCAGAGGGAAACATTATTTATCTGGGTCTTATTTCTTATACCTCCAGATATGCCTTGAGTAAAAAGCAGAATAACAGAGCTGTAAACCAAGTGCTGTAGAGACAGAAGAATGTAAACATTGTTTTAAAGTCATATCAATAGATACGTGAGTTAATGATTATCTTATCTTTATTGTTTCAGTATAGCTTGTAGTAAATGCCTCCAAGGGATGGAGGTGATAACATATATTGACAAGAACATATTTAATTTTTCTCATCTCAGGATTTATCTGAAAGCTCTCTCAGTGTCATCCAGCTTTAAAAAAAAAGATTATGATTTTATAAAGAACTTTCCCATTTCCTTATGTATATAAAGTTTTTGTCTTAATTGCAGAGTTAATGTTATTTCCCATTGTAGCTATTAGTGTTAATCTCTATGTACAATTTGCTTATTGCAGTAAAGCTGGCTATCTGGAGACCAGGCATCCTTAAACCTCAGGCTTTGGTCCAAATCTGAAGACAACTGAAGAAAACATGCACACACAGTATCAGCTCTGTCCATTTCCTTCCATTTATCACGGGGGGAATTGTTCCCTGCAAACACTTGAAATAAACAAATGAACAAGCCTGAATAAAAATGAAGATCCCCAAAGTCACATCCCCATAATATAACTGATTACTTCTTCAAGAGGAAAAAAAGAAGAAAATATAGAGAAATGGAATTATTTTGTGTGAGAAAGAGTGACATATGTTATATTAAGGGAAACAAATGGACAAGAAGGGAGGAAAGAGCAACAGAAACTGAGAGCATCTTTTCTCTCTGTGATTTTGGGGAAAATGAGGTTGAAGAGAGGAATGGTCAGTAATTGATTCCTGAAATTCTAATTAAAACTGTAATAAGGCCAGAGGCACAAGCTAACCCAGAAAATCTTCAGTACAAAAGACCTAGATGCTGGAGATGAGTGGTGAAGTAGGAAAAATGCTCAGTTTCCAAGAATCGGAGGCCAAGATCAAAATCTGTATGAATACCAGTAATGGGACCAGAGAGCAAGGTGGAGTACAAACTGAGACCTAAGGAAAAGGAGGAGAGAGTTCCGGGTGATAGTCTGTAACTTGGGCTTTTAGAGATTTCTCTTGAGTCTTCAGGAAGTTTTTATAGTGGTGGGTAAGTTTTAAGGAGTCAGTGATGGGTTTGCTTGTAGCCACATTAGTGATTACACATTAATGAAGTAATTAAAGGCTGTGAATAGCAGATACTCAAAATAGTGGTGAGGAGAACTATAATAAAAAGACAATGCGATGGGATACTTCCTAAATATCAAATTTCCACCTCCTAACAATATAGCATATTACTGTGTGTGTGTGTGTGTGTGTGTGTGTGTGTGTGTGTGTGTGTGTGTTAACAGCATCCATACATCAATAACACAAACTTCCTGACATCATTGACACATCAATGCAAGTTGACTTGAAATTACTCTCTCTCCATTATACTATTGAAGCTACCACTGGCCCAAAGAGGGGTGAGATCACATGTTTAATAACCATGGCTTAAGTCCACTGCTTTGTTAGCTGTGAAGACACACAAGTCCTCTTTGATTTGTCAACCACATCATTACCCATATTCATCCCATGGTCAATCATTATACTACTCCTGTGTACATATTTGATTCCATTAGATTCCCTCTCTTCATCATGGCAAAACTACCTCTCTGATTAAATCCAACTCAACCAATTCCGTGCCTATGTCTACACAGCTGAATGTGGTTAAAGAAAACACATACCCATGCTGTGTTAAGCTCATGACCGGAAACCTCAGGTGAGTCCTTAATACCATGCCACAACAATATTATACTTCCATAATTTAATTACTTTCCCACGCTTCCAAAGCGAGGGTCATTTAAATTCTTGCTGTTCAAAGCATGGCCACGGGCCTGCAGCATCTTTGTTACCTGGCTAGAAAAACAGAATTTCAGCTGTCATGACACATTTACTAAAGCTGACACTGCATGTTTTCATTTTTCTTTTTTAGAGAGAGTGGAAGGGAGGGGGAGAGACAGAGAAAGAGAAAGATCAATGTGAGAGAGGCACAGCGATTGGTTACCTTCCACATGTGCCCTCACCAGGACCAGGGATTAAGCCTGCAACCTTGGTATATACCCTTGATTGGAATCAAACCCAGAACCCTTCAGTCTACAGTCTGACACTCTGTCCACTGAGCCAACCTGCCTAGGACTGATACCTGCATTTTTAAAAAAATATATATTTTATTGATTTTTCACAGAGAGGAAGGGAGAGAGATAGAGAGCTAGAAACGTTGATGAGAGAGAAACATCGACCAGCTGCCTCTTGCACACCCCCTACTGGGGATGTGCCCGCAACCAATGTACATGCCCTTGACCGGAATCGAACTTGAGACCTTTCAGTCCACAGACCGACGCTCTATCGCTGAGCCAAGCCGGTTTTGGCTGATAACTGCATTTTAATAAGATCTCCAGGTAATCTGTATGGACATTAAAGTTAGAGAAGTTCTGATTTTCCAATGTCTCATTTCCTCATTCTGCTTAACCACATGGCTTCTGGCTGTTCCTAAAATAGAACCAGGCACATGCTTGTTTAGTGGCTGCAATGGCTGTTCCCTCTGCCTGGAATGATCCTCTCTCAAGTATCCACATGGCTAATCCTATCATTTCCTTTCAACTTTGCTCAAATATCACTCTCATTGAGTCCTAACTTGACCCTGTGCCATTCTAACCCATTCTTCTTGTTACAAGGGACCACTGCTTTTATGCTCTGTGTTTTTCATTTCCGTTGCACCCGTCACTTTGTAACATACTATGCGATGCTCTTATTTATGTATAGCTGCTTGTTTATTTTCTGCCTTGCCTCTTTTAAACATAAATGGCCCAAGAGCAGGGCTCTTTGTTGATTTAGTTCAGTGATGTACCTCAATCCCTTATAACAAGTCCAGGATTATAGCAGGCACTTGATAAATATTTGTCAAATACGTAAGGGATGAAATGAACAGGAAATGTCTGGACCTAAGCCCCGAACTTAAGGCTTTCTATTGGGCTGCAGGTGAACTTGCTTACTTGGAGGTTAAAGTATCCTCCATTGTCCAACGCATGAATAGGGGGAAATCTCCATTCCCAACTTTTCTGTCTTTGTCTAGTACAAGTGTCTTTCACCTACTTTTTTTTCACACATAAACTATATAAAAGTATGTAATTCTTCCCTGACCTAATTTTTCTTTAATTCTCTCTCTTTCCTGAGCCCCTAGGACTCCATGATTAAAATATTCCTTTATGTTCTGCACCTTTTTAGAATATTATCTCAACTTTCTTTTCCTAACTTAAAATTGGCTCCTCCCCCCCCCTCCCCATGACAACACATGCTCCACAGGACCCTACTTGAGAGAAGTTTATTCTTTCATAACCTACTAAACTCAGGTGGTGCTGATGTCTCCTTTGCTCCTATTAGCTGCCTCCTGGCCATTCTGCCGACCTCCTCATTCCCATGCGATCTCATTTTCTCCCTGCTGCGTAGTTGTTATTAACCTCCTGATTATTCCTTCTCACCATGTAATGGTAATGGCCAGGATCACTGAGCAAGTCCAGGCAGACTTCAGCACTCCACTCTCCAAGCCTCCAGGAGCTCAGTGATGTTCTCCATCTCTCCACCTCAGGCACCCAATTTCCATGGTCACAGTCTTGATTGGTATTCCCCCAGACTGGTCCATCTGTGAATTACCTAATTCAAGCATTACACTTTCGAATGACAACTTCCTAAATTCAAATTATCTGCTCATCTGCTTCCATTATAAGCTTGCTGGTCTCATCAGGACTTCCAGACAATGCCTCTCTCAGCATTTCTGTCAGTCATCTATTGTTGTTAATTTCATCAGTATCTAACCAGGAGTACATGGTCCATAATTTTAATCACCCTTTTCTCAATATTCTGAACCCCTTTGCCATTTTCTTGGTCAATCTGCAAACCTGAATGAACACAACTAAACAAATTCGCATTTTCTGGTTTCTTGAATCCTTGAGAATTAAGATTTTTTCTTTCTCACTGTGAATTCAAGTTCATCAGTACTGTCTGGGAGTTCTATTATCATTTACAGTCAGATCTTTTTCCATTACCTGCCATAATTATTTCAATTCTCTGACTCTTCCCTCCTCTCGACCTGGGGCTTAATGCTGCCTCCTAATTTGCCAAGAAAAAGAGAAGATCAAGTTTGGCTCTCTCAAGAGAGCTTCTGTGACTCTCTGCTCTGCCTCAGAAGAAGTTATCTACTGTTATTATATGTTTTCAAATCACCCTCTCTTCTGTTCCTATTTTTTATTTATATAATTTATTAAAAATTGGGTCATTTTTCTTATCTCAGTGTCCCATACTGTCTTATGAGCTTTATATTGCCCATTGTTGCTGTATCAATATAATCTATTACAGTATTTGGCATAACCATTAGGCACTCAGTGAAGAATGGATGAATGACCATTTTATTGTATACTATATTGCAATAATAGCCACTCTATGTGTTTGTAACAGCATCACATGATTTGTGCCCATTACTTCCCTGCAAGCCTAACAGATGCATATCATTGTTCCTGTGTTATAGACAGAGGAGTAAAGACTGAGAAGTTTAGTGTCGGGTGTGTACATAAATATGGTGGACGTGTGGTGGAGGTGGTGCACCGAGCCATCTTCTTCTCAACACACTGTCCTGAAAGCCTTCAGTCTGTTAACCTTGGGCCCGAGAAACTAAGCAACACCACCCCCTGTCTTCAGAAGCTCATAATCTGATAGAACATTCCAACTGTATCATTCCAATAACACGGGATTACGGGGAAGACACAGTTAGAAAAAGCCTGCTGAAGGACATACATTCGGAGCACCCTGCCTGATTCAGTGGACAAGGAGTAATTAACAATCAAGGAAGGAATCCCCTTGTGGGTGAAGACTCTCTCTGGTGACAAGCTAAGCCATCATCTATCATAGCAAGCCTCTTCCTCTCATGAAATGCTCTGTGCACAAGTGGCACATCAGTTAGGTGTCTCAGAGAATTAATTCTACCCCAACAATCACAAAGAAAAAAAACAAAGAACTGAAACGTAAGAAGACTGTGCTGATTTTGAAACCAAACAGGAGAAAAGCAAAATAAGGGAAGAAAATCTGTGCACATATTTAAAATGGTGGCTGTAAACACCCGATTGGCAGGGAGGCAATGGCCAGGTGTGACAGTGAGGAAGAGCAGGTCAGCTCAGAGAGTCAGATGGGATCGGTTCTAATCCCAGCCCTACAACTTCTTCAGTGCGTGACTTCTTTTGTATCTCTCAGTTACTCATTGAAAAATGGCAACAATAGTAAATGATTAATAATATTTCCAATTTCATATGATCACTGTGAGAATTGTATGATATGCTAACATGTACTTTGCTTGTCAAATGTTTAACAAGTGATGCCTATTATTTTTAATCTCTTGTACATGAGGACTGTAGTTCTCAATCAGGAGCACTTGATTAGCATGAGCTCTAAGTCAATGTAGATCTGCGATGGAGAGCAGGCATTTGTATTTTTTAAAAAGCTTTGCAGAGGATGCTAATGCATAGCCACAGTTAGAGCTATTGATGGAGCCTTCATGTGCACGATGATTTTCAACTTTGTGCATAAGGACGACCTGGTTAGCGCAATGAAAATGCAGATCCTCAGGCCCCACTCCACAGAGCTTCTGATCAGTGGATCTGAAGCGGGATCTGGGCCATACTTTGAAATGCTCTGGCACCAGCCATACTGCATATTAATGGTTCTCTGTGAGCAATTTGAAGGTCTGGCCCAAACTCACTGGGAAGGTGAAATATTTTCATGGACACATGTTGAACCCTGTGATATTTACATTGATGCATAGTCTATTCCTGTTAACTATGTGAATGTCAAAATACTACTTGCATGATTCAGACCCATTGCTCAGAAGTCAGATTTTGTTCTTCCTAATCACCCAGGCAAGTATGACACTAGGACTGTGACATTCTCTTTCTCACAGGAATCTCTGCCTATTGTCTGCAGAGAGTGAGCACAGAAAGCTGAGCAGCACCACCCTGGTAACTGAGGCCGGAAGTAGTATCAGGTGTTGTGGGCAAGTAATTTGGATTCTGGTTTTCTGTTCAGACAGGGAGCTTTTGTTGAACAGAGACTGACCAAACTGCCATCTTCCTGCCAGAGAGCTAATAAGCTGGCCTCTTACAGCTGCGGCGCGGTACAGAAGGGGCCAGAAGGAGTCAGAAGGCACAGAACACAGTGAGCATGTCACGCAGAAAGACCGTTCCCAGGCACTAAGTGGCTGAGATGGGCATATTTCAGAGCTTTTGGAAGGAGAGTACATTTTAAATCCCAGAATTATGCAGACAATGGAACAGCTACAGGTTATAGAAAGACCACAGATAAAACCCCCAAAGTGTCCGAATGGAAGGCAGCTCCGATCCAGGGAGTTTTGAGAGCTTCTATTAAAATTAATAACCTTGGCTCTGGTTTAATACAGGACATAAAGAGTGTGGGATGCAGAAGAGGTCAGCAGATGGCAGCACCGGACGATGAGGAGGAGAATGCAAAAGACCTGAGACAGAACTCTTTCCTCTAACCGGCCTCCCCCTCCACTTAGCAAAGAGTTTCAAGAGGAGGGCACATGTACAATGCAACTATTTCTAGTTTTTATACACATTCTTACACCGATCGCTTTTTGAAAGGAAATGGACCCTGTTGGTATGTAATAATTGCTTTAAAATACCATAAGCCCCTGGATAATTGTTATAAGACAGTATTGCTCTAGAACTTTCAATCCTGGAAGCATTTTTGAGAATCTTGGTGGTTGTCCAAGCAAAAGGTCCCTATGATGAGGGCAGGGTTGTGATGAAAAGAAAAAATCATGAGTCATTTTATCAAATGTTCAACAGAGGGAAATGACCAGAGGTCCATGGGTGACAGCAGCAAAGAAGAGGGGTGCCAAATATTACCTACCCATCAAATCAGGAAAGAGTTTGCACTCAAGAGAAAAAGTAAAATACCTGGAGTTAGCAATGTTGAGCTAAGAGATTGCCAAAGTGCCCGTTGCTCTCTTTGGTCACAGAACCAGGGCAACTGAGTATAAACAGGCAGTACTTGGCAGGTCTTTAGGGAAAGTTATGCCCCTACTTGGTTTTGTTAGTGTAGGAAATTTAAGGAAGCATTCAGTGTAAAAGATAAATATATTTGCCACAGAATTGGGGTTCTTGAGAACATTGGGATAGACTGACAGGAAAATCAACTTAAGAAAAAAAGTCAAAAGGAAGGAATCACAAAGTTGTGTGTGGATTGACACAGTAGATCCCATCCGAGGCTTGCTTTTGCCCAGGACCAAGGATAAAGATGATAAGTGACATAGTTATAACAGTAGTGTTTGAGGCTGTCATCTCAGAAAGAGATAAGGCTGTTAGATTCAGCATACAGATAGTATGTTCCTCAACTTGTCTGCTGATTTTGTTTGGTATAGTTGGTTTAAGACTTTATTGGGGGGGGGTATGTTTTTTATGGTCAATTCTTTATAGGCGATAGGAAAATATTTGGCTCTTGAGATTTTAACCTCCAGGTGTAATTCTAGTTATTCAATACTCTGCACAAGCTATTGAGGGCATTGAACTTGGATAAAAATAGTCTTTAATTACAATTCATTAGAGGTCATTGTAGGCATTCGTTTGCTCCTGAATTCTTATCTCATTATTTAACTTAATTCCTAAACAATGCAGCAATTTAGAGATAATCACACATTTGAATGATGAGGCTACGGTAACCCTTTCTGCAGGAGAGAAGTGCAGTGTGCCTAACCTCTTGTTATCAGGAGGAGGGTCTGGGAGGAGTCACTGGGCCTGGAGTTCTGTTCAGGGTCAGGCTGAGGGGACAGTCTGGAGAAATGTGTGGCCCGCGGTCGGTCGTGTCAGCAGTAGCACAGCATCCTCTTCGGACAGTGAACAGGCTTCGATGACCCAAGAACACACTTTTTTCAAAATGCCCTAATACATTTTTGAAATGATGAGGGATATTTTATTGTCACATTCATCATAGAACACATACACTTGGATAAGTCCACACGCTGATAAGAAGGTAGATGATCATTGCGTCATTGATATTAAAATTATTATTATTTTTAAAAATATATTTTATTGATATTTTACAGAGAGGAAGGGAGAGAGATAAAGAGCTAGAAACGTCGATGAGATGTGCCCGCAACCAATGTACACGCCCTTGACCGGAATCGAACCTGGGACCTTTCAGTCCGCAGACCAACGCTCTACCACTGAGCCAAACCTGTTTCGGCTGATATTAAAATTATTGATCATTTAAAAAAAAATAATGACAGTAAAAGCCTAAAGGGTTATTCTACATCAACTGTGAAGAAGGTGATTGCCTGGAGAGTGAGAACAACATTATTCGGCAAAACGTGCATGGCTTTTGATTTGATAGATAAATTTAAGCTATTCTGCCCAGGGAGTCATCCAGCTTTATGTATTATTATATCTTTATTTAAAGCCAAAACAAACAAACAAACAAACAGAGCCCAGCTAGCATGGCTCAGTGGTTGCACATCGACCTGTGAACCAGGAGGTTGGTTTAATTCCTGGTCAGGGCGCATGCCCAGGTTGCAGGCTGGACGGCCAGTAAGAGGAGTGTAGGAGGCAGCTGATCAATGATTCTGTGTTACCATTGATGTTTCTCTCTTTTTCTCTCCCTCTCCTTTCCCTTCTGAAATCAATAAAAATATATTTTTTTAAAAAACACAAAACAGAGCAAAAGATATAAACCATGTTGTTACAGGGGGAATTGCCAGTAAGCTGGGGCACGTATCTCTGGCAGCATCTGTAGTGTGAAGTAGAGGCCTAAGTTTTTCTATCCATCTCCCAGCTGCAATGGGTCTTCAGCTGTGCTCCGGGGGGTGACAGTTTGCTGCCCTTCCTCCAGTGATGGGGGCTTCCTGCTTTCCCCGCAGAAAGGACATTTTCCTCCTCCAGGCCGGCACCACGGAGAGAAGCTTCCTCTAGCCATCAGCCCTGCCAACAATCTTTCTCATTAGCATCCTCAGGAAGCCTGCAGAGAGGGCCTGTAAGTGGGTGAGGATTCCCGGTGTGTCTGTGGCTCTCAGGGAGTCTTTTCTCTCACAATTTGCCTGAGCATTTTAGCTGAATTCCTTCTGCCCGTGTGCATCTGGCATCCATCGCTCCCTCTCCTCACACCATCAAACACGGGTGGGGTGTGTCCGTGCCCTGTCTCTGCTTGGAGGGACCCTTTCCCATGGGATTCATCCCACTAATTACCCTGTGAACTTAGCTCTCTGGTGGATTAAAGAGAGGTTCTAATTTTGCAGTTTCTCAGGCTTTTTTTGTTGTTGTTCTCAGGGTAGGCGCAACGCTCCATATGTTGAAGCACAGGCAGAAGCACCTGGTGCTGTAACTTTTAAAAATATTTATTATCTTGCTCTTTTCCTGCTATGTTTGGGGTGAGATCCTCAATATGATCTCTGAATTTACAGTCTGGAGGTGTTTTTTTTAAAAAAAATGGTTAATTTTTAGTATTTATAATTGTTTGCAAGACTACTTGTTTTCACATTTTTCTATTCTTGATTTGTAGCTGGTGATTTTTGATTCCTATTTTTTTATTTTTTAATGGTATCATTTCTTTTTTATTTATTTATTTTATTTTAATATATATATATATATTTTATTGATATTTTACAGAGAGAAAGGGAGAGAGATAAAGAGCTAGAAACGTCGATGAGAGAGAAACATCGACCAGCTGCCTCTTGCACACTCCCTACCAGGGATGTGCCTGCAACCAATGTACATGCCCTTGACCGGAATCGAACCCGGGACCTTTAAGTCTGCAGACTCTACCACTGAGCCAAACTGGTTTCAGCAATGGTATCATTTCTTACTCTATCTCTTTGATGATGTTAAGTAGCTTATGGTAAGGTGATTTTTAGATTGCTCTGTTATTTTTAATGCATTGGGAGTGAACTAGTCTTTGGATTGTAATTTTTGTCAATTGATTTTCTCAACAATTCAACAATATTTATTGATTATACTTGAGGATGCTAACTTGCAGCCTTTTTTTTTTTGTTGTTAGAAGTTGATTTCTGAGTGGGTGTGCCCATCACCTTTCTCTAGTAATTTTATTGGTCCCTCTACCCTGGCTCCCAAGTTCAGAACAAGATCTTATTTCTGTAACTTGGAGCTCTTCATACACATATAACAATATTGCACAAACCATCTCCAACCCAGTGATGGCTTTGCCCATGTCCAGGTTGCACAGCTGCCACTTTCCCTGCTCACAGGAGGAGACCTAGGTACGTAGGGGCTACTGTTTTTATTAGTTCTAATCCCCGATGGTACAAAAGAACCAGCCTCTTGTCCTTGGCTGTATAGTAATGTTTTAGTCCCTTTTATTTGCAGGAGCTGACTTCCTGATGGCTGCTTAAGTTCTTCCAGATCTAGAAGCCAACAGGCATGTGACCTTAACTCTCCTTACCACTGTATTTTTATTTTCTATTTGGGGCCAGTGGAGATGTGTTATCAGTCATTGTTTGGGGATTCTCCAGAGAAACATAGCCAATCGAATGTGTGTGTATGTGTTTGTGTGTGTGTATTTTATATGCATATGTATTCTGTTGGCTGTTTCTGTATATATACTTACAGTATGTATGTATATAGAGTTATTATAAGAAATTGACTCATGATTACGAAAACCGACAAGCCCTAAAATCTGTAGTTTGTAAACGGGAGACTGAGGGGGTTTGGTGGAAGAGTTTCAATCTGAGCTTGAAGGCCTGCAAAGCAGAAAAGCTGATGGTATAAGGTCTAGTCCAAGTCAGAGTCTGGAAAAAGGAGAAGACTAATGTTTCAGCTCAAAGAGTGTCAGGCAAAGAGAGATAATTCTCTCTTACTCTTCCTTTTTGTTCTATCCAGGCCTTCAGTAGATGGAAACCTATCTACATTTGGGAGGGTTATCTGCTTTTCTCAGTCTACTGATACAAATGTTTATTGTATATGGAAACATCTACACAGACATATCCAGAATTATGTTTAAACAAATATTTTAGCATCCCATGGCTCAGGCAAGTTGACACAAAATTAATTGCTCTGCTTCATTTTATTTAAATTATGTATTTTGCTGCTGATCTAAGTTTGGTGTGGAAACAGCACTTAAACATAAACCTATGTTTCTTAACCAGAAATCTAGATGATATAAATGTTACACTTCCACTTAGTAACAAAACTTGGACAAATGTACATAGTATGCTTAACAACACAAATAAATACTTTAGCCAGTACTACAACTTGGATAATTATACATAGTAAATAATGCATGAAATTGTACCACAGAGGTAATAAGAATAGATAGATTATGATGATAGATAGATAGATAGACAGGTAGATAGATAATAGCTACATAAGGATGTAGATATAGATTCCAGTTCCAACAATTCTCCCTCTGTGGGAATTTGTGATTCCTCAAATTCTTTCAAGTTCTTTTATATAGTGGAGATAGTAAATAGCACTTATTTCATAGGATTATAAAGATCATATAAAGAGAATTGTGTCTGACTCATAGAAAGTTCTTAATAGATGTTGTCTATTGTTGTTACTATTATTTTTATTTATATGTATATGCAAGATTAAATGGCATGTGTGTCTTTGCTTGCATTCAGTTATTTATTCTTGGGGCAAAGTAGTCATTGGCTTGTATTTTTTTGTCCGTACCTTTACTTCTTTATACATTGTACATTAGGCTCTACCCACTAGCCTTACCATCCTAAATCCATAAAATGGTCAAGTCTGTTCTCACACACACAAAGGGAACTTTAAATGTGGCTGTTGATGACATTATATTTAGTTTTAGTTTTATTGACTATTAAACATACGTATCTATGCTGTTTAAAATAGTGTTTTGGCACTTCTAATTTTCAACATCCCTCTATATTGAATCTTATGCCACTAAACAAATAGAAGCCATCAGGCAGAAGCTCCTGTAACTTCCCATCAAATTTACAAGTTTACCTGGATCTGTACTTGTCTCCCCTCTCTTAGCTTTAGTTTCATGGCCATACTACCTCCTCAAGAACCTCATCAACCTTCTCTCTGTTACCATTGACCTGACCTTCTCTACTTGTTGTTTTTCCCATCAGCATTTCAAGATCAATCTCTCCAATAATAAAAACAAAAAAGTACAACAAAAACACCTCCTTTGACCCAGTTTCACTCTTCAGCTATAAATCTATCTCTATCCTCCTCTTTACAATCAAATTTCTTGAATGAATTTCCCATGGTTGCTATTTTTATTTTCTCTCTTCTGACCATTAAGCCCACTTCAGTGTGGTGTTGCTTTGACTATGCCTTAGTGAATATTTTCACGGAGGGAGGTCACCAATGTCCTCCTTGAATACTGACCAGTTCTCATTCTGCTCCCTCTCACCAGTGTTTAATTTTTTTTCACCAGTCCTTCCCCCAGCCACCATCATTCTCTACAGATTCCTTTTTTTATCTAAACTCAAAAATGCTGCTGTTCTTCTGGTTCTAGGCCTGTTCTCTTCCCGGTTTACAAGCTGTCCCTAACGATCTCTCCCAGTCATTTGTACAACATCAGTTACCATGCATGTGCTGACAATTCCAAAATATATATCCACACTGCTTTCCTGGACTTCCGACCCATAATCACCCGCCTAGTTGGTTTTATCCACTTGAATTTCACAGGTACTTAAAATTCAACATATCCAAATAAAATGAATTATCGCCCCCCCCCCCCCCCCCCCCCCCCCGCCAAACTGCTCTATTTTTAGAATTCAATGATAGGTACAATCAGCTACTCATTTTCTCAAGCGAGAAATCTGGAGATGATCTTGAATGCTCCCTCTTCCTTACCTTTCTCACCATGCCTTATCAATTCCATTACCTGAATAGCTTTCACAATTTTCCACTTACATCCATTTCCACTGTCACAACCCTAGTCTGTGCTACCGTCATCCTGGCGTGAGAGTGTGAGCAGCACTGAATGACTGCAATAACCTCTTAACTACTCTTCTTTCTAATGTGCAGGCAGACCTTGTTTTATTGCACTTCATTGTGCTCCACAGGTGTTGCATTTGTTACAAATGGAAGTCAAGACCCCCATCAGCAAAAAGATTAACTCACTTTATTGCGACGGTCTGGAACCGAACCTGTAATATCTCTGAGGTGTGCCTGTCTTTATTTTTCATTTATTCATCTACTAAAAAAATATTTATGAAGAAATTTGCACGCGCAAGATAACCAAGGTGCTAGGGACTCTAACAAAAAATTTTTAAAAAAGAAAATAAAACTCCTGAGATAGTCACCATAAAACAAGCAGATTGTCAAATGACAGCGGGGAGGGGAAGGAGACCTGGGGGGAGATAAGAGATCAACTGAAGGACTGGTATGCATGCATATAAGTACAACCAACAAACACAGAACTCTGGGGAGAGAGGGCATGAATGGGAGGTGGTGGTGGGGGGGCGCAATGGTAAGCTATGTACACATATAATATCTTAATAAACAAAAAAACAAAACAAAAAAAACAAAAAAAGAAAAGAAAACTATATATCACTTTATAAATAGGTAGATGAGCAATGCATAAAATGATTATGAATCAAATAGTAATGTCTGCTACAAGGATGTTAGAGATGAAATGCCAGAGCAGTTCAGTAGAAAAAATATTACTTCCACCTTACGGGGGGGGGGGGGGGGGGGTGGAGGGAGGAAGTTTATGGAAGAGGCGATGTTTGAGCTGAATTCTCCAGGTGTTTTAGAATGCCCAGTTGGGAAAGAGAAAGGGGAGGAAGTGCATAGAAAGGGAGTTCTATGGGAAGAGAGAACATAATGCAGTAAGACCTGTGGGGTGCAGGTATGCAAATCATGGAACCTGCGCATCAGGCAGGGTGCTAGGAAGTGTTCAGGAGAAGGTAAGCTGAGAAATAAATGTTAGCAAAATTCATGGGAGTGCATAGTTTCCACATCCTCTTACCCACTGTACACTGCAGTTTTTTTAAGGACATTCAGAGATAGGGCCATACTTGAAATTCTTAGCAAATTGAAAAAAGAAAAAAAGAAGAAAAAAGAGATCTCTCTGGACTCTGCAAAAATTAGCTTTGACTCAGAATGATGAAATGGCCCTTCAGGGCGCATAACCCATCAAGTGTAACAACTTTAGAGTTACAGTCTACCTGGTTGCTCCCTCCCCGTGCAATGTTTACAAGAGAAAATTTCTCTTAGGGAAGCCTTCGAAGTTTCACATTACCTTCCTGTGCCTGTAGGAACAAATATTTAATACTTCCAGTGATCAAAATGCTATAGTTTGCTCTAAGTGGCTGTTACATAAATAGAGATCTCAGCATAGAAGAATACAGACTTAAGGTAAAAATCTAAAAGACTCCTTTTCATATTTACATCACAAATTTAGAGTTCTGATCCATTTTCCAATTTGCGGACGCTAGAATAAATGTGAACCTGCTACTTTAGGCTTGCCATCTGGTTCATGAATTTAAAAATTGTAATTACTATTTTAGGTATCAAATAAGTCCTTTTATTTCTCTGAAACAGAGAAAACGAGAAAGAAATGTGAGAGGGCAACTACCTCCAACTTGAATATTAAGATACTTAAGTCATTTCTTGTTTCCTTTACAAAAAAAAAATATATTTATATTGATATCCTAATACTATAGCAGACACATGACACCTCTGTTTTTCCATAAATGACTGGAAGAACACTTTTATACTTTCAACTAAAGTAGATTATTAAGAAATAGGCACTGTATATTATATAAGGAAGTCTTTTGCCACTTTAATGTGGTCCACAAAATTATAATTGAGCATATTTAAAACAAAACAAAATTATTCATTATAAATAGCAAAATCCACTCTGAACTACTAAGCTTTGCTATTTTATTTTTTTATTTTATTTTAAAAATATATATTTTATTTTTTCACAGAGAGAAGGGAGAGGGATAGAGAGTTAGAAACATCATGAGAGAGAATCATCGATCAGCTGCCTCTTGTACACCCCCTACTGGGGATGTGCCCGCAACCAAGGTACATGCCCTTGACCGGAATCGAACCCTGGACCCTTCAGTCCGCAAGCCGATGCTCTATCCACTGAGCCAAACCGGTTTTGGCAGCTTTGCCATTTTAAATTTAAGCCAATTATTTTCAAAAGGGGATTTCCTATAACATTTTATTATTATAATTATTATCATCATCATTAATATTATTATTTTTAAATCTATTTAAGATTTTTTTATTAAAAGATTTGGCATTAAGATTTCATTTATTTTCTGGATCTCGTTCTCTTCACCTTTTCTGAACCTAAATATTAGCTCTAGCAGATTTTTCTTAATGAATTTAATATATCCCACTTCATGTTTTTTTTCTTCAAATATGAGCAGCTCTCCTCTAAATAAATACAAAACAAACAAACAAACAAAAATATATTGTTTTTTAATACACTGCCTTATTGAATTAAAAGTCGAATCTTCCTTCCTCTACGGGTGATTTAAATTTTATGTACTTTATTGGTTTGTTCACTTATATCAGTTTACTCAGTAGTTCATCTATTCATTCAAAACAAATAAACACTGAATTTCAATTACTTAAGAGCCACTTCCTTCTTATCAAAGACTTTACTGAAGTCAATTTCCCCCTCTCCTCAGCCCTTGATCCTTTCCTTCTCTGAATTCCCATTACTCTTTTTTATTCACTGTTTTGTTTCCTACTTTGGTCATCTGTGTATTGTTCCCTTTAACTTTCTAAGTGAAAGCTCTGTGAGGATAATGACTCTCTGTCTGTGCATCTTCTTGCCTCCTGAATGTGTGATGAATTACCTAAGCTACCCCTTTGGATGACCCTTCACTAAGCATCTAATATGTGCAATGAGGTCATTTCTAGAATTTATATTTCATCAGGCAGGTTTAGAGAAGGAACTCAAAATAGCATAAACAAATTAAACAAAGACTCAGAGGTTGAAAAAGCACAAGGTGTGGTTTCACAACCTATAATTTCCTTTTGCTAGATAGAAGGAACTGGGAAGGAGTGAATGGGAGAGACACTGGGAGCAGCGTGTGGCAAACCGTACTTATGGCTGGAGGTTAAGTCTGCCCAGGAAGTTTTTTCACCTCTCTTTTTCTGGTAACTATCCTAGGCTTTTACTACATCAGCCTCCACTGTTTGTGTAAATCTTGATGGGACCCCTTATCTGGTGTAGAGGTATATCATGTGCCCCGGGGCCTGGGAAACCGAGTGAACTCCGTCTCTAGTCACAGTGATTCAAGCGAAATAATTTCAAGTCCTCCATAGGATTTCTTTTTCTGGAGTTCACAAAGTAATTTTCCCCGGGGATGCTGGTGGAAGGGCTGTTGGAGTTGCTTGACAGTCATTATGCTCCGGACCTGAAGAGAGATTGCCTGAAAATAGAGCGGAGACAAGCTGAGGAAGGAAGACAGGGAAAGAGAAAAATAAATGACCCCCGTTAGGCCTCTGAATATAGTCATGATGAGTGCTCAGTGCCCCCTAAGCTTCTCAGTTCCACAACCCGCTACATTATATGTTTGCCTTTTAAGAGTTTGCTTGTTTCATTTTATTACGCTTGAGTTTGTTTTAGTCAGTTACATTATGAAGAGATTGACGATGTTGAAATGTAGTCTTTGTTTTTAATGAAAAGATGGGAGACTATTGATGATTTTGAGAAAAGCATTATGCAATAAAAATTATATCACCTTGAAACAGGAATTTTAGGAGAATGTAGGCAGGTGTAGGGAATTTTTAGAATTGGGGCCTTGGGAAAAAAACACAGGGCTGATGAGGAAAATAAGACATATTTTGGGGGGAGGAGACCAGCAGCCTGACTCTGTACCTAGTTAGTCAGTCTCCCTAATGCACACTCCTGTCAGCCTGTAGTCTTATTGCCCCTTCCTTAATTATCTGGTTTTCAAGACCTGTTTACCTAAATACTCACATTTTACCGAGGCCATAAACCATGAACAATACACAACTCCCGGAGGGGGTTATCAGCCAGGGCAGGCCTGTAGGTGTGATCTCATGGACCCCATCCCAAGACATGGGGCTTTTCGCAAAACCAGAGAAAGGTCCAGAAGTCTGATCCATATTTGGGGGTCAAAGAAACCAAAGGGTATAAAGAGAAAGCTTCCTCCATATTGGCTTGCTCAGGATTTAGAAACAGGCTCCCCTGAGTCACGGTACTAGCACATCTGGAAATAAATGGGTTTTTCCTGTATCTCCAGGTACTCCCGTGTATTTTTTGGTCTCCTGGTAAATTCCGAAACAGGGCTACAGATTGGGAGAAGGTGCATCTCCATAACACAAGGAAGCCAGGTGCAGGGAGCAACAATAGTTGCATTTACATAAAATAAGGGAACTGGAAGTAGCCTAAAATGTTTCTATTCTATATAATAAAAGGCTAATATGCAACTTGTCCCCTTGGGAGTTCAACTGACCAAGAGTTAGACTGCTTGCTATGATGTGCACTGACCACCAGGGGGTGGTGCAGAACGAAGGAAATGTGCTGGTCTGGCAGCTGACAGCTGGGAATGAAGGACCTGATCAGCCCTGATCACTGGCCAGGCCTAGGGACCCTACCGTGCATGGATTGTGTGCACTGGGCCTCTAGTTTACAAAATAAAGAAGAAGAAAACCCAGAAAGAAAAGAACAGTGAGGGAGCACTGTCCCATGCAGTGTTTTACCTTTGAGTTCAGGAGACACTAACAGTAACCAATTGGAAAGGGAATATTGATCAATCAGAGGGAATATCAAGACACAGGAAGTACAGCCTTTATAAACTATGCAAATAGGAAGTTGGTGGGACCCTTTCCCCCTCCCCACGTGGGAGATTGTACTTGTTGTTCAATAGATCTCCACCTTTGCGATACTATCCTCTGTCTGTGAATTCATTCTTCGACTCCAACAGACAAAGAATCTGGTTCCAGTCCAAAAATTTTGTAACAACCTTTCATTTAGTCTTCTTAACCAAATAGTATTCTCCTTCTTTTCTACTCAAAACATTTTCACGCCAAAGTTTTGCTAGATTCCATGGCTTTCTCTGTTTGTATTTTCCTTAACTTCAGTACAGTGTGTGATAATATTAATAACTTACTTCTTTCAAGATCGTCTAAGGACTAAAATTAACTTTGTAGCATATTTTAGTTTGAATCCAGCTTTACTATATGTTAGGTGTGTGATCTTAATTCACTTAAATGTGGGACTTCAGTTTCCTTATCTATAAAATGGGGTTAGTAAATCTAATTCCTATTCTAGTAGTAAAAATTAAGGAAGATAATGAATAGGGAGTGACTGAAATAAATTGCTCGTTGTGGGGTAAGTATATGGCATAAAAAAGTAAAAAGTGTACTTTCTCACTCTCTCCTAGTATGTTGAAGTTATCATCAAAATTGGCTAACTATTAATATCAATAATAGAAAGAGAGCAAAGGGGAGGCCAGACATTGCAAGCATGGTCCACGGGGCAGCTTCAAGCTCCTCAGGGAAAAACTGGTCCATTCCCTGCAGGTCACTGGGGGAAGGGAGCAGACCAAGGGGTAGATGGGTGCATGTGCAGTGAAGTCAGGATGACTTAGGGAAGGGAGTTGCCTTGAAAAAAGGTAATATCCCATCAGAAACCGATGAAGTCTTAGAAGGATAAAATCCCCAGACAAAGAATTCTCTCTCTCTCTCTCACTGGTTCCCCCTTATCCTACTCCAAGATTCATTCCTTCTCCGTCTATGTGACCTCAAGCAGCCACAGGGCCCATGGCCATACAGACCCCAGGACCAAAGGGTTGCAGCTGGGAACACAAGGTAAGGTAGCCAGATGCTGAACTACACTGGACTTTAATATGGAACAGAAATTCTGTGCAATGGCCTTAATTCTGGCCCTACTGAAGACAAGATTGTACTTCTTCCATGGTGAGCAGAGATGGGACCTTGGAGAGGAGCCCCCTTAATTTTATGTCATCAGTAAAACTCTCCGCCCAGGAGGGCCCCAGGAAATTATCTTCCCCATGACACCCCAAGAACTCCACTTCCACTGATATCATTCACACTGATAAAGTATTTTGGGTGAATGTTTTCCTATCATAAGTTTACATTCATGTGTAGTACTTTTATTTTTTTCTTTTATTAGTGAATAATATTATTAAAAAATTAGTTTCTTCCTTTGAAATCTTTCAGAGGAAATCTTCTCTTTCCATTCCAGTTGGTAACATAAGGTTTGACCTTATGACCTGAACAGATTTCATAGTGCATGTGTTTCCTCTCCTAGTCTTTCTAAGGCATTGCTTTCTTTATTTTTAATTTTTAATTTAAATTCTTTATTATATTTAAAGTATTACACAAGTCTATTTTTCCCCCCATTGACCTCTCCCCAGCCACTCTCAACCCCCAGCACATATCCTCATCCCCCTGTTGTCTGTGTCCATTGGTTATGCTCATATGTATGCATACAAGTCCTTTGGTTGATCTCTTACCCCCTCACCCCTCACCCCCCACCTTCCCTCATAGGTTGGACAGTCTGTTCTATGCTTCTATGTCTCTGTTTCTACTTTTGTTCATCAGTTTATGTTGTTCATTATATCCCACAAATGAATGAGATCATGTGATATTTATCTTTCTCTGACTGCCTTATTTCACTTAGCATAATGCTCTCCAGTTCCATCTATGCTGTTGCAAATGGTAAGAGTTCTTTCTTTTTTACAGCAGCGTAGTATTCCATTGAGTAGATGTACCACTGTTTTCTAATCCACTCATCTGCTGATGGGCACTTAAGCTGTTTCCAAATCTTAGCTATTGTAAATTGTGCTATTATGAACATAGGGTTGCATGTGTCCTTTCTAATTGGTGTTTTTAGTTTCTCTGGATATATTCCTACAAGTGGGATTACTAAGTCAAATGGAAATTCCATTTTTAATTTTTTTGAGAAAACGCCATTCTGTTTTCCACAGTGGCTGCACCAGTTTTCTTTCCCACCAGCAGTGCAAGAGGGTTCCTTTTTCCCTGCATCCTCACCAGCACTTGTTGTTTGTTGATTTGTTGATGACAGCCATTCTGACAGGTAAGGTATTGTTTTTTCCCCCCCATAAATAAGAACTAACATATTTTTCCCAATATGAGTCACACTACTAGTAAGTACAAGTACATTTGCCTCATTTGCAAAATCTTCCAAAAGATTTCACAACACTAGTTTTTCAGCTATATACCATCTCTTTATTTTTACTTAGCTCTATTAGGGTATAATTTTCATATAATGAATTTCAACCATTTTAAGTGTAGAGTTTGATGAATTTTGGCAATTGTAGGCTTAGAACCACCACTATAACTAAGATATAGAAATTTCCGCTAGTCTCAAAAGCTCTCTTCTAACCTTTGGCCATTATAGGCTACACAGCCCAGGCCCTAGGCAACCACTGATCTTTATTCTATTTTTTAATTTTGCATTTTCTAGAATTTTATATCAATCGAATTATGAAGCAAGAAGTCTTTTATGTTGGACTTCTTTCACTTAGCATATATTTTTGAGATTTGTTTTTATATATAGTGTGCCTTTCAATATTAAATGTTCTTTTTTTGTTGCTGATTAGTATCCCAAAGTATAGATGTGATACAATTTGTTCATCCATTCACCAATCAATGAACATTTAGTGTGTTTCAGTTTGAGGCCATTATGAGAAAGAGTTTGCACAAAAATCTTTGTGTAGGTCCTATACATTCATTTCTTGTGATAAATACTTATGAGTGGAATTGCTAGGTTCTCTCACAAATATGTTTATTGTGATAAGAAACCCCTCAACAATTTTCCAAACATGATGCATCATTTTGCATATCACTAGCAATATATGATATGATATGATAGTTCAAGCTATCATTTATTCTTTAAATATTCTTTGGCCATTTCATTGTTCTCCTTTTGGAAATATTTTACATTGTCTATTTTCTTTAGATTTTTCTTTGTTCTTTACAATATCTATTGTTCTAACCACAAGTTTCATGACTCACTTCCCAGTCATTTCCATTGTTTCAATTTTAAGCTCAGCAAGTGAATTTTTCTTATTTCATACATATTATTTTTCAGTTCTAGAATGTCCTTTGATTCTTTTTATTATTTATATTGACCTGTTTAATTATATTTAATTCACATTCTTTGATTTCAGTGAGGGTAGTTATAATGGCTGTTTCAAAATCCTGGTTGGCTCATTCCAACATACAGATAGTCTAGGTTTTCGTCTCAGTTGATTTTCCTTTTTCTTGAGAATATACTCTATTTTCTTGAATTTTTGTATCCCAGGTAATTTTGGATTACATCTTGAACGTTATGACTATTAGATTATGGAGACTATGGATTATACCGTTTTTCCTTCAAAGAGTATTATTTCTTTTATTTTTGCAAAAACTTATCTTGGTTGAATTTCAGGTGCAAACGATTTGAACAATAATTCCAATGCTAACTGAGATCTGTTTTCTTTTTAATTGATTGATTTTTTATTGTTTAAAGTGTTATATATGTTGATATATATATATAATATATCTGTGTGTGAATTCTCTATGAGAACCTGCATGTCTCTGTTTACTATAAAAGCTCTTTATGTAGCTGCTTTTTTTGTGTTATGTCCAGAGATTATAGTTGTAGTCTTTATGGAGGTCAGTCTAATAGGATCTTATTCAACCATTATCAGAAGCCAGTTCTTCATATTTCTTTTAAAAATATTTATCTAGAAGACAAGTTTATTCTGACCGTGAGCTCTTTATCTTTCCTCCACAAATTTAAGTCTAATTAACCCTATAAGTCTAACTAAAAATTCAATCTTCCATTGAGTTTTTTCCAGCTGCCTTGGATTGGTGTTCTTTCTCTCTCTCTCTCCCTCTATTTCTATCTCTCTTTCTCTCTTTCTCTCTCTTCTTATCTCTCTTTTTTTATACTTATTGAAGTTATAGACAGTTTGACTTTTTTTTTTTTAGCAATGTAGAATAATTAAACTTCAGGCATTTACTAGTAATCTTCAACTCAAATAGTTTTCTCTTAATTTCCTATTAAGTACAAACTTGTAACAACTAATATTTGAAAGTCATATTTTCATATCTGCTCATTCTTTTAGCTCAAGAGGATAATGTGTAATAGTGGCAAGTTCATTGAATTTGGAGTCACAGGGCATAGTTTGAAGTTTACACTATTATGCTTAGATTTAGTAATTTCCCCCCTGAGTCTCAATTTCTCCATCTGTAAAATAGGTATCCCGAAAATCCCTACTTCATAAAGAAGCTACGATTGACAATACCATTAATCCAGTGGCTCCAGCTCAAAAACAAGATAAAAATCTTTTAAAACTGCTTCTCCTAATCTATAGCTAATCAATTACCAATTGTTGTGTTAATTCACTCTTCTTAATTTATTTTTCTTGTTGTCACTATGTATGTAGGTCAAACATTTGCATCTCTTTTGTATTCTACAGCAATAATTTCATAACTGGCTTCCTGCCTTTGGATTTACCTCTCCTCCTAATGCACTTCCCATGCTGCCATGGACAGTCATTTCTAAAAGGCAAGTGCATTGCACCTCTTCCTTGCTGAAAGCCTTTCACTGGCCCTGCCAAGGAGCCACATCCAAATTTCATTGCCTGACACACAAATCCCCTCATTATCTAACCCATTTTACTCATGTCTTACTAGTCCCCCATGTGCCTCCCAGGCTCCAGCTGAACGGAGCTACTTGCTTTTAATAACATTTTGCATGCTAGTGAGAGCTCATTCCTTTACATATGTTGCTTCTTTCCTTGGCATGTCCTTCTTTGGAAATTCTTTCTCTATTGTGCACGAAGGCATCTCATCATCTAGGTATGATCTTACCCAAAGGACATTGTACACATGGCAAAGGGACTATGCCTCATAGTTGTTTTGATCCTTCAATAATGAGGTAATGGGAAAACATAGGCACTCAAAGGGTTGGGGAGTGAGAGGTCATTCATTGAATAAGATAAAGCAATCTTGACTCAAGAACTAAATTCGCAGCATATTATAAATGTGATTTCAGGCTTTTATAACTGCTTCTATAAATTTAATATTTTAAAATATACTGAAAAAAATAATTTCAGAACTTAAGAAAAGAACATTACTTAGATGCACGACTTAAAATAGTAAAACTCTGAGAAATGAGCAAATGCAGGATCTAAGTCATATGTAATAAAGTGCCATTGGCTCTTAAATGAATAAAATGTCTCAGGAAGTATGGTATCGTTGCTTTATGAACACATTTAGGGCTAATTTATGTCCATTCCAAACATTATCTCAAAAAAGTGGGACCTGTGTCCTCTAATTATGGCTTTAATGCATTTTAAGTAAGACATACATTTTTTAAGAAATGTCTTCAAGAACATCTCAGCAAATTCCTAGGCCTTTATGTGCAATCATCGGCTGAAGTTAGAGGGAGTCTATAATCATGCCCCCAAGATTGCTATTAGTGAGTCAGATTGACTTCATTCATTCATTCATTTATTCATTCATTCAACTATGTGTAGAGAACCACAAGGAACCAGGCATACTTCTAGGAGTGTAGGTGCTTGGCATACAGAAGTACACACAACAGACTAAGTCTCTCACTCCCTGGCACTTATCTTCTGGGGAGTAGAATATAATAAAAATTAATATAATCAGGTTAAAAGAAGCACTCTAGAGTAAATATAAGAGTTAAGGAGACAGAGAGTGAAGGGGAGGAGAATGCAGTTTCTGAGAGTAGTCAGTGAAGACATCTTGTGGAGGAGACATCTAAGCGGAAACTTATGTGAAAGCAGGAGGGAGTCCTGTTTCCATGGGGAGGGTGGAGATGTGTAGGCAGAGGGAGCAGTGAGTGCAAAGGTCCTGGGGAAATGTGGTACTGAATTCTTTCTAAGAAGAAGGAATGCTATCTCACATTTAAGATAGTTTGAAAAATCAGATCACCTATATTGGAACCTGGGCTTCTTATTTGTTGTTAACTGCAATCTAAGTGTTGATTATGTCAAAATTTCTTCTTTTCCTGGAATTAAAGAGTGTGTTAAAAAAAAAAAAAAAAAGAACGTTATCTAGACCAAGTGTCACTGAAATACCCAACCTAATGATTTCCTACTGGTGGATGTTTGTCCATGTTGTTTTGATGATTGCACATTGCAATAAATTAGTTTAATGGCCCCGTCCCCCAACTCACTTACTTAAACATCCACACAGAGAAGAAACCTGTAGGACGTGGACAGGTGAAGCAATGTGGTCTAGTGAGTCACACCCCTCATAAAGCCAGCGCCGATTGATTAGCTATGTTGAATTTTTAACAATCGCCCATCCAGCGGCAGAAGATGTGGGCGCCGCCAGAGGGAAGAGTCCAGAAGCTGTGGCTTTGCCTTTATACTAACTACTCCTACCAAGGGGACTGAAACAATTCGGAGCTGCTTCTGCCTCTAGCTGGTGGAGGCAGAGTGGTGGCGGTGGTGGTGGTGGTGGTGGTGGCGGTGGCGGTGGTGGTGGGAGTTTTGGTGGCAAGAGATCTACCCAGCGGCGGGAGGAAAAAAAAAAATCCCTAAGAGGCTCAGTTGAAGGCTGCTGCCTCCAACCTCACCGATCAGCCTCCCGGGCTAAGACGCCCGGACAGAGCACAAAGAACCGAGAACCCAGGAACTCCCCGCGTCCCTCCGAGGAGGCCCGGTGACGGTGCGCGCTCCCCGGAGGGCTCGGTGGACGTCACGGTGACGCCCGGGCCCTCACCCCTCCGGCCGCCTCGGCGCTGCGGGCGCCCAGGGCGGAGGTTGCAGGATCGCTGGATGCGGGAGGGGTGGGAGGGGGAGGAGGGCGAAACTTGTCAAAGCTGGGGCCACCCCGGACCCACCTCCCTGGAAGCCCACCCCCCCTCACTGAGATCGCGGCTCCTGCCCGGGGCGGGGATGGGAGGGTAGGGGGGAGGAGGGAGGGCGGGGGGAGGATGCTGTGCCGTGAACCCGGCCTGGAGGGGCGGCGGGGGAGGAGGGGGCAGGACGAGGTCTGAAGTGTGGGTCTGGATTCAGACTCCTGCGCCCGGCGGCAGCGCCGCGGAGGGGGGCGGGGGAGGGAGAGGAGGGTGTGCTCTGTGTGTGCGCGCGCGCCTGTGTGTGTGCGTGTGTGTGTGCGCCTGTGTGTGTGTGTGCGCGTGTGTGCGCGTGTCTACAGGTAGCAGCGGCGGCGGCGGCGGCGGCGGGGACGGAGCCGGGGCCGCCTCTGCAGCCGCCTCCCCGCCCGCGATCATCCGAGGCGATTGCTCACTTGGCTGACGGATCTGCGCCCCCGGGAGGGAGACCATCTCATCCTCTCCGGACCCACGCGTCCTAGCCTTCTTCCAGTTCCAACTGTGTGTGTGCGTGTGTGGTTTTTGGGGGGCGTATTTTATTTTTTACATTTTCCCCCGTCTCTCTCTAAATCTCGGGGATTCTGCACATGGAAGCAGGTGGCTCCTGAAAAGAAATCTTCGGATACATTGGGTTTGCCAAGTTTTTTTTTTCTTTTCTTTTCTTTTTTCTCTTCTCCGTCTTTCAGAGGCATCTGTGGTGCTTTTCGCTTTTTTTTTTTTTTTTTTTTTTTGGATTTCGATGCAGAAGACGTCTATATGTGTATATACCGCCCGCGTCACGTATAAACACACACACCCGCGCGCCGGGGCGCTGGGCTTCGCCCGCCGCTGCTCCCGGCGAGGCGGGATGCGTCGGAGCCGATGGCTGCGGAGGACAGCCTGAGCCCGCTGCGGAGCCCTGCTCCCCCGGCGAGGACGGGGCGCGAGGAGCTGCTCAACGTTCGGCCGTCGCCCGGCGGCCCGCGGAGCGTCTCCCCGTATTTATGGTTGCAGATCAGGTGCAAACGGGGCTTAGCGAGAAAGGTAAGGAGCTCCGGCGTTCCTCCGTCTCCATTCCGGAATCGCTAGAACTTCCGACTCCCGGCCTCTCCCTCCGCTCCGCTCCCACCTCCCGCCGCCCCTGCCCGGCTCGGTGAACCCTCCGGCGTTCGCTGAACCCTTTTCCAGTCCCGATGGGGGAGGGAGGGAAGGGGGTGGGGGTGCCGGAGCTTAATCGTCTGGTGGAGTTTAAATACTTCTCTCTCTCTCTCCTCTCTCCTCTCTCCTCCCCCCTCTCCCCTACCCCCAAGCCCAGGAGCTGAGTTTCCCAGTCCCCTTTTAGCTGCTTTAGGAAACCCATTGGTCTTATAAAAAAAAATGCTGCCTAAATAGCTGTGTGTTAAACATCTCTTGGTGCCCACCCCTCACCTCTATCCTCTGACAAAAATAAAAATCGTTGAAAAAAAGAAGAAGAAGAACTTGAGTGAACTGGGTGGTTTCTTTAGCACTGGGGTTCATGGAAGTCCCCCAAACGCTCCTGTTCATGTAACGCCAAACCGGTAGCCGGGGAGGAGTCCGCGGGGAGGACATTCGGGGTCGGTGTCCGCGGGAAGCCGGTTCCCTGCACTCGGAGGGTCACTTGCCCGAGTTCGGCGCGATGGAGGGAGCCCAGCGCGGGGGCATCTGAAGCCGCTCCGTTTCTTTTTAAAAACCTCCCTTGGCGGCGGGCGTGCACCGCGCGGCCAGCTCCGCGCACCTCCCCAGGGCAGGGGACGCGTCTTCAGGCTCGACCTTTCGGGGAGAGGGGAGGACTTGCCTTATTTTTTTCTCTTCTCTCCGTCTCCACCCTCCTTCCTCCTCCTCCGATCGCCACCTCTCGCCCGGCAGTTTGCAAATTGCCCCTTTTGCGCCCCCCCACCTCTCCGGGTGGGCGCTCTCCGCTCGTCCCCGCTGCTGCCCCCTCCGTCCTCTCTCCTAGGCGCTTTCCAAGCAGATGCACCTTCTCTTCTTGGGCTTCCCCTCCTCTCCCCTCCCCTCCTCGCCGCGCCCCCCGCCGGCCCCGGCCCTCCGCGCCCCTCCTCCCGCCGCCTCGCGGCGCCCTGACCCCTCTTCGGTCTCGCGCACCGGTCTCCGGGCGCGCGGGGCGTCCGTCCGTCCGGGGCCGGCGGGGTCCGGGCGGCAGCAGCCCGGCCGGCGGAGCGGGGAGAGGAGGGACCGCGGGGCAGGCGAGCGGGAGCCGCGGCCCGGAGGCCGGCAGAGCCCGGCAGAGCCCGTCCGAGCCGGGGAGCCCGGCGAGAAGGGGGCGGGCGGGCGGGAGGCGCGCGCGGCGGGCGGGTGCAGTCGCCTCCAACGCCTTTGAGCGGCGCCCCAGCCGCCGCAGCCGGTCGCCCTAGAGCCGTGCCCGCCCGGGGACCGCGGAGACCAGAGCCCGGCTCCGGCAGAGAGGTACCAACCAGAGAACCAGGAACGGAGAGCGCGGGAGGGTTTCCCGGGAGATGCGGAGGCTGAGCCCGCCCGCCCGCGGAGGAACAACGCCGCCTCCGGGAGGAGAAGCGCCCGCGCCCCGAGCCCGGCGGAGCGCAGGCGGGCCGCGGGGTGGCTCCCAGGGGTGGCTCTGCTTCTCAGTTTGGCTGGGATAAGAAAGTTGTTCTTCCCCGCATTTGCTGCCTTAGTGGATTTCAGACCCGGGTGGCTCCAGCCAGGATGTCACTCCCTTAAGATCGCCCTGGGTGAGCAGCGAGTGGATGACACATTATTGGGCGATGAACCCCTTGGGGGAGAGAAGGGTGTCTGGACGTTTAAAACGCTTTCCGCTGGCTCCTCACTGTCCAGCCCCGGGGCTTTGTGGGCAGACATGAAAAACCACCTGCAGGGAATTTAAAATTGAGAATACTAATCTATGCCAGAGAAGGTTGTGAGTGCCTTTACAGAGATGAGGGAAGTTCTGTGTCTAAAATGTGATTCATTGGCCATTATTCTAAGTCACGAACAGTTGGCCTCCACGAAGGTATTTATACTATTCTTTTTTTCCCCCACTTCTAGGGCCACATAGGACTTAGGGACTGTAAATTTAGAAAGCTAGCTAACCTGGTGTCTACTCTCTGCATTTTTACAGGCACTTAATATACTAAATTTTGTTCTTTCCATGCTGAAACTACAGGAGTCTATTTTCTCTATATAAGTTCTCATACTGTACATAAAAAATACTGGGTCATAATATGTTTCTCAAAAACCCATTGTGCTTGATTATAAATAGGATCATATATATATGATTATCACTAGGGAAAGGCAGGGATACATGTGTTTGAGTGTAAAAACCTATAGAATGTCTTGGCATTTCAATCAGCCATGACAACTAGCAGAACACTAGCTTTCTGACATGAGCTCAGAGGCAAGGGCCGAGCACGGGTTTTAAATATTAAATACTAAGTACAGAAACATTGTTTACTGTGCCCTTGGCAGAGAATGAATCTAAGTCTATACGCACTGCTGAGTGATTGAGTGATTCACAGGGAAAGTGGAAGTTAATCATGACGCAGGCCCTCTGATTACATGGTTTGATTAAAAGAAGTAACTGTTTTCTGTAAGCCTGCTATTCTACAGTTAGCCTTTCCAATCCTCTTAACATAAGCAGAAATTGAGGGAGTCAGTCTTTCAGCAGACTGCACACTCCAGTTCCTGCAGGGAGGGGCAGAGAAAAGTCCTCTCTAGCTCCTCCTCCTCCTCTCGGCCTCCCTCCTTTCACCCCCAAGGTACTTTCTGTCCCTCTAACCTTTATTCCCTCAGCAGTGTTTTATTTTGTGAACGTTTCCTTTAATACTTAGATGTAAAGTGTTTTCAAATATAAATATCTGGATCGATTTGAAGTTGAGGATGGAATATAAACTCACAGAAGGCAGGCTGAGAACGTTATTGGCTGCAGGTGGAGTGTTAGAGGCTTGATGACTTTGCATGCCCTGGTGACTTCCATTTCTTAAGTCTCTTCCCACCCTGCAACTTCTCATATGTTATTCCCCTTCTATTACTTCTACATGGTTATTTCCTTAAATTAGTTCTTTAGGGTTTCTTTTTTTTTTACAGGATAACTAAGTAACTATAACTAGAGAATATATATATAAATCTGAGCTCTCTGAGATGAAAAAGAACATTTTTTAAAGCAAAGCTTATTTTCAGAATTCTTTTTAAAATTTTTATACAAAGGAATTATTTTACGAGTTACCTAACAAATAATAATTTGTAGTTTTTGTAAGCAAAGCATAATTGGAATTGACAAGGAGATCTGAAACCACAACCATTCAGCAGTGCAGTTTTGGACATGTTAAAGTCTTTTGAGGTGAAGATTGTTTCTTTTCATCTTATTAGATTGTAGATGGGAAGATTCCTATTTGAATTCCTATGATCCCTCGGTTATATTGCAATTATTTTGTAAAGGGAGTCCAGGTCAGCAAACTTATTTTTTTGTTTTCTTAAGACATGGGTCTGGCCTTGCAGATCTCTTATTAATGGTGGCCAGTCGTTCCTGATAGCGGGGGTGCCAAAGTCCAGAATACTGACAGCATTCAACTACTTTCAGTACTTACGCCCCGATTTTACTTTTTAGATTTAAACTCATTGCACTTGGAACTCCTCCCTAGTATATTCATGATTCCATTCACAAGACTCTTATTTCCTCCTTTCCTCAATAGTGCAATGCTTTGCTTATGCTAACATTTCTTTATGAATTATTTCCCACTGCCCCCACCCCACCACTCGCTGGCCACATAAACACTCAGCAACTGTGGGACTGGAGAACATTTTGTTTTCTTAGAATAGCCTTTCCTCCATCACCCTGCTTCCTTCCTGGATGCTTAGTTTGAGCTTTCAAAAGACATGATTCATACCGGAGAAGCCTACTTTTCACACTTCTCCATGGTTGGCACCCTCCCTGGAGAGCAAGTTCCCACAGGCCAAAGACCATACCTGGTTTATCATTTCATTCAGACTGCTTAGCCCCAGGTCTGAACATAAAGTAGGCCACAACTGAATATTAAATGCATTGTTTAAAAAATGCATCTGGTTATGAGGCAATAGAACACGACTGACAGTGGATTGAGCAAATAAGGGTTTAGCTTACATCATAAAACCTCAGGAGTCAGTTGCTTAATCATTTAGGAATCAGCTTGTTTCTATCATTTTGGAACTTCTCTTCTTCTCATGGTCATAAAACTGCTGTTGTGCCTTTAGCATCATGTCTGCTTTCCAGGTCCCCCAAAGGATAACAAAGACTACTTTGGGACAAGATTTCTCAACCTTGGCACTATTGTCATTTGGGGCCAGATAAGTTTGTGCCATGGGGGAGAATCCTGTAAATTGTAGGATGTTAAGTAACACCTGTGGTCTCTACTGACTAGATACCAGTAGCATGCCCCATTCATCCCTCTGCTTATGACAACCAGGAATATTCTAGACATTGCCAAATGTCCTTTAGTGGTAAATCATCCCGGGTTGACTGTAACCACTCTTGCTTCATAGGAAGGCAATTCCCTGTTTCCTACTTTCCATTTTTTTTTTTTTTGCATTGCAGAGATGGTGGGATTTCTTTCTTTGTTATTGTTGTTTGTTTGTTTAACAAATGGAAAAGAACTCTATGAAATTGTTTTAAAAAATTTAAAAAGGACAGGAAAGGGCCAAACAAGCCTTTTCCTTGAGCATTTGGTCCTTTTTTTTTGTGATGTGGACATTCTCCCCATAGACTACCATTCTCATATCCCTTCCAGAGCTGTGTCAGAGGGTCACCTCCAACTACAAGAGAAATTGGGGACTATATTTTTAGTGTGGCATGCCACTACCTTGGAGAAAATCAGAATCTGAAAAAAAGAATGAGAAATGAAGTTGTGTTTGAAAACTAGAAGTGTTTACCACTATTACAGGATAAATGAATATGTAAAAATCACTAAATACTTTTAAAAAGAGAAAAATTAAAGAGATGTAATAGAGAGTAGGTATACTTTTTCACATGCTAAATATTTATAAAACAACTAGGATGCTGAAACCGGTTTGGATCAGTGGATAGAGTGTCAGCCTGTGGACTGAAAGGTCCCAGGTTTGATTCAGGTGAAGGGCATGTACCTTGGTTGTGGGCACATCCCCAGTAGGGGGTGTGCAAGAGGCAGCTGGTCGATGTTTCTCTCTCATCAATGTTTCTGACTTTCTATCCCTCTCCCTTCATCTCTGTAAAAAAAATCAATAAAATATATATTTTTAAAAACCAACTAGGATAATACTGATATTTTTTCCCCCTTATGATATTTTACTTGGAAAATAACTGGGCAGAATGGCGGCATCTTGCTCTATATATATGTCATATGGCACCTCATTTCCTGTAGTCCAGTGAATAAAGCAGTAGTTTGCTATTTATGACTATGGATTATATAGTGGCCAATCACGAGGAAAGTTGTCAAAGGAGATACTAGTGCAAATCTATTGTTTTTATTTCTCCTTTCTAAAGCTTGTATTTAGAAAGACAGCACTCCCTAGTGATGGCATTAGAATAATGGTTTCTTGTACAGATGTGTTATCATGGGCTATAGTAATTTTAAATTGGGTTGCTCAATTATTTATCTCAGCGTGGTAAAAAAAAGTGCTATTAGGTGCCATTATAGAAAAGAATTCTACTTTACAGAGATTAGCATGACTGTGATGGTAAATGATCTTGTCTACAAAGTTGTTTTGTTTTTTTAATTTCTTACCCTTCTCTTTCATTCTTTACGAATTTATTGAATGCCAATTGTGCTCATTTATGTGTAGAATATAGAAATACAATATAAGTTATCTATTAAGAAACTTTGGCTTGCAGGTAACAGAATGCCCAATTACAGGCCTATATAGCAAACACTTCCGTTATCTTGCAGAACAAGGATTCTGGAGGTATGCTGGTCCAGGGTTAGCTACCTCAGCAGTTCCAGGATGCAGGGCTCTGAGACAACCTTACTGGAATTCTGTGGGCTCCCCATCTTGGGAAGAAGATAATATGTTTACTACAGAGTCAAATGTCACCTCTTCAAATAGTCCCACTCAAAGCAAAAAGATGAGAGGCAGGCTTTTTTCTCATGGTAATGGGAGGAAAATGTCCCAAAGCTATCCGCAGATTTCCTTTATGCTTGACTAAAGCTATGACCCTTCCCACTTCTAATCACAGGCAAAGAGAAAATGCCTCCCATGACTGTGTTTGACCAATGATGGTTCTTCCCCTGATCTGGAGGACAGGTTTGCTTTCTCTGGACACAGTGATGTTACACAAACAAAATCAGAACTCTTGCTCACTGGAGAAAGGAGGCAATAGCTGTAACAAGAGTATCTATAGGATGTGCCATAAATATTATGTCCTCATCAAATTTCTTAGAATATGGAATGCTTATATTATAATTAAACTAGACGGTGGGGGTCCCTGTGGGTATCAGACCAAAACTGGGAGTCCAAAGTTGCCTGCTCATCTGTCCCCTCCTCTCCTTAGACTGGTAGGCTCACTGCCGCTCCACTGCGGTATCAGGGATGCAGTGGCCTGCCTTGAGCCCTGTGTCTGACTGAGCAGCGCTCCAACTGTGGGAACACACTGACCACCAGGGGGCAGCTTCTGCATTGAGGGTCTGTCCCCTGGTGCATTGTGCATCATAGCAACCAGTCAAATGGTTGAATGGTTGCTTAGGCTTTTATATATAGAGATGTTTGAGCATGCACATACATTGAATGGTCTTTGAACCCATGGACCTAAACTGTATACATGTCAGGCTGCATGCTTCTGATGTAGACTGATTGCTTTCATGGTGTCCCATAGATATTTTAAAATATAACATTATCTATAGAATCATAAAATCTATAAATTACCCTTAGAAAGAATCATTACTGACACAATTATGTTACATTACATGTCTAAATCCAGAGTCCTACATTTTCAACTTATAACTACATCATGGCACAAGCATAGGTAAACCAGAATATGTCCTCCTTACTAACTCAGTAGATCATCCGTGTTTGCCATGTGCTCTTACAATAATAATTGAGGAATAATGTGAAAAATGACTGAACCGTTTTGCCAATTACTGTCATGAAGAAGGACTTAATATCCTTTATGCCCAAATTAAGATGGTCACCCTGCTTTTGTCCCTTAGATTTTCCAACTGCTTACTTGGTGGATCTAAGGGACAGATCTAGTTTTTAGCTCACATGGCAGTGACTATCTCTCATAGAAAATTATAAGTCTTTATTTTCATTATTTTGAAAATACAAATTCACGGAAGCACAGCCAATTTTGTATTAAATTGAAAAAGGGGTCCTTAACCATCTTCTTTTACCCTGATTCATTATTTGAATCCATTTTTAACTTAAACTTTGCTTCAAGATATGATTATATTTTGGTTTTTTATCATAAGCAGCTTCAAATTATTTTTGGAAGGAGAAAGAATATACACGAACATGTATATATGCATGTGTAAACAAATGAGGGTTGTCATATATCACTCAGTAAATGTCATTTTTCTGAATGAATATATGTTCAGAAATTAGACA
This sequence comes from Vespertilio murinus, assembly GCA_963924515.1. Lineage (NCBI taxonomy): Eukaryota > Metazoa > Chordata > Mammalia > Chiroptera > Vespertilionidae > Vespertilio > Vespertilio murinus. The sequence goes on along the minus strand of OZ004706.1, from coordinate 170,454,266 downwards.
ATGTTGTGTGCAATAAACTGCTGAATTATGATCTCATCAGCATGCACAATGGGATTTCAGGGGGAAAAGGTACCAGTGGTTCTTGAATCATTTTGATGAAGATCCATATTGTAATTTTTTAAAAAATAAATCTTTATTGTTCAGATTATTACAATGTGTCCCCCCCTCCCAATTGCTCTCCTCCACCAGGTTCCCACCCCACCCTCTGCCCTTTCCCCATCCCCCATTGTCCTCATCCATAGGTGCATAGTTTTTGTTCAGTCTCTTCCCACCCCCACTCCCCTTTTCCCAGAGAATCATCAGTCCACTCCCCTTCCATACCTCAGATTCTATTATATTCACCAGTTAATATTGTTCATCAGATATTTTAATTCCCTTGGTTTTTATCTTTATCTTATTCCTCTTCCTAAATAACCCCCTTCAGCAATTCATATAATTCTGGTTTGGCAGTGATGAACTCCTTTAGTTTTGTTTTTTTTTTTTTTTTAAATTTGTGAAGCTCTTTATCTGGCCTTCGATTCTGAGTGATAGCTTTGCTGGGTAGAGTATTTTTGGCTGTAGGTTCTTGCTATTCATCACCTTGAATATTTCTTGCTATCCCCATCTGGCCTGCATGGTTTCTGTTGAGAAATCAGCTGACAATCATATGAGTGCTCCTTTATAGGTAACTACCTGCTTTTCACATGCTGCTTTTAATATTCTCTCTTTGTCTTTTGCTCTTGGAATTTTAATTATGATGTGTCTGGATGTGGTCCTCTTTGGATTCCTTTTGTTTGGGGTTCTGTGTGCTTTCTGGACTTGTAAGTCTATTTCTATCCCCAGGTGGGGGAAGTTTTCTGTCACTATTTCTTCCAGTATTCTTTTAGTATCTTGCTCTCTCTCTCCTTCTGGGACCCCCATAATTCTGATGTTGGTTCTCTTGAAATTGTCCCAGATGTTTCTCACACTATCTTCAAATTCCTGGATTCTCTTATCTTCTTGCTTCTGTAGAGGAGTGTCTTCTGGCTCTTTGTATTCTAAATCTTTGCCTTGATTCTTGTGATCTTCCAGTCTGTTTTTAGGACTCTGTGTAATATTTTTGATTTCAGACAATGTTTTCTTTATTTCTAGTTGATCCCTTATCATTTCTAGTTGATCCCTTTTTATGTCCTCATAGGTCTCATTTATTTTATCGGCCTTTTTTAGGATATTCTTGAAAAGCCTTATAACTGTAGTTTTGAACTCAATGTCCATTCCTTTCTTTTCCTCATCTCCTCCCTTTGTGTCCTGCCTCTTGTTTGCACTTTAGTTGTTTTCCTGATGTGATGGAATAGTTTTGTGTGCTAGGTGTTCTAGTAGAGCCCAGTAGCCCAGCCTTCCAAGTTACCTGAGGTGGACAGTCTTGGTGTAGCCCTTTGTGGGCTGTGTGTGCAGTCTTGTTGTAAAGCCTTGGTTATTGTTGGTATCACTGGGAAGCGTAGATCTCCAAGCCAATTGGCTGTGAGGATCAGGACTGTGTCAGCTAGCAGGGCTTCTGTACTCCACTTGGATGGGGAGGAGTCTCGGGGTGGCACAGATAAGCTTTGGTTCCCTGTCAGTCTCGCCTTAGGAAAGTCCTGCTCCTGGTGAGTCTCACAAGATTGGTTGCAGGACACGCACACCTCTTTGGTAAAGGTGCAGATAAGCTTTGGACTCCTATCAGTCCCTCCTTAGAGAAAGCCAGCCTCTGGGAGAGCTTCTGTGCTCAGCTTGGATGGGGTGGAGTCTCAGGGTGGTGCAGACAAGCTTTGTTTTCCCTTTGGCCCCTCCATGAGTTCCACAGTAATGGCCACTGGCTTCACACACCTCCGAGAGACCTCTGCCCCCAGCCTGACAGTCTGGCCTCTCCTCGACTGGGGCCCTCTATCAGAGCAATAGGGTGATTCTGTTTTCCTCCCAAACAAGAAAGCCAGCCATGCATTAGCTGTCCGCCCTCTCCACCTGCCGGGAGTAAACCAGCGCCTTTTTTGCACACACAGTTCTCCACACCTTCACAGTTTCTGAGGGTCAACGCGCCTTTTCTCTCCATCCCATATGGCAGAGCCTCCTCTCAGCCAGCCGTCCGGTGCTTCAGGGCAATGCCTCCCCCTGTTTTCCAGTTCTAAATTCAAATTTGTTGTGGTAGGCTGCATTCGGGTGTCTACCCTATGCCACCATCTTGGTTTCTCCCCCTCCCCCCCATATTGTAATTTGCAGGCAGATGGAATCTAAGGGAAGGAAGGTGTAGAAAAAGTTTAATAAGATTGAGTAATAATAAGAATTCATTATACATATTTTGCTCTATGATCAGAGAGCAATTGCTTTTTTAACCTTTTTCCTCTCTAGCATTTCAGTAACTTCATTTTTATACTTTTATTATTATTATTTTTAATGTATTGATTTTAGAGAATGAATAAAGGAAGGAGAGAGAGAGAGAGAGAGAGAGAGAGAGAGAGAGAGAGAGAGAGAGAGTTATCAATTTGTTGTTTCACTTATTTACTCATTCATTATACTGCCCGACCTGGGATTAAATTGGCAACCTTGGCTTACCTGGATGATGCTATAACAAGTCAAGCTACCTGGCCTGGACTGTAACCTCATTTCTACTCAACAACTTTCTACCCAGTATAAAGGATAAAATAAGCTTTAACAACGAAGCATATTGTGAAAGACCCAGGACTAGAAAGAATGAATTTGATATCTTATTTTCTCAATGCACATTTTTTGTCTCAAAACAAATGCTTCCTATCAGCATTTTATTTAATTATTTTTAAAATTTTATCTTATTGTTGAAAGTATTTCCTATGTCCCCTTTTCCCCCTCCCACTGATGCCCTCCTCTCCACATCCTACCCTCCTCCTCCCCCCAGCCCAGACCTTCACCACACTGTTGTCTGTGTCCATAGGTTATGCATATATGAATGTACATTCTTTGAATAATCTTTTCCTGACCCATCCTACCCTCTGGAATTCATCATTCTGTTGTGTACTTCCATGTCTCTAGATCTATTTTGTTTTTCAGTTTCATTTGTTTATTTGATTCTATATATGAGTGTGATAATGTGATACTTGTCTTTCTCTGACTGACTTATTTCACTTAGCACGATACTCTCCAGGTCCCTCCATGCTGTGCCAAAGGGTAAGAGACCCTTCTTTTTTACTGCTACATAGTATTCCATGCTGTAAATGTACCACAGTGTCTTTAGCCACTCATCTACTGAAGGGCACTTGGGCTGTTTCCAGATCGTAGCTATTATAAATAGTGCTGCTATGAGCAAAAAGGCACATATTTTCTTTCTGCCTGGTACTTCTTAGAATATACTTCTAGAAGTGGGATCACTGGATCAAATGGCAGCGCCATAGTTAATATTTTGAGGAAACTCCACACTGTTTTCCATAGGATGCCTTTTCAGAGTGTCTCATTTTTTCCATCTATCCTGTTTTCTTTTTTTCAAGTTCCATGCCTGAAGTGGTTTGCATCTTTAAAACTACCTTTGACCTGAATCCTTGCCTCCAGGGTGTGTGTGTGTATGTGTGTGTGTGTGTGTGTGTGTGTGTGTGTGTGTGTGTGAGTGTGTGTGACTGATTTCTGAATCAAACTTAAAATCTTAAAATAATAATTAGTAACTCTGTGTTTAGGGTCAGAAACAGATGCCTCTCCTTTTTGCTTTAATGGTTGTATTTGAAAGTGGAAACAGGGAAGTTGGGTTTGAAATAGATTCACAGTTTGGGGGGCACTCTTTTATCAAGTGAAGACCACCAGGGCAGTATGCTTACTAAGCATCTTTCTGAATTCCTTTCTTCTGGACCTATGCAGTAGCTTGTATACAACAATGCACTGTGAAATGGTTAAGGTTCACAGCATTAACCATAGGAGTTGCAAGTTCCCAAAGCCCCTCTCAGGGAATAGAATGTTTAATTATATATTTAATATATCACATTTACCCACAAACTAAGGAATCATTGGATTACAGGATGCATCATTATTTTATATACACTTTAGAAAGAAGACACACCCCAACTAAATCATTTAGAATTTGTATTTCCTAACTTAATAAAAAGCTGCTTAGATTTAAATAGATGTAGATTTTTATAAAATATCAATCTTTTATAGGTATAATATCAACAGATACATTACTTTAAGAATTCCAAAAACTGTGCTCGCCTCACCATGTCACTATCGTATTTGCTCTGTAAGCAATGCAGAAAGTTCAACAGAAATGTTAGGATTAAGGACCCTTCTCCTGAACTAGAAAGAGCACTGAACAAATCCAAGACCAATAAAGGATGCAAAAGTGAGAAGAGGCAAGGAGAGAATGCATTTTTTCCATTAAGAACAAAGAAATCTCCCACAAGGAATTAACTATCACTGTATATAAACGTTCTGCTTAAACAGAGAATCTTCAGCAAGAGACAATTGACAGATACAAATGAAGGTTTTGTTGTGTTTTGTTTTAACATTACCCATCCACATATGACTGATTTTAAAAAATATATGAATAAAAGGAAGAGGGGCCTGGGGTTGGATAAGTCAGAGGCTAGTATTTGTGGATATAGCTTGACTGTTCTTACTGTGCAGTTCCACAGACAACAGTGTTTCTTCCCTGTATTGTATTTGAAAATTGCCACTGCTCTTAAGTGGCCAGAAAGCTGGGTACTTACTTTCTGATGAATAACAAGCTCTCCAGAGGTATGCCACTCGCCTTTCCCTCATTGTAGCTGCAGTCGCCACAAAGAAAACACTGTGTTCCCTCTCACCTACCTATTTTCCCAAAAAGCAAGGTGATTTATAGAGCATGAAAAATACCTTTCCTCGTTCGACTATATATTCTTTCGACTATGTATTCTTTTAATACAACTAAAGTGTAGAAATGCACATATAACATTGCTGCAAGTAGGCCGAGTTTCACTGAATGATTAATTAAATTATTTTAATCCTACACTTAGGTCACTTTCTCCATAAATTGAAAACTATTCAAGATATTAGAATTTAAGATAGAAAAGATAATTTAATGGCTTAGAGTCTTAGACCATTAATTAGGGTGTTGAGGTTATATTCACACTGCAATCACATTTTTTAAATGAATGGAAATCACAATTTTTGATTCCAGATGATCTGTAAAACATGTTACAAAAAGAAACTCACTTACTCCCCCCCCCCCCAAAAAAAAATATCCAATGGCTTTTCCAGCTGGGAAGTTGAAAGGGTCATAATGGCTTTTTAGGCAACAATAGGTCGACCTTTTCCATTTGCAGGGGACAGAACTGAGGCTGAGATAAAACATCACTTGCTTGGTATACAATGATAGGACTTGGACCAGACTATCCTGATCTTCATGTAATGCCTTCATGTAATGTCTTAATTTTACATAGAGGGCAGTAATACATATATCAGCACCCTATGTGATATATATCTGTGACTATAGAATTATTAGTTTAGAAGTGCAGGCAAGAATTGCCAGAACTCGCCGAAATCGGTTTGGCTCAGTGGTAGAGCCTTGGTCTGCAGACTGAAAGGTCCCGGGTTCGATTCCGGTCAAAGGCATGTACATTGGTTGCGGGCATATCCCCGGTGGGGGTTGTGCAAGAGGCAGCTGGTCGATGTTTCTCTCTCATTGACGTTTCTAGCTCTCTATCTCTCTCCCTTCCTCTCTGTAAAATATCAATAAAATATATTTTTAAAAAAAAGAATTGCCAGAACTCATAAAGAATGAAGTTTTATTTTTAGGCAGATTTAGTGGGGGGGGGGGAAGTGTTTCTTTTTTTAAAAATTTAAATTCTTTATTGTTAAAAGTATTACATATGTCTCCTCTCCCCTCCCCCATTGACCTCCCCCTGGCCACTCCCCGCGCGTCCCCTCAGCACAGGCCTTCACACCCCTACTGTCCATTAGTTATATTTATATGCATGCATATAAGTCTTTTGGTTGAGCTCTTACTGCTCCCCTCCCCCTTCACCCTCCCTTGAAGAAGACTGGGTTATGTCTAAATGGAAAAGTGAAAGCAAAACATTGCTTGAACTAAATAAAATTTAAGACTAGGACATGTAGCCGAGGCAATTGGTCATTCTAGACTTTTTTTGAAAGTAAAAATAAATTAAAAAAAACTCACATTGAGAAATACTACTATAGAAAAAATGGTGTTTATTAAAAAACATAGATATCTTTCTGTGCTGAATAGTTTGGCTCAGGACCTCTGCAGATCATAAATATTAATTGTATATTCACTCTGAGATAAACAAGTCCTTGGAAAAACTGGTTTATATCACTCATATCAGGAAAAAACTCATTTCTAAGAGAAAACAAATGAATTTATTCCGAATGAAAAATAGAACTTTCTGAGCATGTGTCTATTAATGTCACTGGCTGGTACCAAATCAATTGGAGGTTGCTTGGCTCTTTGTCATCCAATGAGGAGATTCTTCTTATCATAGCCTGGGCAGATACTGCTTTCTAAGGTGGGCACCTTCTCCCCAGGAAGTACCAGAAACACTGCCACTAAAAAAGTATCTTCTTGCCCGTCCTCCCTTTCACAGGGCATTTGTGATCAAAATGTCTCGTTTGCTTAAGGGAGACAGGCTCTGGTTGGTGCTAATCTGTCTTTTAACATCCAGCGGCCATCCTCATCACTTAAAGAAACAACAACCTTGTAACATTTTTCTAAGGCCTAAGAGGTGCAGTTTCAAGTGAGATATATCCCTCTGTTTCTACTAAATTGCACATGAAATCAATATGTCCCTCCTGACTCTCCTTGAATCCACTCTCTGTAAAAAACAGCAGCTCATTTGGGGAGTCAGTGGCTAGAATAACCAGCAACCTGGGAACAGGGAAGGAATCTGAGCGTGTTTTCTATGGAACTCCATAAACATGGTCATAATTTCTCACGAACCGGATCATGATGGCTCAGCCAGTCAGAAATACACTGGGAATAGTCCTGGTGTTCAGTTTAAGAATGCCATTATCTCACCAAAGAAGCATGAGACTTCACAGAACCAACTCCCTGTAGGGGGCCCTCTCTCTACCATGCGACCCTGAAGGTAAGAGAAAGTGAGGTGATGATGGTGCTTTAGGACAGAAAGAAGGCACAGTCCCTGGAGCGGAATAATCTATCAAGAAGATACAGATAGCATAAAGAGTATCTTTAAGTTTGCAATATCCCTTAAATCTCTCACTATACTCAAGCTTGCAAGGCTATAATGTGTGTGTTTGTGTGTATTTACTCTATCCATCTGTCCATCTATCTGTGTGATTTAATTGAAAGCTGTGGGCAAAAGGCACATATGAGAAAGCATGGGGAGAAACAACTACTTTTCTTTGGAAGGTTATTCATATTTCATAGACTGTTTAGATGAGAAAACGGGAAAGGCGCTAGGAAATGTGTTCTTGGTCACCAGGAAAATCAATCCAGCATAAATTTTTCTCACTCTCATGAATATGATTTATTTCCCTCCGTACCCATGCCTTCTGATCCCTGAAGTCTCTTCCATGGCTCCCTTTCTGTATAAAAAATTTCCCTGGGATTATTGCAAAAGCCTCTTAACTCTGAATGTCAGGAGCCAACACTCCAGTACGCATACATTTGTATGAATTTTGCCTCATTCCATGCGATTCTCAGCTAAAATGAATGAAAGGCCAGTAAGATCCGTTTAAACCAGGTCTATTACCAGTGAAAGGAAGCCTTGTTTCCCACTAGAAGGATGCTTTGGGGCCGGCCCTACAGGCAGGCCAAGAGTCAGCCGCTGGGGAGATGAGAGGATTGAGAACCTGGAATGTGGGAAAGGGGCTAACAGAAATCGACAAGACCCAGAAAACAAACTTCTTCTGCTTCATTCATTAGCCCAAAAGGCGATCCGGTTGCTATGCTGGAATTAAAATGGGTGATTCTGTGTAGTCCTCATCCTTCCTTTGATTTAGCTTCTGTATATGTCTAATAGGGTTGATAATGCCAACCCCATAGGGCTGCTGTGGGATTAAATTAAATAATGTATCGTAGCACCTTGGCCTGGCACTTAAAGAATGTCCAAAAGTGTTCTGATTACTGTGACATCCACCTTCACGCCGATACACAAACACACTCTGCTCACTCAATCACAGCCATCCATCACACCCCCTTTATGCATTAGGTCAGGGATGGTGCTAGATACAGTGGAGAAGGAAGGGCTAAATCAAATCGTGTCTGAGATTCTGGGAAGTCTTTGGAGCCTTTGAAATTAGAGCATTCTGCATCCCTGTTCTGGGTAATGCGAGAAAGATAGGGGTAGTTCACTTTGCTCACACATGAAGGAAGTCTAAAGCATTTAGAAATGGTGGAATTTACAGCTTTAAGAAATTGAAGGGCTCGATCAGCATTAGGATGTGAAGACATTTGAGCCATGGGCTTGCTGGGGCGGGAGTGTTTAATAGGTGCCTTTGTCAAATCTCCAAACTGAGCTGCATCGTTCTCTATACATGCTTAAATCTCTTAATTACAAAACAACTTTAATTATACCTAAAGTATGTGCCTCTCCAATCATGTTTTAATCACACTTGAAAAAAATTAAATGTATCCCGAAGTTATTTTCCGCATTTCAATTCTGATTTTTTAAACCCTGGCATATTTCGAACCAAAAAAAAAAAATTGCATTCAGTTAATGTTTATGCTTGCACATAATCCCACACTTTCAAGGCAACACTTAAAATATTCAGAAGAGCCTCACAAGAGGGAGTAGTTTAATTCTGTTGTTGACTCGGAGCCATTGTTCTTCACAGTTACAGCTCCACTGGCATGGGCTACATATGGTCACTTGTTTTCTCAGTGTACAGAGTGATAATGCATTAACATTCTGGCTGCCGGGGGAGGCTGTGCTGTGCTTTGGAGAGATGTAACAGGGGGGATGTGTTGCCTCCTGGGCGGGAAGGAGGACAACACCAGCACTGGAGACCCCGGAGACTGCCTTAGACCTCCCCAGAAGCCTGTGTCTCAAACCTTGGCCGTCGATTGGTGGTACCAACATTGAAAAGAGTGGTCATCAGCGTCAATCATGGATCGCCACCGTGCAGGAGATTTTGGCCAGCTTCCTCCTTGCTGCCATTCAGAGATGCTGTTCTGGATTCTTCAGTTGCCTCTTGCGACAGACTTTTTATGCACCCACTTTTGTTCTCATCGCTGCCGTGTAAGCCACAGATCAAAGTGGAGTCCTGGGTGGGTGACTGATGGCCATGTGGAGATCCATTAGAAGCTCTTAAATAGTTTTGGGGGGCATCAGCCTTTTCAACAAAAATGTGGGACTCTGACCAAGGTAAATTCAGCGAACATGACCTTTCTGTTACCTTCTGCAGTTCCTTCTCATTGGTGTATATGAAAGGAAGTAAAAAAGCCAAGGAAGAACTTACGTCTGTTCTCATATCACAACAGATGTTACCCTCATGTATTTTTATTCCAAGTGGAATTCTATCCCAGGAGACGCTTCTAGTAATACAGGCCCCGAGGGTTTCTACTTACCTTTCCAAGACAATCTGGTTCACATCTATGTTTGTGAATAAAAAAAAGAAAACTAATACTAGTAGCAGCACCAGAGGGAGCCACTTACACAGTTTTGTCTCCAGCATCAGCAGAGCTGACAATAAGGTCTGAAATGCAGAACTATTAAGATTTTACTGTATGTTCTAAAAAAAAAAAAAAGAATGGTGGAAAAATTGATATGGAAAATCTGCTAGCAGCAATTCCATATTATGGAACTAATAGCAACCACTTCATTTCTCCCACTTGAAGTATTTATGAATGGTAGTTGCCTGCCTGAAAACTAAAAAGTAAATCATATTTCAAAATATAAAATTCTATTGGGAGCAAGGGGTATTCCCTCTGATCCTGCTATTGTCCTTTTTTTTAGAATACTATTGGTAAGTTTTTATGTTTGAAACTTGTGCCAGTGTACTGTTTTTTTGTAATGTAAGTGATGCTACAAGAAATAATAAAACTATTTAGATGAACATGGCAGTGCTCGCTCGCTCTCTTTCATTCTCTCATTTCTTCTATATCTATAACACACACACATATGCACACACATCTTTGCACTCGTGATTTTGTTGTAAAACAGTAGAAACTAGGGTTGCTATAAGGACATCAGGTAAGCCAGTCTTTGAGTCCCATGGTGGGAGAGAAAATCAGTACAACAGAGGAGAAATAGAAGTCGCATATCTTTATTAGCACAGTGACCTTTTCAACGAAGAAACAGCCAAATGCCTATGGTTTCCAGGGTTCTCTCAACACCACACTGACAAAATATTTCAAGAAAATGTATTGATTCCAACTGTCTGGTGTTGGAGGGGGAAGTTTCACTGGCCTAGATTTAGTGAACATGAGTAGGTTTTCTGTTGTTTTATCTTCACATATTCTAACCTAAGTTATAAGGACATTGGGAAGGCAGAATAGCTATAGATCCTCTTGAACAAAGAAAAAAAAAGGACCTCATTCTTACTTTTCAGAAATCCTCATGTGAGGATATGTTTTAATTGATTTTTTTTTTAGAGAGAGAGAGAGAGAGAGAGAGAGAGAGAGAGAGAGAGAGACCAGTGTGAGGGAGAAACATCAATCGGTTGCCTCCCGCTATGCTCCCCAACCTTAGATCAAACTTACAACCCACTGATGTACAGGACAACATTCCAACCAATCGGGACACCCAGGCAGTACAGTTTTGACAACATCGGGTAAATCTCATCACACACAATCACAAGAAAGAATGATTCTATAAAATAAAATAATACCCACTGGCTAATATAGTGGCACTTTGTTGACCTCATTATAATAAAGAAAACAATAAAGTTTGCAGTGTATGATGTTGGTTTCTTAGGTTTCTTTCCATGTAATAGTCATTCTCTTCAATAAAGTACTTTTTTAATTCATGATCTGTGCTACAGATGGAAAGGATAAAATGAGAGGGAAGACTAGTTGCACTTGACTTCTTGGTAGTATTTATCTTCTTTCTTTATAAATACTCTTTCATTCTTTTCTTGCATTGCCATCCCAGTCAAGCTGCTTCCTTGACAAACTGCCCATATCTAATCTATGGGGAAATGCAATGGGACTCTCATCAACTGTCTTTCTGTCCATGGGACTTTAGGAAATACAAATTTGCCTCTGAGGCAAAGAAGCACAACGCATTTACTTTTTGGTATCTGTCTATCTATCTATCTATCTATCTATCTATCCATCTATCTATCATCTATCTATCTATCTATTTATCTATCTATCTATCTATCTATCATCTATCTATCATCTATTATCTATCTGTCTGTCTATCTATCTATCTATCTATCTATCTATCTATCTATCTATCTATCTATCTATATCTATCATCTATCTATTCAATTGTCCGCCCATGCTACTATTTCATTTAAATTTTTCAAATAGTACTTATCAGTCTAGTAAAAGAGACCATTGCTGAGGAAACAATCCACAGTAATTTTACCAACTTCATGATTTTGGCAGACATCCATGAATTAGTACTTCCTCAGGGAGCTTTAGGCCTCAAGATGTCTAGGGAAGTTCTGGGATGAGGTGGTGGTCAAGTGGGAAGCCCTGGATCAAAAGGTGATCTGCCCACCCCAAGAAGATAGAAAGGAACCTTTGCTTCCTGGGAAGAGGATGAGGGAGAAGCAGCAGTGATGGCAGAGGGGTTGGCATGAGTTTTGCACAGACAGGTTGTATGAGTGGCATCTCCATGCTTAGACTGAATTGCATTATGGGAGTTGTGTCACTGGCTGAAGAGAAAGAGAAGGGAATGCCCAAACATTGATCTGAATATGAGAAAGGAGGTATTTATATATAGTACTTGTCAGTTCATTCAGGCTATTATAACCAAAATAGCATAATTTCTTTATGACATAAAAATCAACCTAAACAAGAGAATTTTTTCTCTCATACTTTTAGAGGCTAAAAAGCCTAAGTTCAAAATTTGTGTCTGATGAGGCCCAACTTTTGTGTCTGATGAGGCCCAGCTTCATAGACAGCTGTCTTCTCACCATGTAAGGGCACAGCAGAGTGGGGAGGGAACCTCCGTCAGGGTCTCTTTTATAAAGGCACTAATCTCATACATGAGGGCCACATCCTCATGACCTACTCATTCCCCAGAGTTCCACTTCCAAGTATCCAAATATGAATTTGGGGGGGGGGGGTTGAAGGAGAGATAAAAGCATTCAGTCTATAACAGTATTCTTAGTGGTATTACACAAAACGCTGGGCAAGGGCAGGGGGCAGGTGAGTGGGATACCTGATTCTCTGCCCAGGAATGATTAAATGATTGCATATTATTTAGGAGAGACATAGGGAGGCTTCAGTTTGTTACCTAGGATGGAAATCAGGAGCTTTAGATATGAAGTGAGAAGGACACTATGGCCTGTATAACTGCTCCAAGGTGAGTGTTGTCCTCTGGCTTCTGATTTCCCTCTTGTGGTTAGCCGTAAAGCCCTTGAAAGGAAAAGGACCTGCACAACGATGCCTTTGGAGGGAGCGAGGAAAGAGGATTTAGGGAGCTACATCTCACCTTGAAGTCAGGTTTGCCAGAGCGGGACCACCAGGGGATGGAGTGAGTGGTGTGGAGAAGGCTGAGGATGTAGGACCGAAACAAATAACCAACAGGAAACAGGAATTCTGACATGGGCAGGGGTCTTGGGACTAGCAGTGGAGAGGCAGCTGTGAAAAGCTCCATCAGAGAGGTTCACCTGAAACCCTAAGCAAATGAACTGAAATACAAACTCACAATGACACACAGGAGGAAATGGGGTGCTGAAGGAAACTGGTCTATGTGGGTTTTGGTTCAGTGTTTATTAAGCAAAATCAGAACATTTGGAGTATCTTGAAAACCACATTTGTTTGCCAAGCTAATTGTGATTAAAGGGTGATTTCAAATACTTAGGTTTAACATTCCTCCAACTAATTATGGTAGCTCAATGGTATGGGCTAAATTCTGGATCTTCAAGCAATGCTTTAAGCAAAAATCTCCTTTGCCAAGTGCAAAATAGACAAATTTACAGCTCCCTATTATACGAGGATTGCTGTTTAAATCTAATGAGATGGCAGGGGGTAGGAGGGGACGATAATTTAAGGCAATTGACAAGCATTGTATATCTTTCTCTCATACTTGTTATTTTTACTCCTCAAGTCACTTAGCAGTATGAAGACAAATCTTGCTTGTTCTGAGGAGAAGTAGGATGGAAAAAGTTTGATGCAGTAGACAGTGCACTGGACTTGGAGTTGGATGATGTGTATATAGGTTCTAACTGTGTCATGTATTAATTAGATTGGTGGAAGCTACTTAACCTGTCTAATTCTCAAAGATCTTACTTATAAAATGGGAAATGACATATCTTTACCTGTTTTTTAGAGTAGTTGCAAGGATCAAATGAGCCACAGGCGGAAAAGGCAATTTATGTATTATTGAGCTCTACACGAATACAGGATACTGTTGAGTATATCAGAGCAGAAGCAACATCCTATAGTGGAGCCAGGGAGTGGAGTTATTCAGAGCACAGGCCTTATGGTCAGAGGGGCCTATATGTGAATTCCAGCTCTACATCAGCCTATTTGGCACCACTGCCTCAATTTCTTCACTCTCAAAGGCATATAAGCATCACGTTACTTTTGGAGCATTTCAAGAAGGAAAGAAAAATGTATAGGAAGTGCTTGGCTCAGAGCCTGACACTGAAGGTGTGTAAATAAAATAAATATTCACTATTACTAGGTGTGGTTATTATAGTTGACTCAAGTGAATTTATCTTAGAAACAACAAACCCATGGCATTCACAGAAAGGAATCTCAAAGCCCAAGCATTGTATTGCTAGGTAACACATACCTTAAGTATGTAGTTTGTATTGAAGGATTGAAGGACTGAAGTATTTATATTTTACTGCTAACAATGTATAAAAAGTAAGTTATTTGTTGTTGTTTTCATTTGGGGAACTTGGTGACTCAAAATTTGGCATTGTATTATTGTAATATCTTTCTTCTATCATCTATCTATCTATCTATCTTCATCTATCTCTATCTATCTATCTATCTATCATCTATCTATCTATCTATCTATCTATCTATCTATCTATCTATCATCTTCTATCTATTTCTGTGGATTGCTCCATCCTTCAACAGTCATATGCTGTGTCACATTGTCCATAGAATGACTGAACGTCATGCTGAATGGACAGACCTGTCTGGCCACAATGAAGGAATCCTGAGAATCCCTATCCTATCACCTCACCCATGTTCACTAAAGACTTGAGGTAGCAAAATCCAATGGTTCACAGATAGTTATAAAAGAAAGGGGCAGAAGTTTGTGTTTTTTTCTTTCTCTTTATCGCTCATTTTATTTTTTTTTTTTGTTTTTACTTTTTGTTTTTATCCTGTTTATTTTTCTCTTACTTTTTGTTCCTCTACCCTTTGATTGGACCTGTTCATGTTTTTCCCAGTCTCTCTCCTTTTTTTCTTTATCATTAGCATATATTTGTATATATTTTTAGACCAACTATGATAATTATATATATATATATGTTTTGAATACTTACAATCTTTTAATGAATGGCCAATCCCCCCTTACAGTTACTTATGACTTGTCAGGTTTGCAAACAAATACTTAGAAGTATAATTAATGCAAAAGCTATTATTTTTTACCCTTCACTTTGTCGGCCCCTCCTAATTCCCAGCCTCTCCAGTTCTTTCTCAAAGCTAATATCAATGGAGCAATAGTGTCAGCTATAGCTAGAATAAGATCCCACCTTACTTTGAGAGCACCAGGTTCTTGCAGAGTCTGGAATTTGGAGATGCAACAAGTTGGTGATAATTTGACTTCTGCTTGGCTTCTGAGGCCCTGCCCATTCATATCCTGGTGTTCTCCATTTGGTAAATGGGTATCAGCTGGGTTCCTTTCAAATAGACCCAGAAGAGGGTCCTCACCTAATCAGTCTTGGCACCCTGATCTCGGACTTCCAGCCTGTAGACTGTGAGAAATTTTCATTGTTTATAGACCACCCATCTTGTATTTTGTTATGGGAGTCTGAATGGACTGAAATGGGAGGACTTGTGGCTTTTATCTCGGTATTCCTAATATCAAGCAGGTTGAGAGTGTAACCATACTGGGTTCTCAGGGAATGTTTAGAGGACTGGGACCATGCTGCTGGCCTCCCTCAGTGGTTTGTTACCATGTTTCTGGAAGGCTTTCTCCCAACCTCTGCTAGTAGATTTACATAGACAGGTAAATCTGATGATAATCAGTGATACTGTGACGGTTCTAAATTCTAAAGAGGAGTAGGATTATACCACGTACTAGGGTCTTAGAATGGAGTATTCAAATAAAGGCATAGCTTTTGCTGAGCCTGTAGGTAATATGGTGTGACAATCCTCACCCCCAACACTCCCCGCCCCCAACTTATCTTTGGTATTTAGCTCCAAATTCTTCTGCTTTAGCCTATAGCTAGAGAAAAGCTATTGCTTCCTAAACTCACATGAGTGAGCATTAGAATCAAGTAGGAATATTCTAATCCATTCTCTATTTCTGGCCATTTCTGGAACTCAATTAAGTTAACTAACCTCTATGAGCATCAATATGTTGGTAAGTGCCCAATATGTTGATGTAGGATGAGCTCAATAAAGGTTCATTGCTTTTCATTCTCAACTCAGCTTTTCCTGGACAAATATTGACTTGTGTTCTCAGAGGGTTTGTGATCCTTTCACTAGCAGCTTGATAGGTTAAATATTTCAGGTGACTTCTACTTGTACCTTTTATTCTTATGTTCTATACTTTTGTAAAGTTTTTTTTATGACCAAATATTGAAACATTAATTTCATGGACATACATCTTTGTTGAGCATTTGTAAATATTTTTTTCTGGTCTGCCTTTGCATTTATCCCTCACTCCACTATTGTTTTACATATTTTTAAAAAAATATGTTACCATGTTGTTTTTGCTGATTTTGTTCCTCTGGTCATGTATTCTTATTTCCTAAGAGTAATATAAGGAATTTAGATATAAAGATATTTCTGTCTGGAGAGACTGCTGATGCAAATTCAGTGGAGGATGAACATATTTTCATGTTATGATTTCAGATTAGTTAAGACCTGGCATGGTTTTATGGAGATTCTATTGCAACTGAACAATTAATTTTTTTTTTTAGAATTTTTAATGAACCCAGAGTTATTTAATCTAAGGGTAAAATGCTCCTTAATGAAAAACAAACAAAGAGAGGGAAAGTTTAGTGAGATAGGATTAATAGTCAGAGTTGACTAGAGTATAATGTTATATTGAGTCATTCATCTTGTCAAAGATATCCTATATAATGAAAGGCTATATGCAAATAGACCAAATGGCAGAAGGACCATTCACTATGACATGCACTGACCACCAGGGGCAGACACTCAATGCAGAAGCTGCCCCCTGGTGGTCAGTGTGCCTCCATAGGGGGAGCGCTACTCAGCAGAAGCTAGGCTCACAGCTGGCGAGCATAGCAGTGGTGGTGTAAGCCTCTTTCACCTCGGCAGCAGCTCTAAGGATGTTCAACTGTCAGTTTAGGCCCACTCCATATGGGGAATGAGCCTAAGCTGGTGGTCAGATAATCCTTCAAGAGCTCCCAGACTGCGAGAGGGTGCAGGCTGGGCTGAGGCACCTTGATTGCATCTATTTCATGCACCAGACATCTAGTTTATAATGCTAGGCTCAATGTTAGGCTCTTAGGTTATAACAGTGAATGAAATAGACATAAATTACCATGTTCATAGAGCTAATATCCTATTTTAGGGGTAATTGACAATAAACAAAACAAATAAAAATTTGTATCATTTAAAGATGTTAAGTGCCATGAAGAAAACAATAAACCAGAGAGGGATTTTGGGGAGGGAAGGTATCATTTCAATTAAAAATTTAATGGTCAAAATAAATTCTGCTAAGAACGCAATAGTTGGAAAAAACTTAAAGCAAGTAAGGGAGCAAGTTGTATATCTGGGGGAAGAGCTCTTCAGGAGGGGGAATAGTCTGTGTATAATTCCTACAGTGAGTGCATACCTGGTGTGAACCAGGAAGCAACCAACGTGAGTTAGGGGAGTGAGAGAGAGACGATTAGTAGATGAAGTCATGGAGGTAAGGGATGTGGTACAGATCATGTAGGATCTTCCAGACCCTTTTAAAGACTTTGTTTTATACTTTGATTAAGATAACTCCAATGAAGGGTTGTGATCAGAAGAGTTATACAGTCTTGCATTTTAAAAAGATAATTCTGGACTTTGGATCAACATTTTAAGTGAAGAAGCTAGTTACAACACTATTGCAATCATTTAGATGAACACTGATAATGTTTTTTTTACCAGGATGATGATATGGAGTTGTAAAAAATGTGGTTGTAGTTTGGAAATATTTTGACATAGAGCCTCCAGGATTTCTTACAGATTTGAAGTAAATCATGAGACTTGAGTCCAGAATGGACTCTAAGGTTTTTGGCATGAGAAAATAGAAAGATGAAGTTGCCATCAACTGTGATGGAAAAGGCCGAGGGTGGAACAGGCTTTCAGAGATGAATATCAATCATTCAATTTTGGACATGTTGAGTTTGAGTAGACTTTTAGGAATCTAAGTAGAGATATCTTATGGAAAAATGAATCCAGAGTTAGGGAAAGGTCCAAGCTTGATAGATAATATAATATAGATATAGATATAGATATAGATATAGATATAGATATAGATGATATAGATATAGATATAGATATATAGACATAGACATAGACATAGATGATATAGATATAATATAGATATAGATTTAGATATAGATATAGACATAGACATAGTTATAGATATAGATATAGATATAGATATAGATATAGATATAGATATAGATATAGATATAGATATAGATATAGATATATAGACTTTTGAGTGTTGACATACAAATGGTATTTAAGCCACAAAACTGTATTAGATCACCAAAGGAGTAAGCAAAGGTAAATGCCCAAGATATGCATTTTGTTCTTCAAACTTATGAATTACATAACCTTATCCCTCTGAGTCTTATTTTTGCATTCGTAAAAGGGAAACAATATTTTCTTCAGATTAAGTGAGATAGTGTGTTTAGATTACATGACACCTCATTGGATTGATTCCATTCTGTTCTTTCAGTGATTACCCCACCCCCAGAGATGATACTGGAAGGCCAAAGGAAAAACAGGGCAGAAAGGAACAGCTTCTTCCTCTACATGAACCCTCTTTCTTAACTCGCATTTCTTTGGCTTTTCCAATTTCTAAGGAACTGCTTTAATTCAGAAAATAATGCCTTTGAGCATAAAGTAGAACCATGCCAAGTGTACTCCTGAGACTTTGCCTAGTAAAAGCAATGTAAGAAGTTGCATGCAAACTGTGTTCATTCCTCACTTGGATATCAATCCAAAAACATGTAGGAATTAAGCTTGGAAATGAGGGGTGGTGAGATACATGGTTGCAAATAATATTGTATTCTCTAGAATTTAAAGTGACCAAATGGAGGCTGGCACAGTTCAAGCACAACAATTATACCACTTTAAAATACATAGGTGAAGTGAGTCTAATGCATGATAACAGAGATAAGAAAACCCAAGTGTTTATTTTGAAGTCTACAGTGTTTTTGAAATTTGTTATAAAATAAGTCCTTTTGTTACCATGGAATGAATTGTAACATTTTACCTATCATTTTAATTCAACATTAATGTTAAATAACATCAAAATATACTCTTATAATTATAAAATCAAAACTTCTTATGATTACAAGCTGATGACCTTGGGAATCTATTATTTGGAATTAGTAATTTGTGTTTGCTTGTACATAAAAAAGTGATCTACCTTTTTGTATTAGGTATTACATTTGGGCGTATTCTTCCATGTTACAAGGTATTTCCTGTGTCTACACAAATTATATTTGTTTTAGTTATTCATGTCATCTATATATAGATATAAAAGCCTAAGCATTGAACGACTGAATGACTGAACGACCAGTCAACCGGTAGCAATGATGTGTACTGAGCACTAGGGGACAGATGCTCAACACACAGGATTGGGCTCCCTCCTGTCTGGATCAGGCCTGTAGGGATTGAGCCAAAACTGACTATCTGACATCTCCTGAAGAGTCCCAAATTGCAGAGGGCACAGGCCAGGCCAAGGGACCCCACCAGTGCATAAACCCATGCACCAGGCCTCTAGTTAAATTTAAATGTCCATGAAAATTTATGGCAGTGAAAATAATTTTTTTTGATGACTTAAAAAAATTGTCTTTTCTAATTTTAAGACTACAAAATGGGATAATCATTTAAAAGTTTACTAATTAATATTATTTAAAGTAGTTCTTGAATTGCTATTTCAATTTTCTAAGTAATCTATTTTCATTTTAAAAGAATGTTTTCCTATGCTTAATTATTGTAATCATATAAGCATTTCTAATTTCATGGAAACAATCATTCCCTTTATAAAATTAGGAATTCATATTTTATCATTATGTGACTTTACATTCTCTCAGAAAATAGGTATCAAATGCCAATGTTAATTCTTTTGGGTTGCTTAGGTTTATATCACACACCACAAAGAAATGTGAAAATCGATAACAGATTGCTTGCAACAATGACTTGCAATTTTAAAGATGTGATGTTGGCTATGAGTTATACAACTGTTCTATAACTTAGTACTTCTGCTACATGTACATCCAATAGCAAATACTGTAATAAAGAATAAAGGGAATGCATAATATAAAAATTAAATTAAAAGCATTTTTAAATGTTTTATTCTATAACTAAACTTTTTCTGTACATTTTCCTCATCTTTATCATTTTTCAGATTGTTTTTATCACAACTTTTTATAGCTTTTATTATTGCTTTAAATATTAAATACATGTTTATTTTTTAATAATTAGAAAAGGAATAGTTGTGTATATAGACCAATGCTAAAATCTTATCCTATGACTAGAGGCCCAGTGCATGAAATTCACACATGGGGGTGTGTGTGTCTCTCAGCCCCGCCTGCACCCTCTCTAATCTTGGATCCCTCTCACAATCCAGGACTGCTAGCTCCCAACTGCATGCCTGCCAGCCTGATCATCCCCTAACTATTCCCTTGCCAGCCCGATTGATGCCTAAATGCTCCCTGCCAGCCTGCTTGCCCCTAACTTCCCTCCCTTGCAGTCCTTGTCACCCCTAACTGCCTTCCCCTGCAGCCTTGATCAGCTCCAACTACCCTCCCTTGAAGGCCTGGTTCCTCCCAACTTCCCTCTCCTGCTGGCCTGATTGCCCACAACTGCCCTCCCTTGCAGGTCTGATGCCTTCCAACTGCCCTCCCCTGCTGGCCATGTTGTGGCGGCCATCTTATGTCCACATGGGGGCAGCCAGCTTGTGTGTTGGAGTGATGGTCAATTTGCATATTACTCTTATTAGATAGAATAGAGGCCTGGTGCACAGGTGCGGGCGAGCTGGTTTGCCCTGAAGGGTGCCTTGAATCAGGGTGGGGCTCCTTGGGATGTGGGGTGGCCTGGGCCAGAGGCCTGTCATGGTTTGAAGGCCAGCCATGCCCTGTGGCGACCCAAGCAGAGGCCCTGGTATCTGGTATTTGTTTATCTTCTATAATTGAAGCTTTGTAGCCTTGAGCTGAGGAAGCCAAAGCAGGCCAGGGTGTGTGGAAAGCTTGGCTTCCTCCATTGCCTGGGAAACCCAAGCCTCTTACTCTCTCTGTGGCCACAGCAAACTTGATTGGGTTAATTTGCATACTCACTCCTGATTGGCTGATGGGCGTGGCTTATGGGTGTAGCAGAGTGGTGGTTAATTTACATATTGCTCTTTTATTAGATAGGATAACTATCCATCTACTTTTTTTCTTTGACTCTTTTAGTCTTTAATTTTCTCCTTCTGATGCTGTGTGCACATTATTTTGAAAGTGTTTGTATATACACACTCACATACCTTTAAATACAAAAATGCTTCCTAGCCAGTCTAACTCAGTTGGTTGGGTGTCTATGCACAGAAGGGTTGCTGATTCCATTCCTGAACAGGCACATGCCCAGGGTAAAGGCTGGTTCCCCAGTAGATGATGGCTCATGAGGTGCAGGAAGCAACCAATCAATGCTTCACTCCCACATCAATGTTTCTCTCTCTCCTCTCTTTCTCTTCCTCTAAAAATCTATCTATCATCATCTATCTGTCATCTATCATCTATGTATCCAGCTATCTAAAGCTAAAAGGAAGAAATAAATAAGTACAAAAATGCTCTGTTAAAGCTGTCATGTATTTATTTATTATATTTATAGGTGAAGTTATTAGTTCATTGCTTCAATGATATAATTAAACACCTATTGTGGATTAAAAAGAATAATTTCATTTTTTCCCCTGTTATCAACAACAGGGATTGAATATACATTGCAGAGTTGTTTGATTATGTCCTTAGGGTAAATTCTTGATGGAAATTTTTTTGGATGAGGTATATGTACATTTTTGATCCTCTTAATGTGTATTCTCAATGTGCCCTTCCTAATGGTGGTGGCCTTATTTAATCACTCTTTCAAAAGTTCACTGTCTATCTTCAACTCTGCCCATTGCAATCCTTTTAATACTTGACAATCCAGCAGGTGTGATCTTTCTCATTGCCTAAATTTTCAAAACTTTGGTTACTGATAATTTTAACATTTTAAAATATACTTAATGCTAGTTTAATTCCATCTATGAGATTTACCCAATTTCCTAACATATCGTCTCTTTATTCTGTTTACGGGAATGTATATCTCCTTTATGGTTTCTTTGACATCAAGTTTAGATTTAGTGACACTAAATTATATACATATTAATCTATATTTTTAGGTACCTTTATGTTTTGAGTTTTTTGTGGTTACATTTTTGTTTTATTCAAAACTTGTTTTGTTGTGAAATACAAGATAAGGATCTAAATAGCAATATTGAAGAGCCCATCTTTCCATACTAATTTAAAATGAGTTCATTATCATGCACAACATATTTACATGTGCCTGCGTCCTTTGGACTATTTTTTAATTTTAAAAAATCTGTTTATTAGGGAAAATGATACATTGTTTTTGTTTATTATATACCAGAGGCCCGGTGCACAAAATCAGTGCACCTTTGCGGTCTCTAGGCCTGGGGGGCAATTGAAGCATAAGTGTCTGGCATGGAAGGGCAGGTCCCAGCTGACCTCTGGGCCCTGGGCAGCACCTGGACTTCTGGGCCCCTGTGTGCCCCCCTCCGCCTGAGTCACAATGCCTGAGTCCCCACATGGAGATGTGGTGAGCGTGGCCGGATGCCATGAGCCAGGGTACAGTGTGGACCTCTGGGCCACTCAGTGGCACTGCACGGAAGCTGGGTGGGCAATGCGCTCTCTCCCAGCTGGACTTGCAGACTGGCCACTGCGCAAACGCACAGGGAGCCCGACTGGCCCCTGTGTTACTGGCAGCTGTGGCCCAGCTCACCCAGAAGAGGCCACGTGGGTATGGGCTGGGCTCCTCATGGGTGCCTGGCACCTGAGCACAGGGGCTTCTCTGGGGCATGAGCCCTGAAGTCCTGGAGGAGGGTAGCAGGGGGAGTGAGAGCGAGCTTGGTGGACACCCCACATTGTCACTGCATCTCTATCCTCATCACCCCTGCTACCAGGTAGCCAATGATAGTTTGAAGTCCCCCTTCCACCTTCACCCAAGTGCCACCACCCACTCTCAGTTCCCTGTCCCAGACTGGGCAGGCGATCAGGGCCTACTGCCCACTGGTTGCTGTCTGTGTGCCTTGGCTTGGTGCTACCAGCTCACCTGCTCCATCCTGTTGTGTTTCCACTTTCCTTGGGGCCCAGTGGAGCCTGAAATGCCTCCACTGTCACCCACTGCCAGCACTGTTTGCAGATGCCCACCATGTTCCGTGTTGCCCCCTGGTGGTCAGCTCCTATAATAGCGAGCATTTGAACTCTAGGTCAAACTCCTGGAGTTTGGATATTAGGCTTTTATTATTTAGGATTTTTAATAATTTCATAGTATTAAGTAATAGTTGTTTGTATTACTGTTATTTTTTCAATTTTTTTTTACTGTCTTTCCATCCACTATTCCAGGTGGATTGTGAGATATTTGTTTAGTTAAAAATATTATTAGAATTTTATTAACATAACCTAGTACACTTTATCTTTATATTATTAAAGTTTCAGAAGCAGGATTCCAGTCTATCAATTTTTCAAACCATTTAAAAATTTCTTATAAATATTTTTTTTTATTGATTTTAGAAAGGAAGGGAGAGAGAGAGAGAGAAAGAGAGAGAGAGACAGAGAGAGAGAGAGAGAGGAAGAGAGAGAGAGATGAATGATGAGAGTTAACCATTGACTGGCTGCTTCCTGCATGTCCACCCACTGGGGATCAAGCCCGCAAACCAGGCATATGCCCGTGACTGGAATTGAACCTGTGATGCTTCAGTCTGCAGGCTGATCCACTGAACCAAGCCAGCTAGAGCAGCATTTTACATTTTATATCACTTTTTATTTTAGAACAACCTTTAACTTAAAAAAATTTTAAGCAGACTACAAATACCTATTTTTCTCCTAAGCACTATGAAAGTAAGCTGTCCATCTCTCCTTCAGATACTGTAGTGTGCATGTCCTACACATATATTTATTACTTCATCTAGTTCTCACATCCTGTTAGCTTTGTCAAGTGTTTCAGTAATGTTCTTTGTAACAAAATAATCCAGTTTACAGTCATGTTTTGTGTTTAGTTGCCACATCTCTTTAGCCTTTCTCATTCAATCTGATACAGTTTCTCAATCATTCTTTGACTTTATAACCTTAACATTTTAAGGGTTATAGGGCAGTTGTTCTACAATCAATTAGTTTGGTTTTGATGTGTTTTTGTTTGTTTGTTTGTTTGTGGTTTTTTTTTTTTTTTTTTTTTTTTTTGTGTGTGTGTGTGTGTGTGTGTGTGTGTTTCATGATTAGCTCTAGGGCTTGCATCTTTGGGAGGAATATTACCAAGTGATGCTATGTGCTTTTCATTGCATCCTCTCAGGTGGGGCTTAAAGTGATGCTTGCTGGTCCTCTTCCCTGTAAAGTCATTCTTTTCCCCCTTTTAATTAATAATCGTTTTGAAGGAGATACCTGATCACTGTGTAAATACCCCATTTCCAGCTAACTCAATTTACTATTTTTAATCAGGAAGTACTCCTTATATTTACATTTTTTAATGGGTTATAACAAGTTGCTCCATTTTTCTTTCTCTGCTCCCATTTCCCATGTTTGACCAGTCAGAGCAATGCAGGGCGGATCTTGTGCCCTTTTGAACATGTCCCTGTCATGTTGGAGCAGTGCCTTGCTGTTGGCACAGTAAGATGCTTCAAGCTCATCTTGTGCTTTGCCTTCACAGGCCTGGAAGCAGGCATTTCTCCAGGTGCCCCCTTCCTTCCTTCCTTCCTTCCTTCCTTCCTTCCTTCCTTCCTTCCTTCCTTCCTTCCTTCCTTCCTTCCTTCCTTCCTCCCTCCCTCCCTCCCTCCCTCCCCCCCCTCCCTCCCTCCCTCCCTCCCTCCCTCCCTCCCTCCCTCCCTCCCTTCCTTCCTTCCTTCCTTCCTTCCTTCCTTCCTTCCTTCCTTCCTTCCTTCCTTCCTTCCTTCCTTTCATCCTTCCTCCCCCCCCCCCTTTTTTTTTGGTCATTTACACTTCATCTTATTCCTCTCAGGAGAAGAGCATTTTTGAACAAGTAGGAAGTCAATTCCTGTTTTCAGTCATGCTAATTATCTTATCAAATAAATACAATATACAAAATATGTATTTCCTACATATGCACAGAAATGTTTTTATTTGTATGGTATATTTAGTGACAAATCTAATTAAGTCAATATCTTTAAGTATTTTTCTATTTTGGTAATTAATGTTTTTTTGCATGATATATTTTTGGATATGAAACAGACTTCAATTTTGAAAGTAGTATGCCCTTGACCGGAATCGAACCTGGGACCCTTCAGTCGGCAGGCTGTCCACTGAGCCACTCTATCCACTGAGCCAAACAGGTTAGGCTGAGTGTAGTTTTAGATTCAACACAAAATTAAGGAGAAGGTACAGAGATTTCTCATATGCACTCCCACCGCCCCCCTCCCCACCTGCCCCACATATGTATCCTCTCCCATTATAAACATTCCCTCAACAGAGTGGTACATTTGTTAAAAGTGAATGAACCTTCGTGAACACATTATCCCCCCAAATCTATAGTTTACATTATGGTTAATGCTGGGTGTTGTACATTCTACGGACTTTGACAAATGTATAATGTTTCTTATTCACCATTGTATATCGTACAGAATATAGTTTTACTGCCCTAAAAATTCTCTGTGCTCTATTTATCCCTCCCTCCCCTGCCAAACTCTGACAACCACTAATCTTTTGTGATTTCTATAGTTTTGTCCTTTCCAGAATGTCATATTTTTGGAATCATACACTATGCAGCATTTTCAGATTTTTCACTCCGTAATATGCATTTAAATTTCCTCCATGTTTTGATAGCTCATTTCTTTTTAGTGCTGAATAATATTTAATTGACTGAATGTAGCACAGTTTATTTATCCATCCTTCTACTGGTTGTTGCTTGCTACCAAGTCTTGGGAAGTATGACCAAAGCTGCTATAAACATCCATGTGCAGGTTTACGTGTAGACATAAGTTTTCAGCTCCTTTGGTTAAATATCAAGGGGCGTGATTGCTGGATTGTATACTAGGAGTATGGTTAGTTTGGCAAGAAACTGCTAAACTGTCTTTCAAAATGGCTGTAGTACCATTTTGCATTCTAGCCAGCGATGAATGAGAGTGTTCCTGTCGCTGCCCAAACTCTCCAGCATGTGGTGCTGTCAGTGCCATGCTTTTGGCCATTGTCATGGGTGTCTAGTGGTACCTCATTGTCTTAGTTTGTATTTTCCTGATGACATAGGAGCATCTTTTCATGTGTTTATTTTCCACATGTATATCTTTGGTAGAGTGCCTGTCAAGGTCTTTTGGCCCATTCCCCTCCCTACCCCACCCCCCAAATCTGGTTGTTTGTTTTCTTACTGTTGAATCTTAAGAGTCCTTTGTATATTTTAGAGATCAGATGTGTCTTTTGTAACCATTTTCTCCCAGTCTGTAGCTTGTCTTCTCAGACTCTTGACAGGGTCTTTTGCAGAGCAGAAGTTTTTAATTTTAATGAAGTCCTACTTATCAATTATTTCTTTCGTAGGTCGTGCCTTCGGTATTGTATTTAAAAAGTCATTGCCATTCTGAAGGTCATCTAGATTCTTCTCTTACATTATCTTCTTGGAGTGACTGTTTCCTTTTAGAGGAAAACAATACTTAAAAGCCGAGATGTGGGTGTCGGGTGCTTCTATTGGAGTGTCAGTATTTCGAGGCTCTCAGTGAGCAGAGCTGGGGGATGTAAATTCATACCAATATTTCTGTAACTTCCTACCTATCTGTTTAAAACAATGAGCTTACATTAATGCTTCAAGCTCCAATCAGACACCACAGAATTCATTTTGGGTTTTTCCCATTTCACATTTGCAAATTCCTTATCTGTTAGTGAGGGACATGGCTCTCAGTGCTGTTAAGATTTCATCGATTCCATTGAATGAAACCCATTGCTGCTAGCGCCATGTCCTCTGCAAAGATGCCCTCCTCAGCTCACCGGGGCCCTGACAGCACCTTCCTCATCCCATTTGGGCCCCAACAACCTTTGTCTGTACTTGCCCTTCTGTTGAGGCGCTCCTCACCTTGCTAGTGCTGTGACTCCCCACACTGGGTGCTTCCCTGTGTGAACCCCCTGCTCCCACCAGGGTCTTGCTCTGGACCATTATGCTCTACTCTATGAGGATGCTGTCCACACTCTGCCTGACTCAGTTACTTTGCCTTCATTTCTTAGTAAAGAAAAATAAGGGGGAGGAAAGAAAGCCTGATCTTTTACTAGGAGGTCCCTCAGTAAAATTTAGATTTCTTGTTAGATTTCCATCTATCTTTTTTTGTTGTTGTTATTGTTTAAAGTATTACATATCTTCTTTTTCCCCTCAATCAACCCCCCCACTCCCACCCCAAGGGCAAACCCCTACTGCCCCAGTGTCTGTGTCCATTGGTCATGCTAACTAATATAGATGATTATAAGTACTTTGATCTCTAACCCTCCCCCTCCCATGCCTTCTCCCTGAGGTTGCACAATCTGCTCAGTGCCATCTTGTCTCTGGATCCATATTTGTTCATCAGTATATGATGATCATTATATCCCACAAATGAGTGAGATCATGTGATATTTACCTTTTTCCAACTGGCTCATATTGCTTAGCATAATGCTTCCCAGTTCCATCCATTCTATTCAAATGGTAAAATTTTCCTTCTTACCATATTTGCCAGCGTATAAGACGATTTTTTGGCCCTGAAAAATATGCCTCCAAGTGGGGGGTAGTCTTATACGGCGAGTATATAACAAACTCTGTATTTTGAGTGGAAATGTTAGGGGGTCGTCTTATACGCCCAGTCGTCTTATACGCCAGCAAATACGTATTTTTCAGGGCCAAAAAATCGTCTTATACGCCAGCAAATACGGTATTAACAGTAGCGTAGTATTCCATTGTGTAGATGTACCACAGTTTTTTTAATCCACTCATCTGCTGATGGGCACTTAGGCTGTTTCCAAATCTTAGCTATGGTGAATTGTGCTGCTATGAACATAGGGGGTGCATTTATCCTTTCTGATTGGTGTTTCTGTTTTCTTGGGATATATTCCTAGATGTGCGATCATTGGATCAAATGGGAGTTCCATTTTTAGTTTTTTGAGGAAACTCCATACTGTTCTCCACAGTGGCTGAACCTGTCTGCATTCTGACCAGCAGTGCATGAGGGTTCCTTTTCTCCACATCCTCTCCAGCACTTGTCGTTTGTTGATTTGTTAATGACACCCATTCTGACAGGTGTGAGATGGTACCTCATTGTTGTTGTGATTTGAATCTCTCAGATGATTAGTGACTGAGCAATTTCTAGCTATCTTATATGTTTATTTGTGTTATGAACATTAAAAAAAATTCACCATATTTCTGGTATATTGAGAAGTTGTATTTATATAAATTTAACACTAGCCAAGTTCTTGAGCTATTAGGAATTATAATTTCATCTCCAAAAATGTTCATTTTGCTTCATTTTTATATGTATTTAATCAGAATTTTCCTATAATATTAGTTTTCATATCATTGTGTTCATAATGAATGCTTTCTTAAATAGGTAAAAAATTCTTAGTGGTTGGGAAACTCTTAGCTTAGGTTGTATAATTTGTGTTTTTAGGAAAAAGTTATAGAAATAAAAATGTAAAATTTATTGTTTAGCATTAACATTTATTTCTGCTTTATATTCTTTTAATATATAATATATATACAAAGTTATGAAATTTAAAGGAGTGAGAGACTTTTAAATATATTTAAGAACCAGGTAACATACTGGTTGATCTTTTACCTTACATTTTTTTCCCTTTCCAGACTATAGTAGTAGAATTGATTATGTGATTACACAGAATTCTAGAATCCACTTTAACCAGAAAGTGGGGTTCAGGTGGGATGGGGAATTATGAAATGAAAATAATTTACTATAGTTGATTTATCTTGGGCACTTTTAGTTCTTCTTGAATTACTCAAAATATTCTTCCCTCAGGTGTCCATTTATTTCCTAAAATCTTCTAAAGGTATCTAGTTTTAATATTCTTGCTCCTGAAATAATACAGGAGCTCTTTGAATCAGTGGTTTTCAAATGTAACGTGCATGTGAATTACCTATGTAAGGGGGTTGGGAATTTGCATTTTAAACAGACACTCCAGGTCAAGCATGTCAAGCTCATACCCTGTAGGCCACATGCCTCCTTTATTTGGCCCGTGTTAGCCTTTGAGTTTGACATGCTTGCTCCAGGTGATTGCAGATCCATGGGCTCACCTGAGAAACATCTAGATAACTGAGACAATGGTTAAACGCTATTTCAACTAGTACACTTATGTTTCAAGCGGAGACAAGTGTTTTTTTCTAGTGAATATATCAGAGTTTGGGGAACAGAGGGCATCAGGTAGCTGGAGTCAACTGCTTTCTGTATAACTCCAAAACGGGCTGTTGATGTTCACCATCTCTCTGGGACCAAGAGTTAAGTCTCTTGAATGTTCCTATGCTTTCTTGGGTTTTTGGTAAAACTACAACATAAATATAGTCTAAAAGGAGCTGCAAATACACTGTAGTTTTTCATTATTTATCCCACTTTCAGTGGTTAAGAAGCTTTCTTCCAGAGCAGAGCACTCTGTGAATAGGCACAACATAATGGCTGTTGCTTGAAAACTCGTAAGCACAGCACATGTGTGGAAAGAAATTATTTGGTCATTTGGCCTAATGTAAAAACAGGAGAGGTGGCCTGAAGTTCGCCCAACCATTCAAACTATGATGTTCGGTTCCGTGTAACTAATGCGCTGCCTTCTCGGTCGGTCCCTTTGCTTCCTGTCACTTCTGAGGATCAGAGCTGTGAAGCTTGAGGCCACTTGGGTTCCAATTTTGTGACAAATCCCCTGGGCTCACTGGAGTGGCAGTAAGTTCTCACAGTTTGATTTCCTTTCAACCACTGAAGTGTTAGAAAAGTCTCAACAAAGGCTCCCAGGGAAAACAGCAACTCTGACTATCCTCCATAGTAATGACTTACCTCTTTTGTTCCACGGATTTTTTTTGTTGTTGAATAATTTTACTGCTTTTTCTCCATAGAATATACCGTATGGTTTTCACAAATTGGCATAATCCTTAACCATGTTTCGAATGTAGCCACCGTGTCTCACTTTCATCCTCACTCTAGTCCCATCATTTGCCATACAACAGTTGATTTTATTTTTAAAGATTTCTTTAGCCTTTTAAGCTGTTATTTTCACTTTAAATATATGCTGCTTTTATGTTACAAAGTTAGAGCCTCTTTTAATAGTATAGATATCTATAAACACCTCATGTTCACGAAAACGTTATTTTGTGATATTTGGCATCAGTTCAATAACAGAAATTAATTTTAAGGGGGAAAATGTCGTACAATTTATGCCATGCATTTATTTAGTCAAGAAAGAAGACTAATGTTTTTTTTTTTTTTTTTGAAGAAGGGATAGTATGAGGAGGAAATAATGGCTTCTGATTCTGACAGAAGTACCCATACCAAACTGACTCTGCTTTTTGTATCTATATCCAGAAACTAACTCACTCACCTTTATTTTATTTTTATTTATTTTTATCCCCATCCCCACCTCATGCAACCTGCTTCAGTGCTTATGGGCAGAGGCAGAGCAATTGTTTGAGGCAGCAGTTTGCTCTGGCATGGGGCATATGAGAGACCCAGAGGGACGGGCCTGCCATCCATCCGAACTTGTGCTCTAACTTACTCACCTTTAAAGTCAGGATGAAATAAAAAAAAAAACACATGATCCACATAACTGCAGTTTTGTTCTGACTTTCCAGCATGTCTGAAACTCTCTTTTAAATTAATTCATCAAACACTAAATGAACCCAGCACTTGCTGAAACACACACACACACACACACACACACACACACACACACACACACACAAACATATACACATACACACACAAAAAACCAAACACAACAAAAATAATTGCTCTACAGCTTTGCTAAGATATTATGAAATCAGTTTTAAATGACATACATCAAAAGAAAAACATTTTAAGTGCTACTATTCAAATATGTTCATAAGAAATATTTATAGATATTTTTTCCTAATAACCAAATTATTTAAGAGGATTTAGAAGTAAAAATATTGCTGTTTATCACATACTAGAGGTCCAGTGCATGAAATTTGTGCACTCAGGGGTGGGTGATCCCTCAGCCCAGCCTGTGCCCTCTCTCGAGTCCAGGAGCCCATGGGAAGTGGGCCTAAGTTATCAGTAGGACATCCTTAGTGCTGCTGCAGAGGTGCCAGAGGCTCCCGCCAATGTGGCTGTGCTTGTCAGCTGTGAGCTGGGCTTCTGGCTGAGTAGTGCTCCTTTTGTGGGAGCACACTGACCACCAGGGGGCAGCTCTTGCATTGAATGGGATCAGGCCAAAACCCGCTCTTCAACATTCCCCAGATTGCAAGAGGGCACAGGCCATATTGAGAGATCCCACTGGGGCACAGTCAAAATTCCATTCTTGGATATAAAAATAAGATAGGAAAGCTAAAGCTGATATTCAAGACATGATCTGCTTGGAAAATATTTATATTCAAAATAGCTTGACTACTGTTCCTTCTACTTCTCTGCTTTCTCTATTACTGCAACCAGCACCTCAGCGACCAGCCTTACCTCCCACCCCAATGCCACTGTGCTTACTGTGCCAATAGCTACTGCCTTCACCTTCACTCCTACTGCCCAGACTCATCACTGACATTGATCAGAGCCATTTCAGGTGGGATGAGGGAAGATGAGGCTTTTACAGGAACATTAATAAAAGACAGTTAAAGCTGAAATAAAACATGCATTGGAAGGTGTCCAGCATGCCTCCTACTATAGAACTTTGTTAGATATGATGCTTCTAATTCCACTTGTGCTCCCTGATACTTAGTTTGCAGCTGGCTTTCCTTGCTCTTACTTGACTCCTCATTTAGCTTTATTGGACTCTCCTCTCATTTGGTCACAATGTCTTTAAATAGCACCTCCAGGCTATAACATGCCAAGTAGCATGGAGGAGCTACCATCTTTGGCTCCTCCAGTGCTGTTCCTGCCACCATCCCTCTTGGCTTGGCCTCTGCTAAGGCCTGCACTTGGATCGCCACCACCTGCTCCCCTTCACACCCTGCTCCGCACACACTTGGGCAGCCCTCCCACTGCTTCTTGGCCCTTCATCTGTGCCTTTCTTGAATCTTCCTTCCCTAATGTGAATCACCACCATCACTTCCATCACTCACTCCATATCCCACCAACTGCCAATTTCTTTATTTCAGCCCTGAAACAGAAATTCCAAATATCCATTCCCTACAGATTATCAACTTTGGTAATTTGGATTTTGTTTTTAACACTGCAGACTTAATATAAAGAGATGTTAGTCCTTAAGAATTTCTTAGTTTGGGGTTGATAGCAGATGCACTGGAATATATATATATAAGCAAGTGACTGAATGGTGGAATGACTGGTCACTATGATGTGTGCTGACCACCAGGGGGTACACACTCAATGCAGGAGCTTCCCCCTAGTGGTCAGAAGCCAGGAAAGCACAGCGGCTGTGGTGGGAGCCTCTCCTGCTTCCATGGCAATGCTAAGGATGCCCAACTGAGAGCTTAGGGCCACTGAAGTCATCAGTCAGCCATTTTCAAATTTTCTCAGGGCTCCCGGATTGTGAGAGGGTGCAGGCCAGGATGAGTGCCTCCCCTCCCCCCCGCCCCAAACAAGTGCATGAATTTTGTGCAGTGGGCCTCAAATATATATCCTCCTAGTCCTGCTTGTGGGTGAGCCTTTAGAAGACATACTCGCCCAGCCCAGCCTTGGGGGCAGTCCAGCCTGTGGAGGTGAGTCAGGTGTCGCCCATCTTCTAGGTGAGTTTCACCTGCTCATCCAGGTAGTGGTTCTGCAGGAAGTCACAGAGCCGCGGATCTGTGTGGGAAGAACCCAGGGCCTGCAGCTCTACAAAGGCCTGGGTCAGGCTCCTCTCCAAGGCCAGGGCGGCACCCATGGTGGCCTGAGTTTTGCCCACTCATCTTGGGAAGCTTCAACACATCCTGGAGGGAATGTGGCCACAGTGCGGGTTTTGTAACTTTAAGAGGTGCTCAGTGCCCTTGTGCTTCTACTTTGTCAACTTGCAGAAGAAGTGACCCCTGCCCTTGAGAGCCACATTGTCATGGTCGAAATGGAAGCCCAGAGAGAGGTAGGTGTAAAGGGCCCGCAGAAGCAGGCTGGCCAGGTGGTTGACTGTAGCCCCCACCCTGGAGGATTAATTCTGACGAATTTGGGAGCTCGTGGTTGGTCGGCAACAAGAGGTTAAAAAAAACCGGTGTGTTGGCTGATCTTGGAGATGGTTCTGGAGGTGGTGACTGGATGAGATGTAGGAGAGTGGCTGGAGGCTGGAGGCTGGAAGAAGGGGTGTCCCTGGGTCTGTTCTGTTCAAGCACTGTTGAAGCAAGAGATAGGTCCGGGACTGCTGGAATATATTTTTATCTTGAGGAAATAGTATTATACCTTTGGTCACTTGGTTATTTTGCAATAATTTCATTTTAATGGCTTCTTCTCCTCCTTCTCCTCCTCCTTCTCCTCCTCCTCCTCCTCCTACTTCTTCTTCTTCTTCTTCTTCTTCTTCTTCTTCTTCTTCTTCTTCTTCTTCTTCTTCTTCTTCTTCTAATTTTACTTCTAATTCTTCTTCTTCTCCTAATTTTTCTCCTTCTTCTTCTCCTTCTTCTTCTTCTTCTTCTTCTTCTTCTTCTTCTTCTTCTTCTTCTTCTTCTTCTTCTTCTTCTTCTTCTTTTTCTTCTTCTTCTTCTTCTTCTTCTTCTTCTTCTTCTTCTTCTTCTTCTTCTTGTTTTTCCTTTTCTTCCTCTTCTCCTCCTCTCCTCCTCCTTCTCCTTCTCTTCCCCCCTCCTTATCCTCTTCCTCCTTCTCCTCCTCGTCCTCCTTTTGGACTCCTGAACCAAAACCCTATTCGTTTGTCAATAGAAAAAAATCATATTTTGGATCTATACATATTCTATGCAGTAAAGTTTCTATGGCAGAAATCCAATTCCCTGGTTAAGATGGCAATAGAGTTTAAATAAGATATAAATTGAATTTTATATTGCCCTTATTATTAAAACTATATAAAAATGGCAGAAATGAAGGAGAAAAAAATTAGACCTGCAAACTTTTTTCAGAAAAATTTCTTTAAATTCTGGGCTATACCACAGATGCTAGGATCACAGATCTATGATTCAGTGTGTCCTAAAATTGTATTATATAAACCTCTTATTTTTTATTAACATACTCCTGATATCTGTTAATAACTAGGCATCATTGAGAAAGGCTTTTACTTATATTTATTGTTTTATTTTCAAATTTTAAGATTATAATATTTAAGAAAGTCATAGACAAACTATAGAAGATTTAGAGAGCATTAAAAATGACTCAACAGTTTTAAAATAAGACATCTGAGGAAAGCTTAAAAGAAATTAGAATTATTCAGTGGAGATAAAAAATTAAGGTACTTTTATCTTCCGGATTGGTGGGGTAGTTAATAGATGTTGAATGTTCTTTTTTCTTCCTTTAACGTAAGAAGGGGGATCAGTTGTACATGTTAGTAAGGAACGTAAAAAACATAAATGTTATGTGAATATTTTAAGAATTCTCTCTTTTGAAGTTCTTCAAAAATAGTCTTGGAAAAAATTTCAGCATTCACAAATTATATTCAGTAAAAACATAGATATTATTTTTTCTAAAATGTCCTTGGTCAAAGATGCTTGGGAAAATGTTGCATATTATGTCCCTTTCTTAGTACTAACAATATACATTCACATGTTGCAGGCTCTAAGAATCGGACAGAAAAGAACTTGCTGAAGTAGGTTTAATGCTTAGCCAACAAAGCTTATTTGCACAAGGGGAGAATTATTTCTCTCATAGCACACATCACATTCTTTAGGTTCCTCTTGACAACCGTTTAGAAAACACTGGTTTAAGGCCTGGAGAATGAATTCTTATACCTGTAGAGGTTCACTGCTGACTTCTAAGATTACATTAAGAGATAGTTGTGGATTTGTGGAATTTAATCCAAAGAATGAATGGGAGTTAAATAAGAAATATGTAGAAAACTATAAGGAGTTACCTTGAGATTGAGTAAAATGCTTTATGCTTCTATCTGTATCAACTTTGTGTACTAGGATGGAGAACACAAGGGGAAATATGTTAGGTTCACATATTAGGGAAGACGACGTTTATTTTATGCTGTTAAGAGCATTTTCGATGCACCTCCAAAATAATGTGTATGAAGTCCATACTAAATCTGTTAACCCCCAGGCCATGATGTAAATGTCTGGATATCTTTTGCATTACATATTCTAATTTCAGTATTTTGTGTTTTTGTTTTTGTTGTTGTTGTTGTTAATCCTCACCTGAGGATATTTTTTCCATTGATTTTTAGAGAGGGTAGAAGAGAAAAGAAAAGACAGAGAGGAATATCAACATGAGAGAAACACATCAATTGGTTGCCTCCTGCACTAGCCCTGACCAGGGCCCAGGCTGGGGAGGAGCCTGCAACCAAAGTACATGCCCTTAACCAAAATCGAACCCAGGATCCTTAGGTTCACAGGCTGATGATCTATCCAGTGAGCCAAACTGGCTATGGCTAATTTCAGTACTTTGAAATAAACCTAAATAAGTATTTATTATAAAAAAAGTTGAGGTGCATATAAGCCCTTTTAACTTCAAAACCATGACACTTGCATTCAAATTATGTAAAAATATGTGAAAACAGCAATTAAATTTAGAGGAATGAACGTGTCCTGGTAGGTTGGAAAATGTCAACAATACTTGGGAGCTTAATTCTGTTACCCAACTTCCTAGATGCAGTGATTTATGTTGAATATATTATCAATTTACTCTTGGTTTTAAAATCATTAAACATTGAAAATTGTAATGCTATAAAGAACTAGAAATGATTTTGAATGAATGGATGAGTGAGTGAATGAAGACTATTGAGTTGTATTTAAAATGTGTTGAATGGTTATTTTTTCCCCTTTGAAATACTAATCCTATTTCCCATCTAATTCTTTCTAATTATTTTCATTTTAGGTTTGATTTAGTTTAGTCCCTTTTTTGAAAAAAAAAGTAGATAATATTTTTCTTTCATTCAATGAAGATACTATATACCATTCAAAGTATCTAATATATTCCTCCAGGAAGGAGAGACTAATTTTTGTACCTTTACTTTGTTACCACATAAATAACTGTACAGATATTTTTGTTAAAGGATTTATATTTTACTTGTTTTCTTATATTTTCAATAATTAATGAATCTTAATATTAGACTAGAAACAACTATAAAATATTATTTTCATGACTATATTAAAACTTTTTAAACAGTATGGATATCCCTCAAAATATTAAATATGGAACTGCCATTTGACCCAGTGATTGCACTTCTAGGAATATATTATAAGAACCCAAAACACTAATTATAAAGAATATATGCACCCCTATGTTGATAGCAGCACAATTTACAATAGCTATGATCTGGAAATTGCCCAAATGCCCATCAGTAGACGAGTGGATAAAAAAGTTGTGGTACGTTTACACCATGGGATACTATGCAGGAGTTAAAAAGAATGATCCTTGCCCTTTGAGACAGCATGGAGGGACATGAAGAGTAATATGTTAAGTAAATAAACCAGTTAGAGAAAGGCAAGTATCATATGATCTCACTCCTATGTGTATTCTGAAGAACAAAATAAACTCATGAACAAAATAGATCCAGAGACATAGAAGCTTGGAACAGGCTGCCAAATCTCAGAGGGAAGGCGGGGCTGGGTGGGTGCGTGGGAAGAGATTAACCAAAGAACCTGTGTGCATATATGCATAACCCATGGGCATAGACCCTCGTGTGGTGAAGGCCTGGGATCGGGGGACGGGTGCAGGATGGAGGAAATAAATAGGGAAAAAAATGGGACCATCTATAATATTCTCAACAATAAAGACTTAATAAAAAAGAACCTGAAAAAAAAATTACATTCTTCTTGAAAGGTGCTTAACTCATTCTATTTAAGTTTTGTAAGATTTCCTGATAAACACTGGGAGATAATATTTCCTATGGTTTCTGAATTTAAATATATATATATATATATATTTTATTGATATTTTACAGAGAGGAAGGGAAAGAGATAGAGAGCTAGAAACGTCAATGAGAGAGAAACATTGACCAGCTGCCTCCTGCACACCCCCCACCGGGGATGTGCCCGCAACCAACCAATGTACATGCCCCTGACCGGAATCGAACCCGGGACCTTTCAGTCCGCAGACCGGCGCTCTACCACTGAGCCAAACCGGTTTCAGCTAAAATATATTAATAACCTGTCTACTATTAATAGTAGTTAGCTATAAATCTTTTAAAACTTACAATCTGCCTGATTAGTATAGTATGACTTTGTCTAACAACTATACGTATATATTTTCTTTATCTATTAACAACATATAACACAGCTTTATTACTCTATATAACCTCTGCATAAGGAATGGCAGAGAAGTTTGAAGCCAATTGGTGTAATAAAGCATTTGTACTACTACTGATCTTTCTCAGGGAGGCAATTAACTGTATATTTTAAAGTGGAAGCACAAGACTTAAAATTGAATGCCAAATTTTTAATTTTTTCCTTTGGTAACATATATATTCATTAAAGGATAACTTAAAGACTTTGTGACTAAATTATTTTTTTGAAATGTACTTTACTCCTGATACTGTTTTACACAATGTCATCAATTATTTTTATGTTGACTTGAGGTGATCTAAAAAAATTGTTTCCTAAATTATGAAAACATTTAATGAGAAGGGAGAAAGAGGTAAATAACATATAGTTGTGTTTGCATTATGGATAAGATTTGGCCACCGATCTCTATAAATCACATGGTTGTCTGTGTAGAACTGCTGTATATTTGCAGGCCCACAGCTGATCTGTTAAATTTCCTTTCAGACTTCATATTTGGATATTTAATTTCCAACTTCCAGTAATACTACTTTTCTGGTAACTTATGAATTTCCATCCCTTTAGGAGGAAAAAAAAGTGTAAATAATACTGTGAAGCTGGAATTTTTTCCTAGAGAATGATTTCATTATATTTTCTCAGTAGAAAGACTATTATGCAAGTTAAACCCATAAAAATTAAGTACTGAATATTGTAATGCTATAAAGAACTCGAAGGGATCAAGTTCTTTCAAGGTAATGCAATTTTGAAACAGATCATTTATACCCACTTACCGTTATTTATTGACAGCAACCCCACTCTGTAAATCATCACTTAACTGACCAGTGAACACACTTTTTCTTTGGGTAGGGAGGGCTTAATAAGCTATATATGATCATATTGACACTATGGATTTATTTGCTCATAATTTATGTTCCACTCTATTTTTGGTGATATCTAGATATAATTTTAGCATGAAAAAAATCTGCAAAAAATACAGTTTAAAAGTATAGCACAACACCATTGGTGTGGCTGAGTGGTTGAGCATTGACCCATGAACTAGGAAGTCAGGGTTCAGTTCCCAGTCAGGGCACCAGCTCAAGTTATAGGCTCAGTGAGGTGTGGGGGGCTGGAGGTGGGTGTGCAGGAGGCAGCTGATCAATGATTTTCTCTCATCATTGATATTTCTATCCCTCTCTCCTTCTCCCTTACTCTCTGTAATAAATAAAAACATTTTTTTTAAAAAAAGTATAGCACATACTGAGCACTTTTTAAAAAAATTTTGGCAGCGTTACTAAGTAAATTCTAAGGTTATGGAAATTCAGAATTATAGCCTTGTTCATGAAACTCTGATTTCCAACATCTTTTCCAAAAGTTCAATGTCTGCTTTTTTTAAGGTGATAATAAAATCTATTTCATATTTGATACTAAGCTGTATGCCTAGGTAAAGTGATTGATAGACCTCTGTGGCTACCTGTCTGTGTAGCAGGAGAGCAGGTAATGCTGCTCATCATAACGGATGGGCTCTAATACCCGTTCAGTGGAAGATAAAACCTAGGCTTCTGCCTGGATTAAATGAGCCACTCCTGTAATTTCATGCAAGTTTGGTATACATTTATTCCACATTTACTTCCGCCATTCTCTTCTTTCACGTTGACAAGGTAACTTTTGCATAGTTGATTGATTACCTAGGTATTACCACTGTTACTTTTAAGTACGAATGTGTAGAATTTGGCCTTTAAAAACTGCCTGCTCTGATTCTTATCATTTTGTAAAAGTAAAATCAAAAGCCCAAAATATTGGCTTGCTTGAAGAAAATGGGTAATAATAAAAAAAAGGTTAAAATTTGATAACGTTTTTATCATATTAATTTCTATACTTTCTGGTTTCAGAGGCTAGATGTTCACAATTATGCACTGCAGGATAATCTTGAATAATTAATCCATTTTTCATGTGTATACATACATACAGGGTGTCCCAAAAATGTATGTACACTTTAATAATAGCTGATAGCTCAATTTTGAAAATGTGTTTTAATAAACACCACTTTTATAATTATTCAAAGCGTGTGCATACACTTTTTGCACAACCTACATTATATTTTACGGCTCTTTAAAATTATAACAATATTTTCTTTGTTGCTTTGTTCTGCTCCAGCAAATAAAACTACAAAGAGACACCTAACAAACCGACTCATGTGAAGGACTCTCATGTTTTCCTTTCCATCAGTGCTTTTCTTTAGCTGCTATTATGATAGGATGAAGTCATTCCATAGGTCTGACATTCCCAGGTTAATGAAAGCTTAATTCCCAGTCTCAAAACAACTCTTCAAGGAAGGCATATATGTTTCATATAACAGAAGCAAAACCTGAGACATGGAGAGATTAGGTAATTGGCCAATGATCTCACAGCTAGTAAATGGCTGCACTGACACCAGTTGTGAGCTTGTTGCCCTCCCCATGTGGTGAGCTCAGTTGTTGCCTTCCACACCAGTACACTAAAGCTTTTAGTACCTGCTGAGGTATGTTGGAGAGTTTTCTTCCACACTAAATGGCTTCAGGTTGCTAAACCTTTGGAGCCATTGTCCTTTTAATAGATCAACGGCCTTCTTCCCCATTCTCGGTTGACTCCACCAGGGTTTATTTTCTTTGTGCTTGCACCAGCACAACTGAGCACTGTTGGAGGAAATCAGAAAACAGGAAAGTTTGGGAACGCTTTTAAATTCCCACTGACCAACTACAGATGAGCCAACAGCATAGCTTAGCAGTTCTATTTGCCTTCTCTGGTCTCCTTTTGTGCAATGTGAATTTCAGAACTTCTCTACCGTCAGCAGACATTTGATGACCCACCTGGTCCCTGAGCAGAGGACTCATCAGTGTGCTTTTCAGAGAAAGGAAAAGCTATCAGAAATCCTGTCAACTTTCTTGGCAGTATTCATTCTACTTGCTGCTGCATTAAAATGCAAGTCAATTGTGTTAAGTCCTTAAACTACGTACATTTTATTCTGCACATTGTGTGTATAGATATGGACCAGGGAAACATTTCCTGGTCTCATGGAGTTATCATTCTATGGTAGAGACAGACAGCCAAGTTTTATAAAACTTGATATAAATGATAATTAAAAAAATAGGTTCCAGGAAGAGAACAAAGCAGGTGATATGAAATAGTGACTGGGGTGGGAGAAGGCAGCGTTTATAAGGGTGGCGAGGAAAGGTGCTCCTTGAGAAGCAATATGGCAGACTGAGACCCAGCTACACCACGTATTGGCAGGGTAACCTTGAGCAAAGTGCTTAATTTCTCTGTTTCTGAGTTTCCTCATTTGTAAAGTCAGAGCCTTCCCAGGAGTTTTAGTGTGAAGATTGAATGTACGTAATGTTTTAGAATAGTGCTTGGATTATAGGAAATGTTCAGTGTAACTATTGAATCTATCAAAGACTGTCATACTTAAAAGAGTTCATCTGAAGAGAGTTTAAGCAAGGGGTCATTTACAGAGCTGTAGGCTTAGCTAAGGAAACCAACAGGAGATTGGAAACCACCAAGGTAATAACAACCCTGGGAAGACAAAACTACCTTTAAGCCTAAAAGGACAAAGAGAGTGAATGGTGTTATATACCAGAACCAGGTGGGAGGGAGCAGTAGCCAAGAGCTGGGGTTATGGGGAAACTTAGCCACTGTCACATCACCATTCAGTCTCCTGGTTCTACTTATTATCAGGCCGTGGCCAGAATTCAGGGATCAGGGAGTTTAGGGCAGGGCAGTCAGTGGAGGTCATCCTTCCTGGGCACAGAGCAAGAAAACAAAGGTGGGAAATACATTGAAGAAGACAGTAGAGAATCAACTCTCATCATCACCACCAACATCATCCTTGTCATTACTATGGATATCTGAGTTGAGAAATCAGCCATTCAGGGATCAGGGGATTACTGGAAAGAGAAAAACAAGTGTCAGTGCCCTGAAGTAAGGCTGCTGCGTGTGATTGTGCAGATTTTGTAGTACACAACGCTAGGGGCTAGTATTCATGGAGGCTGTGTTCCCAAAGCAGACGGATGACAGTGAGAGGTGCAACTGGAGAGATAGGCAGGCAGGGCCAGGTCCTCAAGGCTCTTATAGGTCAGTGGTCAGCAAACTGCAGCTTGCGAACCACATGCAGCTCACCAGCCGAGGTGGGGCTCACGAGCTTGGGTTGGCCGCTCTGTTGACTAATGAGTTTGCTGACCACTGGGATAGGGGCTTAATCACAAGGAACAACAGCAGCCTGTAATTATTGGAACCGGGAGTCTATAGATCAAGCTAAAGAGTTTGAATTGTATTTTACACAATAGAAAGGCCCTTGAGTGTTTAAATGAGGCAGAGGCTTGATCAGATCTCTATTTATAAAATACAACTTTGGGTGCTACCTGGAGATTGAAAACTAGTCTCAGAGCTGTGGGTGGCTTAGTCTAGAGTGGAGGCCATGGAGACAGAAGTGGACTGAATTTGGAGATACGGGAAGTATAGCCCATATGCTTTTTGATTGGTTGAATTTGAGGTTAGTTAGGGATTATGTAAAAAGAGAAATCAAGGATGATTCCAGGTCTTTGTTGTTGAGATTGGCATTTGCCAAGAGTTAAAGCCTAAAAATAGAAGAAATAAAGTATTCTGCATGTGTGTTGGGGGTGAGGGCAGTGGGTGTCAAGTAGTAATTGTATAATCAAGAATTCTGAGGTATGAGGCAAACCAGTAGACACATTAAGGACATACTCCAGCAATCACTGGTGAATTATGACTTAAAATATACATTTAGAAATTATCAGCACATTGATGATGTTTAGAGCTATGGAAAGTGCATCTAAAGTAGATGATTGAGGACTGAGCTCCTGGGTCATTCTTGATTATTGAGAGATCCAACAAAGGCAAATATAGTGTTACAGAAGACCACAGAAGAACCAAGCGACACTTAGAGGGATGGAATTATATTTTATTATTACTCATGAGAAAAACTCTATTTCAAATTCTGACCCCAACATGGAGGAACTTTCCCTATTTACATGTTTTTACCTTCTTTGTTTGCCAAATATGGGATGTTTCCAGCCTCTTTTGCAAGTTATTAAAGAGCCTTATGTGCTGGGGCTTTGAGACCTCAACCAAAGGCTTAGCCTGGTGCGAGCACTGATAACTTCATCTGGGGAAGGTTTATGACCTCTCTGGAGTGGTCTTATTTTCCTTATTATTTAAGCAAGCAAGCATTTACAGAAGTCAAAATAGCAGGGTTAAAATTTCAAACAGAAGTTTTTATATAAGATGGATTCTTCAATAGACCAGGAGAATAAGAAGAAACTAACAGTGAGGTAGGGGGGAAACCAGGATTTTTTATGACATGAATGTAAAGAAAAAGAATATGTACTAAGAAGGATGGAGTGATTTCCTGTGTCCCTGGAAGTAAGACATCCTACCTCCTTTCAGTTTCAGGAAGCTTAACCTAAAGATGATTTTTTTTCTCTTTTATATCACTTATCTTCTCTGTATTGTATCCTTCCAATAGTCACCTGAATACACTCAAATATTTTCTTTAAAAAAATTAAAAACCAAACCAAACCAAAAGAAAAAACACACAAATCTCTCCCTAAACTCATGTTCCAGCAACTTTCCTATCCCTCAATGTTTCACTCACTTTGAAGAGCAGTCTTTAAATCAACTAAGCAATTAATATATATATTTGATTTCAGAGAAGAAGGAAGAGGGAGAGAAAGATAGAAACATCAATGATGAAAATCATTGATTGGCTGCCTCCTGCATGCCCCCTACTGGGGATTGAGTCCATAACCTGACCATGTGCTTTGGCCATGAACCACTGAGTCATGCCAGCCAGGCCACCCAAGCAATTTTTAATCTACTTATTGAGTTGTGATTATTTTGATAGCAAGTTGCTAAATGCCCAGCTAAAAGTAATGTTAAAATGAGTATTTATTTTTCTATGTAAGAAAAATGCTGCATGTTTAACAATTCAGAGATGTTGAAGCTTTGTGATTTTCTGACTTTCCCTCATGATTAAAAAGTACCTGCAGCAGTTCTAAGGATACTTCCTCACACAGAACATAATTTTATCTCTCTTTTACATTTTACTGAGAAAGAAAAACCTTTCAAGAAACCAACAGCAGAGGTCACTCAGATTGGACTGGCCAACACAGAAACATTCGATAGCTGCAAGAGAGGCTAGTAAAGCAAAGCTCTCGCATCTTTAGCCTCAGTTGTGAGAGATTGGCTCTGTCAAGAAGCAAATAAAAATAAATGATAATGGCTGTTGGATAGTCTATAGAATGCTGCCTGCCACCATACTTTGTTAACAAACCAAACAAAAGAAAAAACACACAAATCTCTCCCTAAACTCATGTTCCAGCAACATGAGTATTGCTTCAAGTCTTGCTTCTGCCAGATCCTGCCACCAAATAGCTCTCTTATAATTTTGTGAATAATAGTTATATTGTAGTTTTTAGTTTTATTTCACTTGACTTTCTTATTGAAAAAAGGCCTTTTGCTTGAATTCAGGGACACTATACTCTTCTGGAGTCCTTCCTTATATATCTATTTCTTCTAATGGCTTGCCATTGTTCTTCGGATAGATCCAAATCACTATCTTACCCTACTAACCTATGCATTTTTCATGGCTAGATCCCCTGCCATTCCAACTCTGCCAAACGCCACATTATCCTGTGATCTCTGCCCTCCAGCCACAAGTATTTGCTTTCAGACAGCTGAACTGTGCCCTGTGCCTTAGTGACTTACATGATGTTTAGCTTTTTCCCCCTTGAAGTTCTTCCCATCCCTTTACATAGTTTATGTTTGTCTATCTTCCAATTTTAATTCAAATGTCATTTTATAGGGAAGTATTTTATAGTTTCCTCCACCTGACTTGCCTGTCTCTTTCAATCTTATAGTTTCCCTGTACTTTTCCTTTGTTGCATTCCTTAATTAAAAAAAAATAACAACAACAAAAAACCCCAAACAAACAAACAAACAAACAAACAAAAAACACCACAAAACTATTGATATCAGAGAGAGGAAGGGAGAGAGAAAGAGAGAAACAAAAACATCACTATGATAATCATTGATTGGCTGCTTCTTACATGTCCTCTACTGGGGATTGAGCCTGCAACTCAGGCATGTGCTCTGAGCAGGAATTGAACTGTGACCTCCTGGTTCATGATCCTCAACCACTGAGCCACACAAGCTGGGCACATTCATTCATTTGTATATTTATTAGATTACCAATGAATGCCTGTCTCCTTCACTAAACTACTTGGTCTTACAGTAATATCTTAATACTCAGCTCATTGATTAACTCAATTCATCAAAATGTAGTTGTTTAATGAGTGAATGAATTTCCATGTCTTCAATTAGTCACACCCACAATTATAATTTTCTGTTTCT
Source organism: Vespertilio murinus (assembly GCA_963924515.1). Taxonomy (NCBI): domain Eukaryota; kingdom Metazoa; phylum Chordata; class Mammalia; order Chiroptera; family Vespertilionidae; genus Vespertilio; species Vespertilio murinus. The sequence continues at coordinate 170,409,754 of OZ004706.1, read as the reverse complement.
GCTTTGATGGGGATTAAATAAATCCCCAAATCCTTCAGATTTGTATGTTTGTGTGTGCACGCACACATGTGCATGTGTGGAAGTCATAGCAAATAGTCTTAGAAAGAATCTCTGAAAACCCTCTTGAAACTAATACACAAATTCTGTGACATTATCTGCTTAATCAGAGGTCTCACATGCTAATTTTCTGGTACTTTAATTTGTTATGGTAAGTAGAGATTGACAAATAGGTGGCTTCTTAATGAATGGGTCAATACTTAATTTCTTATTGAAAATAAGATCATGGGAAATTATGGCAGACTTTTTTTTTTGTGCTCACTGTTTTTTTCTAATGAGAAATAATCTGAAGAAATTAATGTCTGATTGCACTTAAAGAAGAAAAATAAAACTGTTACTGTAACTGTACTTGTGATAATTTTATGCTCTAAGTATAAACCATAAACAGACCGTTCTCAAGAGAGTCATTGCAATAGGTTTGACTGAGAAGCAAGACCTAAATAATTTGGATTTAAACGCTATAATAGCACTTTTTGTAAGCATGTCACACACATATTTTTAGTTTATTTAAAAAGAAATTATAATCATGGACTTCATTTATAAACCTGTTATTCAGGGTTATTGTTGATTTTTGAGCTTTAATTTAAAATTAAAATAATAATGAGAAGCAATTATTTTTCTAGGAAATGTGAATGAAAGTGGGCAATGCAGAATTATTTTTGTTGCAATGAGAATACTTAGTGCACATCCTAAACAATAATTTTGAAATCAATATTTATTAACTAACATGGTAACACATATTTAGAGAGCTACTAATGTAGGTTAGGCACTGTGATAAGTGAGAGTTGATTACAAATTTCAGAGTTGGCATATATGTTTATAAAAATCCATGTAGGAATTTTTATGTGCTGTAATTGCTCTTTGGACAGTGTATTATAGGTTTTCTTAGTTATTTGTGAAATCCTCTTAAGCTAGCTAAAAGCAGCCCACAAGAACAAAATAAACTATTAAATCAAATGAGGCAACATTTTCATAACTAAGACAACCAGCATGGCCTCCATAACATACTCGAAGGCACTTAGTGTTTAGTTGGGGAGAGCAGATATATATAAAATGATAAATAACTGGAATAGTGAAATGAAGCTATTTTCTGTCTCTATTGTTTTTCAAACACTGCCATTCCTTCTTCCTGTAATAGTTCAAGCAGCTATGATTGAACTATTAAAATGTTGGATATTGTGACCCAAATATTACCTCTGAGCAAAAGAACTCAAAGGCATCCTTTATTGGCTTTTCCTGGGAACCAGCAAGGGTAGAAGTGCCATTCAGTAGGGTCAGCCATTGATTATTTGAATTATTTATATTGTTTGCCAAAAGTTATATATGGTCTATGTGCAGAATTTCTATTTCCCTGGCACAGACAACAGTTGGATCTATAAAGAGTAAAGAAATTTTAATTTGGCTATGATCATTTCTTGGTATCTACATGACAATAAAAAGAGGTTTTTTTAGAAATAAATCTATCTTTAGAATTAGACATTGGTCCCAGGTGACTCTGATATACCCACAGTGTCAAGAACTAACTGGGAATTCTCTCTCTCCAGCCTTAAAGCCCAGTTCTGTCCATTCTGCATCCTTCTTAGAGTCAGGTTTGACAGGAACTTAGGCTATTTCCTCAGAGACATCTAGACAGCACCTCACACAAGAATGAATCAGAGAGAAAGACAGGAGTATGGAGAGACAGCAGTTTACTGTGGAAATTATTGAGTGCCAGGGAGGTCCATTACAAGAAAGCCAGATACATCTCTCAGTCAACTCCAAGCAATTAGCACCTATATACGCTTTGATGTAAGGAAATCAATCAAACAGATTGAACTGTCTATGCATGGCTGAAATCCATGATTCTGAATTAAAAGGGTGGTAAAGTACCAAATTCAGTTAGAGCTTTTAGCGAGCACTTGGGGAATTTTACACTGTAGCTAACCATATGGTTATACAGTCCTCTTGGGAATATATAGACTCCTGAGCACACTTGTTCCTCCCAATTCATTTATTTCTATTTTCATTTTTTTTAGCTCTTGCATTAGTCAGACATTGTGCTGAGTTTTACGAGGACCACATCATTAATTCTCAAATGGAGAAGATTCTGTGATCATGACCATTATATAGTGATGTGGAAACTGAGGCTTAGAAAATTGCCCGCCTTTCAGCATAGAACTTTGTTATGTATTTGGTAGGCCTACATTACATATTTGAGGAAGAGAACAATATTGGAAAAGTCAACATTGAGATCATTTTTAAATTTTCAAATTGATTTTAGTGTTGTTTTATAAAAATGTGTGATTTAGTCCAGAAAAGAAACTAGAAAGATTCTCTCTCTATGGGATACTTTCTTTATACCTTGAGAATAAACTGTAATATCCTACGATAAATCTCCCTTGCTTGTTGTTCCTTCCTTTTCTTCACCCATTGTTTTAGGCTGACTTTCATACCACTTACTAGTTGTGTGAGTTTGCTCATTGCCTCAATTCTTCACCTCTAAAATGAGTGCAAGAATAGTTTTCAGAAATAGAACAGACAAAGCATGCAAAGTTATGCTCTCAGACTGGTGACAGGCCAATTTTGGAAGGAAAACTTAAATGAAAAAATCAAATGAAGTTTTGATGATTAGATTCCAAAGATGATATAACTATGTCAAATTTTTATAAATATTTCTCAAGGCTATTCATATTTCTCTACTTGTCTCATTGCAAAACTGATAGGGAATAGTTCACCAAATGGCAGTAGTCTACTGGTCCTGTTCTGAGTGACCCTGATTTCAAGCCCCTAAAAGAGTAGTATCCCATTTATATTAAACTAGAAGCCCAATGCATGAAGATTTGTGCAGAATGGGCCTTCCTTTCCCTGGCTGCCAGCACCACTTTTCTGCACTGACCCCGGAGCCACCTCTTTCGGAGGCCCTGCCCCCAGCTGTGTGGGTTAATTTGCATACTCACTCCTGATTGGCTGGTTGGCTTCACGAAGGTATGGTCAATTTGCATATCTTTTATTAGTATAGATGCTTAATAATTATTTGTTTTTCAAGTAAAAATAAGCAAGGTACTGGTGATACAATAGAATTGTTCTTGCCCTTTTTACTGTCCTTCAAGCTACTCTTTTTTTGCTTAATTTTTACCCTTAGGGTTTTGCCACTTCCTGTTTTCCTCAACACCTTTATTGCTCTTTCTAATTTGTATTAAATGTTCTTTAAAGTTTAACCCTTGGACTCTAGGCTCTCTCTCTCTCTCTCTCTCTCTCTCTCTCTGTCTGTCTCTGTCTCTGTCTCTGTCTCTGTCTCTGTCTCATCTCATGCATTTCATTAGAAGATCACTTATAAGTCACCAAGCTCCGTCTCTCTGCTACTACCATATCCTTCCATGGTTTTGTGTCTTCCAATAGCCACTCTCTAGTTCATTATGCCTCCAAGGTGACTTTAACCTTGCTATTGCATTCCCAGATTAAGACAAAAGCCTTCTACTGCTCTTTCTACCATAATATTTTTTTTCTATTTCAAATTATTTTATATCCAGTGATTAGTATTCACCATTTAAAAAAATATATATCTTATTGATTTTTTACAGAGAGGAAGAGAGAGGGATAGAGAGTTAGAAACATCGATCAGCTACTTCTTGCACACCCCCTGCTGGGGATGTGCCCACAATCAGGGTACATGCCCTTGATGGGAATCAAACCCAGGACCTTTCAGTCCGCAGGCCAAAGCTCTATCCACTGAGCCAAACCTGTTTTGGCAGTATTTACCATTTTAATATTCTTTTTTTATTTCAAATGATTGCCATTCATTTGTCTTCTTTTTAAATTTTCACCAAGAGTTGCTAACTTAATATTTCTAAGCAAACTCAAAACAGGTATTTATTTTCTCTTGATGTTTTTATTTTTAACTCCAGTGATAAGTCTTCTTCCTATCTATTCAGAATTCAAACTTAGTCTTTTCTTAGCTTCCTCTATCCACCTATCCATCATTCATCCCTCATGTCTTCTGTGAAGATTTTTTTTTTATAATTCAGAGAGGCATGACCTCCATCTTGTCCTAATCCCTCTGAGACACTCTTTGCTCAAATCTAGCTCTGTGAAGAAACCTTTTGTTCCCTAACCATGGTCTGAAGATCCTTGGAGAATGATAGAATTTTTGCATGTGATCTATGACTCTATAATTACTTGCAAACATCAGTATTATTGACTATTCTGAAGAATTAAAACTCCACTTTCATTAGTAAGGGTCATCTTGCTTAAAAAGCATCAGTAGAACATCATTCATTCTAAACAATTTGAAAACAAATCAATACAAAATATAAATCCAAGTGTGCTTATTCCCCATTGCATTCAGAAGTTTTTACATACCATCTGTTCTCTTCCCTTGAAACACTCAATTTATCTGCACTTTTTTTTTTATCAGTTCTCTTCAGTACTAAATCTATTACTTTTGCTCACCTAGTCTTCTCATGGTATTTTACACTGGGTAAATTCATTTCCACATTCCAACCTTAATCAGAGATGTTAACATTGCCTAGGATGTTGTCTTGTAGCTTTTCTGCCAGTTTAGAATTAATTTACTATTGTTACCCTACACATCTTCATCATCAATGAGTTGAAATGACTCACTTTCTTTGAGAAACTATCTTGACTAACTTCAGACATAGGATATCAGTGCTTAATACCCTTTCATCTATGCATCTGTGTGGGCCTAGGATTTCTTCTAATATATCAAGCAAAACTACATATCACAACAGATTGAATGCAGAAGCAGATATGGCAATCCAGATGTCTTAATTGAGGCCAGCATTAAAGACATTTGTAAAAGTGTAAACCCGCACTACTCTTCTCATTGATTTATTTTGTCTTTGAAAATATCATTACTTTGTATAAAATATATTGCTGATATTAATATGTAATAGATCCATTATTGTTATTTTCAGATTAAACAATGAATATTTTAAATATTCCTTTATGGTAAATTTTTGTAGATATGTCTTAAATATAGGAAAAAATCTTTGGAATACTCTATGGTTTTTAAGAGTCTAAAAGTTCGGAGACCAAAAACTTTGAAAACTATTGCTTTAGGCATTAATTTAGAGTGCATTTTGTTACTATATATCTACTCAGACTCTCAGGCTTCATAATCAATAATATCATATATTGAGAGTCTACTATAAAGAGGCATGTTGTATACTGTATATTATATCTAATTCACACAAGAACCCTATAAATTAGCTTTCTTATTCTAATTTTATAACCACAAAAATGGGGTTTATAAAAATTAAAGAATCCCCCAAATTTTTCAAGAAACTAAGTGGTAGAGTCTGATAATGTTTGATTCCAAAATCTCCAATGTCTTTTTCTATTTAACACTATTTACCATAAATGCATATTATGCCTAAAACAAGTTCCTATGGTATCATTACAATTCTATATACTAGTAATTAATGAACAAACTGATTACTGAATAGATATGGATAGCCATTTTTTCAGAAGATCTTAATGGAAAAAGTTAATCCTCAAATGACTTATTTGGATTTAGAACTATTTTTATTAATTATCTTCAGTTTTGGATTGCCTCCTATAGGCAGTGAGATGCTGGTTTTGAAATCATTAGGTTTCAAGGAATGAACACAGTTCAGCTTCTACTTAAGGTAAGCTTTCAAAGCTTAATTTTATATTAATTCACCCCTAGATGCTTCACTTGATGTGGAAATATTTCATAATTCCATTTCCTGATAATATGCTTAGTCTTTCTCTGCAGAGAAATTGAGAGTTTTCAAAGTTATCAGGCCATGATTAAGCTTTGTTCAGTTTACAGACCTGCTGGCATGCTTACAGGGTGCTTGTCCTGTAACTCAGAACACAGCATCTCACAAGATGCTGGCTCCAGTAATGACCAAAGAATGCTTTCTTCCCCTCAACAATGAATAATTGATTTTATTTGTTCCTGAGAACTGGAGGAAGGAGCTGTATAGGAAAATGGAATCGTCTTGTATCAACCTTAACCAAACTTTGTGCTGGGAGAGGTTCTGGTAGGTGTTTTCATACTAGGTTGGGGTGTTCCTCTTTTTCTGCTATCCTGGTAGGGTCACCTGAGGAAAGGAGTTTGTTTTAGCAGTTTGTTTTAGCAAATTTGATTCAAAGCCTAGACTTTAATGTCAAGTAGGCAATTATAAATCTCTGACTGAAGTTAAGCACAAAGCAGGATGAAAAATAATTTTTTTATTATCTTAAATTTTACATGTGTCTCCTTTTTCCCCATTTGACCTCCCCAACTATTCCCACCCCTGAAAAACAATTTATAGAAGTAAATGTTTTGGATTAGAGATGAGAGGTGAAGCCATCCTTTTTTTTTTTTTTTTTTGAGTGAAAATCACAAAGACATAAGGTTAAAGAGATGATTGCTAAACCTTGTAAAAATCCCAGGTAAGACTGAAAGATAAAGAAATGAAGAAGGTAAAAATGGCAACAACAACAAAAAATGTGGTAGACTATGTAGGTGCTGCCAATGTCTAGCGATAAAGGAAAGAAAATTTTGTTAATCATATAAATGTTCTAGAGAAAGGAGAATAAAGAGAGGAAAAGAATATTGTGTTTGTGAATAAGGAGGTCATTGGTGACTCGTGAATTGATGTAGGAGCTAGACCTGCCAGTAAACATGAGCATGGAAGTAAGATGATTGCTTAAGGGACTAATGGAAAGAGAACAATTATAAGTACACAGACAAATATGAACATACAAAGTTTTAGAGAGGATGGATAATGAAGTTAGGGTGATGCCTAGATGACTTGAGAGAAAAGTTTCATCATCTTTAGCTTGTCTAGTAAATATGTAAAAAATATATTCATTGAGCACCAATGATATACAAGGTTCTAGCTGCTTAGACTATACCATTGAACACTTGAACCCAACATGTCTACACTGTGGTCCTAATATTTTTTTTGAAATTTCAACAAGCCCCTGACCTTGGGCTAATTAAGCATCATGAGAAGAATCATGTTGTATACATGCAGTGGTGTACTAGTAACTGGAAAAAAAAGATAAAAATAAAAAGCCCCGAGGACTTGCTAGGTGAAAATATTTACACGATGACCAATTTCTAGGTAAGGAATGATACCACTGATACAGAGATGGGGAAGAAGTGCAGAATGGCTCCCAGTATGAGCCAGCTCCAGCACACCACTGGCCTGGCTTGTCTTGCTTTGTGTTCTAGGTGTATTACCATATATCTGCCTTTACTTTGTTTATCTATAAGTTGGGTAAAATATTTCTCAGTTATTATGAGGAGTGAGTTTATTGTTGGAAAGTTTTGATGAAAAGCAGTAGAAATTCAAACTATCAAAAAATCACCATAAGCCACATATATTTATATTTGAAAACATTTTTAAATTTAGATGTGAAAAACAACAGATAATTGAAAAATAAACTCACAGATGGTAGACAACTTTTAGAAATACTGTAATAACACCTCACTTATCTAACATCATCAGGGAATGAGCTGATTCACATAAGTGAATTTTTCAATTAAACAGAACTTACAGATTTAAGCACCAGCAGTTTTCAATTTTAATCAACTTTATGTGGAAACTTTTCAAAAATGGGTTAAACAACTTCCTGTCTTCTTTATTTTTATAATGTATCTTTTGATTTTAAAAATAATGCAAGATCATTATATAGCATTTTAAAATAGAGATTATATATAAAGGAGAAAAGTCCTAATTCATGATCTATAGATAATTAATATTAGCATGTTACTTTATTTCATTTTCATCTTATTTGCATTCATACTTTTAAAGGTTGAAATAGTTTGTATTTAGTATATGTCATGAATTTATTTGTGAACATTTTTGCACATCATTAACTATATTAAAATGTGATTTTTAATGGTTGTATAATATTTCATCAGATGGATATTAGAACTATTTTAGATATGTACATACTATTAGTCACTTATATTGTTTCAGTTTTGTTTCACAATTACAATCTGATATAACTCTGTGTCCATCTATAACATTTCTAATAATAGATTTTTGGAAGTAGAATTAAAAAATTCAAGAATTCAAAAAAGAAGATCAAAAGATAAGTGGGTTATGGCTTCAGACTTTTAGTGGAATTAGTACAAAGGTAGAACAATTTGATCAAACTTTGACTTCCAGAAAGATTATCAGAGTTAATACTTTTACAATAAATATATGAGAATACCCATCTCTCTGTGTTCTTGCCATTAACAAGTATTAATATATTTGCCATTGCTTTCAAACCATGTTCTCTACATCATGATGACTCAGAGTCTTCACCATGTATGTAAATGAGATAATGTAAGGAAAGCACCTAAAACACCACCTGGCATATAGTTACTATCCAGTAAATAGCTACATAGCTCTCAGTTGGGGGTTAGCACAATGTTCATTTTTCACTCATATTTCAGTATGGGACAATGAGGCATTTGCTCCCTGAGGTCATTCAGAGATCCAGGCTTTTCCATCTATTGGCTGTATCATTACTCAGGATAAAGTCAGTTCACCCAGGATGGCAGAAACACAATGCAGGCAGGAAGTTAGTGCAGAGGCAGGCTGTCTAGTGGCACAGAGGTAGAGGCAGGCAGTCTAGTTGCAGTCTGCAAAGTGCATTTTGCATGAGAGGCCCTTGTGCAGAAATGACTGTTCGGTTCTCCCCCCAGACCTCCTGCAGTTAGACACTCGGAGCCAATTTTTTCCTCTTAGAGTTCACACTCTTATATGTCAAGATTCAATGAAGACCTCCCCCCCCCACACACACACTTTTTTTTCCTTTCTTTCTACTGAGTAATCTGCAAACTGCTTAGCTGGGCATTTAGTGAGCTCACACTTTGTCTTCAATCTCCTGTCCCACTCCAGCCACCACTATTCCCTAGTCTGTCATCAGCTCCGTCCATACCAGACTGCTTCTGATTGCCGGTGCCTTGCATCATTTTCCTGGGGAATTCTTTCTCCAGAAATATTCACCTCTTAATCTCCTTGTCAAATTCATCCATGGCTCACCTTAAATACATATTTTTGTTTTGGCTTCTTTAACCGTTTCCCCTACCCCTAACATGCTAGCTTCTGGGACACAGAGACTAAGAGCATGGATTTGTCTAGGTGGATCCTGGCTCTGTCACTTTTCAGTGTACACATTTGATTAGTTTCATTCTCTTCTTCTGCTGCTCACCAGTAAGGTAAGGGGAACAATGGTACTCACCTCCTGAAGCTGTTTTAGGATCAAATGAGATAACAGTTCTAACTGCCTACAATCTATGGAAAAATAGTATGCTCTCAATAACATGTTAACTACAGCTTTTGTAGAACAGATCAGTTTATTTCAATTACTTGTTTGTCAGTTTCCCATAGCAGAATATGACCTTTTTTTTCTTTGGTCAAAACCCTTTTTATTATCTATCTTCATATCTACAGCATAGCCTTCAGTAGAGTTTACTCTTAAATAATAATGATGTTAATTATACAGGTAATGCCTTTTTTAGATGGAATAGATTATAAGAAGTATCTCAAAATGATACAACATTAACCAAAGTTGAAATATGTACTGAAGAGTCTTCAGCTCATAACTGCTTATTTAATCTGCAGTGAACAAACAAGAATTCTATTTTTTTTCCTAAGAAGAAATGAAAGAATATGTTGATCTCCAAAATAAAATACAATAAAGGCCCTTGCCATTTCAGAAATGTATTGAAGGAAGACATTGCACTTTGGTATGCTTCGATAGGTTCAGGAATGTGAATGAGGCAGACTACAAAGAAACACATCCATTAGAATACCATCTCATAAGAAGCCAAGAGTATTTCAGAATCAGATCATTGCTAGGGTCAAAATTTATTATAGATGTATCTAGTTTTTTCATGGGCTGCTATCACACGCACAATGAATGAGGTGGCTTAAACAACAGACATTTACTAGTATTGTCCCAGTTCTGGAGGCTGGGAGTCTGAGACCAATGTGTCCTCAAGGTTGATTCCTTCTGAAGGCTGCCAGAAAAAAAATATATCTCATTTCTTTTAGCTTCCGGTGGTTTGCTGGCAGTCTTCAGTGTTCCTTACTTTTGAGTTGCACCACCTTGATCTCTGCCTTTAGGTTCTCATGATATTCTTCCTGTATGCATGTCTGCCCAAAACTCCCGTTTATAAGGACACAGATCATACTGGATTAGGCGCCAAATCTACTCTAGTATTACTTCATCTTAATTACATCTGCAAAGTCCCCTTTATCAAATGAGCTCACATTCTGGGATACTGGGGATGAGGATTTCAACATACAATTTTGGAGGGACATCATCAACTCATAATAGCAGACATTAAAAGTTTGTTAAAAGCAAGATTGCAATGTATGCAATCTTGTTCTTCTAGTGGTTCTCAGGAGACACTGATTTTGAGTTTGCTTTTCAGCATTTAAGTGATAAGAGTAAGCAGACTTAATGTTTCTAAAACCATGTCTATGATACCTAGTATTCTTGTGCAACAGAGAAATTTCCTATCCTAATAGATAGGTTTATGATTACTTAGAGATTATGAAACCATACTTTGCTGAAGCAGGCAGATTTGCAAATTTTAGCAGTGTTGACATTCCAAGAAAAAAGGTAATGAATTCCAGCTTCCAGAAATTCAAATCCGATGGTTACCTTAGAATTGTTTTGGGATAATATAAAACTCACCAGAAGTAAAATATTTTGAGAGACTGTGGAGATATCACAGAATTTTGGGACTTGGGGAATAGGCCGTTTTTCTCTTAAGAAAAGATAATTATATTCAAAATCAAGAATACAGTATTCTCAGTCCCTAAACACAGAAACAGGATGCTGGTTATTTTACAGTATAAGATAAAATTGAAAATACTTAGCTTTTTACTGTTCCCAGTGGTAAAATCTCTTAAAATTTGACCATAAAGTTAAAATTGTCTTTCTTTCTCCTTTTTTTTCCTTTATCCTACAGAAAAATCTCATGTACCATTTCTATATGTCATCCTTATTTATGTCATTAGTGATAATTTCATTATTTTGCCTCCTTAAATCTTGCCTTATATAGAAAGCTTATGTGAGCCATACAGGAAATGATAATCCTTGCTCAAAAGGATATGTCAAGAGTAAAATTTACAGTCAGGAATTATATTAAAGTAGAGGCCCAGTGCACAAAATTCGTGCATGGGTAGGGTCCCTAACAGCTTCTGCTTAGTGCTGGGGTACCTCCCATCCCCCAGCAGCCTACTGCCATGGCTGCCACTGGCCCCACCCCCTGGTTGAACTCTAGGTAGAACTCCCAATCGAGGGAACAATTTGCTTTTATTATATAGGATAGGATAGTTACAATGGAGAATAGCGTCATTTTGCAAATTGTTTTTGAGTTAACTTTGAGGCATTCCCAGTATGTAGTATTGCACCTAAAGTAGAAGGAATTTATTAGTATTACCTCCCCTTGGACTTACTAAAATTATATCCTAGTCAATAATTTTGGTTAAAAAATAATATTTTGCTCTCTTATTATCTATACTAATAAATGAGTAAGATGCAAATTGACTGTATCTTTGTGACACCCACCAGCCAATCAGGAATGATCATGCAAATTAACCCAACAAAGATGGCAGGTTAATTTGTATATGCAGGTGCCAGGAAGCTGGGGGGTGGGGTGGGAGCTTGTGTTGTTGCCATGGCGACAATGCAGGGTTCCGCACTGCCCTAGCCGCTCTGGGCCTCTGGGCAGCGTGGAAAGGAGGAAAAGTGGCTTCGGCTGGAGCAAAGGCAGTGCTGGCAGCCAGGGGAAGGAAGGCCCATTCTTGTACGAATCTTCATTTATCAGGCCTCTAGTTACTAATAAAAGAAATAGTCTTACCTGGAATGTGAACACATAAAAAATTTCAGAAGGATACAGCTTTTTGGAGAATTTCATTCCTGTGGCTGCAGTATCTTGTTCTTAGCATTTTTTTAGTTGTTAACTTAAGACCTATTGTTTTTACAGTGTTGAGGCATTTTTGTTCAACTCTGAGTATTTGACCCAAATAGCATAGCATGTTGATTTTACCTGTCGTTTCAGGAGGCTTTTGTCTTGATGGATCTCTTATCGTGAATAATTAAACAATGTTGGATTATAAATTCCATTGAAAACACAGTATCCCAGAGTTACATATTTATTTCACAAAAGACAGATATACCGAGGCAGCAACTCTGCCAATTCTATATAAAGCTTTTCTTCAAATGTTTAATGTGAGAAATTTCCCATGTAATGAGAAATCAAGATTGTTTATAGCCATGGAGTTAGTAAGCATACAACAGAAATCCCTGGCAGGTCCATTGTCATTTTTCTTATTAAGATTTTTCTATGAACAATTTAAATATTTTCTCTAAGCTTGCAAATTTAAGCTGTTATAAAATAAAAGAAATATTAAAAGTTGTCTTGGTAATATTGCAAATTGAGAATCAGTACTGTCCCAGTAAGAGTACCTGGCCTTTCAAGAATAATGAAACAAACTTCAAAGAAGACATTATTTTGTCTGTTCATTTTGAATGTTGGAGATTGAGTTAAAGGTGGAATTAATTCCCCATTGTGGAAAATGAGCCTTGGAATTCTGCAAATGCTGACTTGCAGAAAGTATGTTCAGAATGAATTCAAGTTTATCTGCTTTAACCTTCCAATGGGGACTTGTATTCTAGAGAGAAGAAAATTATAAACATGGAACTTGAGTGAAATAATTGCCACTTAGGAAATTTGAGCCTAGAGTACTATTTCTCTCAGATAATGATGCAACATGCTCTCTTCCTGAAAACTGTCACTCCTCCTCTTCAGTTTCCCCCACTTCCAATTGTCTGTTTGTAAGCAGAAATGTAATATAATAAAACAATGGTTTTCTTTCTGCATTGGGCAGTAATTTCTACTTTAACATGTGTGTTCCCTATTCAGTTCCCAAAGAAACATTCTGAAGTCAGCTTCTCAGCATCTTTAAACTGGCCAGGAGTACAGGACTCTGTGCTCTACAGCTGCCTACATGCCAGTGGACCAATAACACAAAACCCCTTTAGGGCGTGGCAGGTTTCCTACCTGTGAAAATCAGTAGTGTTGGTCTCTGGTCATTTGACGCAGGATTGCCTTTACCTTGAAAAAATTCTTTTGGTAGCAGCAGCAGAAGTGTCACTGTGAGCTTCAAATTGGGAACAAATTGGAGGTAAAATGCATTGTTAACCTAAGCCAGGTTTCTAGTGAAGTTTATAGTCCTGTGTGTAATTTATCTTCTTTTCTTTCTTCCCTACTTCTCTTTCTTCATCTTCTTCCTTTGAAGTTTAGTCTGTCTTTGGAAATCTGAAAACCACCTCATCTATCATGAGGTAGGATATTTAGTACTTTATAAAATAACTAGAGGCCTGGTGCATGAAATTCGTGAACTTGGGGGTGGGTCCCTCAGCCCGGCCTGTGCCCTCTTACAGTCTGGAAGCCCCTGGAGATCCTCAGCACTGCCACAGAGGTGGGAGAGGCTCCCACCATCACCACTGTCACCCCACTGCACTTGCCAGTGGTGAGCCTGGCTTCTGGCTGATGGTGCTCCCCCTGTTGGAGTGCATTGACCACCAGGGGGTAGCTCCTTCGTTGAGTGTCTGCTCTCTGGTGGTCAGTGCTTATCATAAGGAGTAGTCCTTCTGTTGTTCGGTTGATTTGCATATTAGCCTTTTATTCTATAGGATTATGCTTCTTTTACTTGAAAACAAACAAAATCAATGTGAATCAATACCTGATTTAACAAACTTTTTTGGAATTAATACATTGGAAAAGTGCCACATATTCTGTGGAATGCTGTCTTCCCACCCTCCACAAATTAACTCAAATTTATTTTCTTAAAAATATCTATAGATATGAATACATCTAAATAGGAATATATATATATATATATATATATATATATATATATATAAACATATATATATTAAGTAAATACCTACAAATTTAAATATGCAGCATTTAACTGAAATGTTCAAAATTATTTGTAAGATCATACTAGAAAAAAAAATTGAGAACCACTAGCCTAATGTAATATGTTAGAAGTTATTCTGACATAATTTCATTGATATAGGCATACTTATTCTCATAGTTTTCCTTTGTTGCTTAAACATAAAATATACATCTTATTTATTTTAAGTTCTCATGAAATGGCAGCTATTATGCAAGAAAGTTAATATGGTGTCTTATACTTTGATTTACATAATCTAATTATAGTTTTAAATATTTTAAGTGCAAAATAAAATTTACTGGAATCAACTTAGACACTGGCTAATACATAGATGTTTTGTTCTAGAATGTACATAGATTTATTCTTAAAAGTGAAAATTGAAAATAACTCAATATGCTTCCACAATAAATTGGATAAACAGCTATACATTTATATGATGGAATATTCCACAACAATGAAAAAGAACAAACTATAGTACATAGAGCAACATGAATTAATCTTACAAACTTAATGTTGAATCAGTTTCTAAAAGTGAAAGGAAAGTGACACTTTATTTTTTTATTAATTTAGACTTTTAAGTCACTATCCCTATAATTACTGAAATTTGTGAAAAATGGGATGTAGTTACAAAAGTAATTGTAAAAACAACACATAATGTCTTAGTGTAGACAATACTATCTATACTAATAAAACGGTAATATGCTAATTAGATCAGAAGACTGGACATCTTTCCACCATTTGACTTCCTTCTGGATAAAGCCACAGTGGTGGGGGCCAAGGCAGAGGTGGTTAGGGGAAATCAATCCAGCAGTGGAGGGCAGTTTCAGGCCACCAGGCTGGCCAGAGAGGGTAGTTGGGGGCCATGAGGTTGACTGGGAGAGCAGTTGGGGGCCATGAGGTTGACTGGGAGAGCAGTTGGGGGTCATGAGGCTGGCCAGGGAGGGCAGTTGGGGGCCATCAGGCCAGCAGGGGAGTGGTTAGGTGGTGATCAAGCCAGTAGGCAGGTTAGATGCCAGTGGTCCTGGTTTGCGAGAGGAATGTCCAATTAAACTGGCAGTTGGATATCCCCTGAGGGGTCCTGGGCTGAGGGATCCACCCCCTGTGCTGAATTTCGTGCACTGTGCCTCTAGTACATACTATAAGTGACATGTATATAATGCTTTAAATTTTTCCTAAATTAATCATTCTATTGTTTTCTGATTCATTAATATAATGCCTTATATTAGGTAATTATAATCTCTGCACAGATATGCAAGTATATATATGCATATGTACTTACATATATTTGTTTCTTAGCACCTGATTACTCAGCTCTCTTACATGAGAGTTAAATGTGTAGAGTTATTTATTATTTATGCTAGTGGCCCAGTACAAAAAATTCATGCACATAAAAGGGAATTAATTAGAGGAAATATTTTAATATTGCTATTTGCCCTTTATCTATAATACAAGTGTCAGAGATGAAAGAGAATTAGTAAAATGTATATGAAAATCTTCTTCCTGTCAGAGTCTGGGGTGGACCATGGAATCAGTCAAGTTTCTGCCCACCCATGTGCGCCTCAAAATTGTGCAAGATCCCAACCTAGCCAGCCCCACCCCCATTGGGCTAGATCCTGACCCTGGCAGCTCCACCCTCATCAAGCTCTGCTGGGAGGGGGACTCAGCCTGAGGTCCCCTGGGAAGCCCTGCTGGTCCCCCAGCCTGGCGCCTGGGCGGGATCATGGCCTGAGGTCTCCTGTTAAGCCTCACCATGTGGAGGGCACAGCTTCAGGTCCTCTGTCCTGGCCTAAAGCCACACAGCCTCAGGTCCCTGCTGATTGCTTGTTAAGGCTCTTACAGGATCTCGGCCTCTCCTGTAGATGCAGTCATCTTGTGCTATGGAATCCCTGCCTCTGCTATGGGTGCAGCATCTTATTACAGGTGACGGTCAGTTTGCATATTCCCTCTTTATTAGATAGGATTTTCTAATCTCCAACAAAATCTAGGAATTAGAATCAGTGAACCAAAACATTTCATATGGTATGCTAATTTATGCTTACAAGTTTTACTGCATTTGAGAACCAAGTGTTTTGGGAACAAATACTACATCTTATCTACCATTGAATCCTCAGATTCCTATAAGATGACTGATAGATATATGACAGGGATTTGACAAATATCTGTAGCATTCATAACTGAATGATTGATTTACTTAATGAACAGCAATTATTACTAATCATTCTTGAAGTGTATGTTTCATCTATTTTGAATAAGCACTTCACTTTTAGCAAGATTTATAAAATTTGGAAATGATGTAAATACTTTAATCTTTGCATCTGAAAGAGTTTCTGAAAGACACCAACAGCGGAATGCCTTTAGAAATTAGTTAATTTGAGTCCATTTATTAACTGAACAAGCATTGTGCTTTAAAAGAATTGGTGTTCAATGCAGCTAATGGGACAAAAGGAAGGAAGGGAGTCATTTTCTCCTCTGAGAAATTAGTGAAGCCAATATGGTATTATGATATTTTTTAACTATAATACTCTACCTCCAGTGTCTCATAAATATTGATCACTCAATAGTAGAGTGAGATAAGCTGGAGAATTAGCTTAGGAGAAGGCCAAGAAGAGAACAAAAACCCTAGGTGGCCGGAAGACATAAGTCAACATAGAAGCAAGCTGATCTCTTCCTTTGTACAGCAGGAACTTTGTCCTCTGGTGATGGTAGTCATGGTATAAGTTGAAGATAGATTTTAGGGAGGTATTAGGAAAAGTCAAAATTTTATAATAAGATGTATAAAAATGATTTTTCTTCATTTAATCTGTATGTGGAAGAAGGGTTTGGATATGCTTAGTACTGTAGTTCATAATAGTTAAAACAATTAGATAAAATAACTACATTTGTAATTATAAATCTATTATCTGTTTTAAAAATGGCTCTAAAAATTTCTGGGATTTCCCCCCCCCCCCCCCCCCGTATATAAGCCTGCTTAATATTGGAGTGGGAGTTCAAGGAAGAATAAACAGGACATGAAGAGGCTTAGAGGCACAAGAGAATATGGAGCCTTTAGGAAACAGTTGTAAGACATCATAGATGATGGAAGTAAAACTGAAGGAGTAAGAAGGGCCTGATGATGAAAGGTCCTTAGGTGCTAAGGTAAAGAATCTGCGCCTTGTCAACCATTTTAGTAGAGTAAAAGATTAAAATTATGTTTTGAAGAGTCACTCTGACATTTCTATGGACGGTAAGTGGAATGGGCTTTACCAGCAATAGGGAAAGTAATAAAATATTTCAGTATGGTAGAAGAGGTAGAATATTTATTTACATGTAGAAGGTAGAATAAATAAGTATTAATTACGGATTGATTTTTGAGTTGAAGAAAGAGGGAGGAATCTAAGGTGTTACCCGAGTCATCGTAGGAGCTATACATGGTGGTGACTTTGACCAAGATAAGGAAGGGAGTAGAGAGAACTAACTGGTTGTGACAAATTCATGTTTTGATTGGTTAATATTGAGATGTCTATGTAACATCTAGTAGAATGAGCATTGACAGCCAGTTGGATGTATTGCTCAGAATTCAGGAGAGAGATCTGGACTAGAAATGTGGACATGGATATTACTTACAAGGTGGTCAGTGAAAGCAAGGAAAGTGAAATGAGGCCAATAATTATAACAATTTGAGGGATGAGATGGGAAGGGATCTCCAGAAGGGATCTGTGATTGAATAATGAAAGAGGAAAAGCAAAGAGAATAGAAGCATGGAAGTCAAAGGTGTTGTAAGTTTCAAGGAGTTAGTAATCAACAATGTCATGTGTTGAAGATAGGCCAAGAAAAATATGGACAAAAGAGTGCAAATTGAATCTGGAAATAGTATGTCAACACAGTAAACAGGATGAAAACAGCTGATGAAGTGAAAGAAACAAGTGTAGACTATCCTTTCAAAAAGATGTCTGTTGTTTGTTATGTGAAAAAGGCTGCGATGACATGCAGTGGAAAAAAATACTGAATAGAAAGGCACCATTTGAAGACAGAGAAAATAAAGGCTAAGATGAAATAAATGATTTGGTGGATCTGAGTTTCTGAGTATATGAAAGTACATAACACAGATGGTGGTGTATTTGCCATTGGGTAAGAGTGAAGATGAAGGAAGTAAGAAAATAAAGGAAGAAGGAAGAGGAGGAGGGAAAGAAGAGGAGATGGAACTGATAAATGCTATAAAATCACAACCCACAGTTTTACAAGAAAAAGTATTTATTAGCCCTCATACTTGTGTTGTTCTGGGCTGGAACTGCCTTCCATAGAGGTAGGTACTAGATTTGGTGCAGCTGAATTGGAGTATGTTCCAGGGCAGTCACATCTGATTTGTGCGAGTTTAGGCAATTCCTCTACTCTGACCCTCCATTATTTTCTTTTGTTATTTGTACAAATGAAATATGCAAAGCATGTGAACATCAGAGCTGGCCACAAACTAGGCATTGCATTATGAATTTGCAGACTCAGAATCAGATGAATGACATTAAACTGATATAGGACACAGGTACATGACTTCTAGGAAAATAAATGAAGAATGGGTGTTCATTTGAAATTAACATCTAATGTTCACTGAACAGAATATGCAAAATAAACCAAAACCCACTTTCCTCTCTCCAGTTTTGAAATATTTTAAAGATGAACCTGCCATATGGCTGATATTCTGCACACATGCAATATAGATTTGAATAAACCAATGAATAATATAAGAAGAGAATCAATCCAAGATGTTAACCAATGGGTATGGATAGATACAAAGATTTATAGCAGTTACTTTCTGTATCTCATTACTTAGTTACCCAGTCAAGGACACCAACAAGATTTAACTTGATTAAATTGGTAGTAAATTTTAAATTTATCAATAGAAAATATAGATAATTTAGCTCCTGATAGTTCTTGCTTTTTAATTATTCTATTTAAGTAGATACTTATCTAAGCTCTTTCAATAAATGTTACTTGAGTTTAGTAACAGTAGAGTCTTTGAAACTACCTAGACTGACCAGATTCTAAATTGTTGAGTTCATTTGTTTATCACAAGAGAAGTAAAATAAGATTAATTGAGTATTAAGTAATTACTGTTGCATGAACACAATGAGCTCCTCTGTGTGTTCCCAAATCCTTATACTGTATTTATTACATGGCAGGCACTCTTCTAAATGCTTCACATATATTAACTCATTTGAATATTCACAAACATACCTTGAGATGGATATAATATTGCTATTATTATTATTAGTCTAATCATAATATTTCAATTTTTCAGATGTGGAAATTGAGGCATAGATACACATTCAAACCAAGTCACCCTATCTCCAGAATAATTATGACCTCAATATATGCCATTTTTTAAGAGGTTTTACTTTAAGAACTTTTATTTTTTCCAGAATTTGATAAGATTCGGTAGTGATTTGTAACAACTAAAGAAATATTTTTAGTGGCAGGTCCTCCAATTTTAAAATGATATCTATCTATCTATCTATCTATCTATCTACCTATCATCTATCTATCTATATAAAAGGCTAAGTGGCTGATTGTACGTCTTTCAACTGACCTACCAGCCAGTACATATGACGTGCACTGGCAATTTAAAAATAAATGTTGACTTGCGCATACATGATATATATATAAATCCATCAGCGCCAATCACACCCAATGCCAGGATGTATCTGAAGACCAACTTTTGGCACAATGTACCTCTGAAGCTGAAAGAAAAGAGCATTATTGACAGAATATTATTTATTTATTAATCAATTTACATATAATATTCACATATATTTTACTAATTTTTTTTTCATTTTTGAAACGTCTATGAAAGAGAAAGGTAAAATAGTGATATTAAAATATTTTGTATTTTAATTTTATAATACTATAATATAAAAGCCTAAGTGACTGGCTGACCATTCCACTGTTTGGCTGGTAGCTATGATGCACACTGACCACCAGGGGGCAGACACTCAATGCACAGGCATGGAAACATGGAACAGACTGATGAATCTCAGAGGGAAAGGGGGAGAGGGGAGGGCAGGAAGACCTTAACCAAAGATCTTATATGTATACTATAGGCCCGATGCACAGATTCATGCACTGGTGGAGTCCCATGTTCTGGCCTGCAGGGATCAAGCTGAAATTGGCTCTCCAACATTCCCCAAGAGGTTCTGGATTGTAAAAGGGTGCAGGCCAGGCCAAGGGACCCCACTGGTACACGAATCCATGCACCAGGCCTCTAGTACTATATTTCCTATTTTGACATGTAGGTTTTTTTTTTACAGTAATGTAATTATTGCATGAATTTTTCTTCTAATTAATTTCCTTTCAATGTGCATGAATACATGCACTGGGCCACTAGTTAGAATAATACGAATCAGAGTGGAAAAGATACAAAAAGAAACTATTATATGTAAACAGTCATGCAAAGCTAGAAACTGTTATCAATTTGGTCTAGTTTGATCTGACTTTCTTAAAATATTATTTTATAAAATTTGGGTCAATTTTGAATGTTTTTATTTTCTTTCATTTACAGTTGACGAGAACCATATGTTCCTACATATCCTTTAAATCAAATATATTTTTGGATATAACATCTTCATATGAGTGTATCATGATATGTTACATTAGAGGCCTGGTGCACAAAATTCATGCACTTGGGGGGAATCCTTCAGCCCAGCCTGCATCCTTCACATTACAGGAGCCCTTGAGTTGTCTGACTGAGAGGGAGGTGGGAGAGGCTCCCATCACCGTCGCTGCGCTCACCACCAGTGAGCTCAGCTTTCTGGCTGAGCAGCACTCCCCCTGTGAGATCACACTGACCACCAGGGGTCAGCCCCTGCATTGAGCATCTGCCCCCTGGTGGTCGGTGCACATCATAGGGACCAGTCATTCCTGCTTGGTTGATTTGCATATTGGCCTTTTACTGTATAGAATAAGTCATGTATGGCAGGATACATTGTGAATACATGAATTTACTATCTTTATGAGCATTGTTACATTTAGGAAAAAATTAATTGTAGCTATCAGATGTTGAATTGCTCAATTAAAACATGTGAGGGTTTTTAAGGTTTTTTTTGAGACACTCCCAAATTGCTCTCCAGGAAATGTATTATTCCAGTTTATGCTATCAACAGCAGAGTGTGAAAATACACATCTAATCACACCCTAATTAGTATGAATAGTTTCACTTTTAAAAATATTTGGCACTTTGGTAAGTGACAAAGTTACATTTCATTGGTACATAAATTTTTATTTATTTTATATTAATAGACAAAACACTTCTTATCTTTGTTATTTTTATTTCTTTTATGAATTGCTGAGTTCTTTTGTTATTTATCTCTTTCTTATTAATTTATATATAGTGACCTTGTTTTCCCATCTTTTTCCACTGTCCCTAAATTGTCAGTGGTTTTCCAATTTTTGTTTATGGTGACATTTAGTGATTGCCCTCTGTGTGTTGTTTTCAATTTTGATTGCATATTTGGAAACATTTTCCTCATTCTTAGATAATTACTACTCTGTATAAATTCTTAGCGCTTTTATGCTTTCATTTTTTAAAAATAAGATTTTATTGATTTTTCAGAGAGAGGAATGGAGAGGGATAGAAAGATACACTGAACAGAGAGAAATAGCAGGCTCCCTCCTGCATACCTGCCACTGGAGTTCCAGCCTGCAGCCCAGGCATGTGCCTTGACCAGGAATCAAACCTGTAAGCCTCGGGAGTAGGGTGAGACCCAAACACCATAAAATCATAGAACGTTTATGGTGCTCCACAGAGTAAATCCTCAGGTCACGGCTTCACTCTCTGACCATGAGGAGAAACAGCATTAGGAGAGAAAATCACACCAGAGGACCTATGAACATATGAAACGGAATCACATCTTTATTTTCACTATTATCGAACTGGATTTTAGCATTTCTTTAAATAATGCATGTAGACATTGTGAGAAATGGCTCACATGTCCGAATTTCAAAGGAGGGACTGGGAAACAGAAACATGGCAAAAATGAGACTTTTAATAAACATTCTCAGAGAGGGTGCCCATTGTACAGGGACACACCTGGGGCAGGGAACATAGCCTATTTACTTCCTCCCTCCTCCGCTTCCTCATTGGCTGAGTCCTGTGAGATCACCAGTTTCTTCATACCTCACCTAGGTCTTGCTGTCTCCCA